>JAFMOC010000001.1:7650000-8250000 GCA_019802505.1 Corydoras sp. C115
CCTTCAACATGGACTCTTTTCTGTCCTCCATATCTACTTTTATGAAGACCATGCCAGATCACCGGCCCAAAGGCTTGGATCAACTCATCCGGTCCAAATGTCACGTGCTCTACTTCCCTATCCGCTTCCCTGACAAAATGAGGTCTGTTCCCTTATTGCTTTCCTTCCTCTTCTTGCCCTTCATCCCTTTGTGGCTGTTATTTGCCTCCTAGGGATCACTGCTTCACTGATTAAAAATGAACTTGCTAGTTTTTTTTCCCCCTAATCCTACCCACAGAAACTGATCGAGCATTTCAGTGTAGTTAATGACAAGTGAACTGAGTTGTGTAAGATAGTGATTAGGACAAACAGCTTTAATGCTGTTTGCCTGAAATGCTCATCCCTACCACCACCATGTGCATGTGTGTGGGTATGTATACACATATACACACACACACTTAATATACCCATTCACATTCACACTGTGGTGGTGGGGGTATATACAGTGTGTGTGTATTTATGTATACATATATACATATAATCATGATTGTCCCTTTTTACAGAACAGAATTTGATTTAAAGTCAAACAGTCAAAAAGTCAATCTCTTGTCTTTAAGAAAGCAATCGTGTTATTTAGAAGTACGTATACAATTATAAAAGCTATGGAACTGTGTTTTGGCTTACCGTATACAGAAAATAAGTCATCATTTTGAACACGTTCTCTTGAAAATGGCTTTCTGCACAAAACTGGATTCAGAACTTATCCACCTTCCAGAAAAAAAAACAACAAAAAAAAAAAACACCTTGTGACTCTTTTTAGGGACTGGTGTGGGCATTCTTTGTGCTACAGATGTAAAATCAAGGTTGCAGCTTTGAGTTTAGTTAATTTTTATTTAAAGCACCCTCTTCACCTCTTGCAATAGCAATTCCACTAGAGCCGAAGTAGTCTGTTAGTATGTGTCTTAGAAGTATCCTAAAGCTTCATCCCCCCATTTTTCATACAAATGAAATTGTAGAATACTTACCATGGTTGGGATGTTTGCCTGTTTTAAGTATGGATTTTCTATATACACAAAACTATTAGAAAACCTACACCTTATTAGAAATCAAATTTTTCTACTGTGCTGCCACACAGATAAATTTATCCTTCACATTTAACCCATCCATGCAGTGAAACATTTGCACAGGAGTAAAGTGAGCACACATGCTTGGAGTGGTGGGAAGTATATGGTGCCTTGTGAGCATGTAGGGTTAGGTGCCTTGCCCAAGAGCACTTTAGTCATAGTGCTTGGTGGGACCTGGAATCGAAGCAGGGACTTTCAGGTCACAAGGCTGGTTACTTAACCACAAGCCTACGCCTGTCCCACTTCCACCTACAATAGCTTGTAAGATTTTGAAGAATGTCTGAACGTATTTATCCAGAAGTTTTTGTTTTTGTAAGGTCAAACACTTATGTTTGATTTTATTATGTCTATTTTATAATAAAAAAACTGCCCTATAAAATTATCCATTTTCCACCAAACTACAGTTAGCTTAGTGCAGTTAGGCAGGTAATATTGGCTTTTATTAAACTGCTGAGTAAATAAAACTTACTTATTAATCCATAGAACATATTTTTAAAGCTTCATAGTCCAGTGGCAATGTGCTTCACACCACTCTGTCTGATGTTTGGTGATAAGACATAACTAAATCTCCTGGCTGCTGTTCCCTTGTACATCCATGTTATTAAGCTTCCGGCACAAAAAGTTTATACTATTTGTTAATGCACTTTAGCACTCAGTAATGGTGGCCTTTACAAAGTCTGCCAATACATGGCTTAGTTGGTTTTGTTGTTCCAAAATGCTTTTATTTTTCAATCATGCCTTTCACAATTGTTGAGTTAATAAGTAATGGTACCAGTGAGCACATTGGAGTGACCCAGTCTTTTCCAAATGTTTGTAAAGACAGATTGCATTGTTAGGTCAGTGATTTTATAGACCTGTGGCAATTGGATTAAAAAAAGTGTATTCTAATGCATTTATACTGTATTTGAAATCTATTAACTGTTTAAGTGGCTAATTCATGTTAATTTTTTTTTTCTCTCCTTGCACTGTAAGGAAATGGTGCATTTTCTTTGCAACATACTTGAACAATTACTTAATTGTTTTTGAATTTAAAATAGAATTAAATAGGTAATAGAAAATTAAAACCTTTTTGTCATTATTTGCTTCCTGTTAGGAATATATTACACTTTGGATAACATTTACTTTGATCTCGTTTAACCTTTATTCAGTTTATTGGTTATCGACTTGCAGTAATATATAGAAATCACCACTGGACCATCACTATACATGAAAAGGACTTGCTTGTATGCGGATGGCGCTGTATGGTGCAAATCGGGTACTGTAGTGCAGCACTGCACATTTATCATGAGTGGGAGTGCATGGCAAATGTCACATTTGTTTATGCACTCACAAGTAGATTACTCATAGACCAATTGTCTGCTGCTGAATTGATGGCTGTTTAGCAATGCGATTTAAGATAAAAGTAGCCATGTTCAATATTTTAAAATCATATTTTATATCATATCTATTTTGAAGACAGAAGTTACTTCTTGTCACCGCAACACCGCATATTTAAATAATTTACCTTCATCTTCATTGTTCTTTAATCACCAGCTCAGTAAACTGTTAAAATGACAATTTGGCTTTTACTTATTACTGGTTAAATGTCAATGATGTGTAGGCTGCAGCAAGTCCAGCTCATCTTTCCGATGATGGCAATTATTTGATGGAATGTAGTCCAGTTTTTAATTTGTTTTCAACTTTAAACTTTTTTTTTATTAACAAGAAGTAAGCACACAGAGTTACAAATAGAAAAATACCTAATCAATCATTTGTGTGTGTGCATTTTGTGTGTTTTTCATTTGTATTCTAATTGTTGCCTTTTCTGTTATAGTTTGGCTATGATTACGGTAATATTTTGGTTATCATTAGGGTAGTGAAGTTTATGATTTAAGGGTTGGGCAAGTCTTTTATAAATAATATAAAGTTTATCGGCAGCACGGTGGCTTAGCGGTTAGCATGTTCGCCTCTCAGCACTAGGGATTCCCGGTTCGAATCCCCATCTGTTCTCCCCGTGTCCGCGTGGGTTTCCTCCGGGTTCTCCAGTTTCCTCCCACAGTCCAAAAACATGGATCAAGTCAATTGAGTTCTCCAAATTGCCCTATATAGACTGTGTCTTTTTGAGTTAGTGTGTGCCCAGCGATGGATTGGTGCCCCGTCCTTGGTGTATCTGCCCAGCGCCTGAAACGTTCTCCCCTGAATGGGCATGGGGAACCCTCCCGCGACCCTAATATAGGATAATGCGGAAGATAATGAATGAATAAAGTTTATCACAATGCATAAAATGCATAAAAACAAGTGTGTACACACATTTGTTTTTATGCATTGTGATGGACTTGTATATAATGCCCGTATGTGTGTGTAAGAGTGAGATAGAGGGAGAGCAAAATAAACTGCTAAGAGGCAGTGTAAGTGAACTGACAGTGATGATGCAAGACTCTCGCCTACAGTGTTTCTCAGCTCATTTTCAGATGGTAATTTGCCCCATCCACAGAAAAATCACAGAGTGTAAGGAAGTGATTATATGCATGACCAGCCATCCGTCAACATGCCTGAGGTGCACCGCCAACAATGTTCATGACTTTTTTTTTTTTTTTTTTATAAATACAGCACTATATTCTAAATGTAGGTAAATACAAATATTTATTCATGACTAGTTCTTTAATGAAATAAAGTGATATGTGACCATTGATCCCAACATTTATGTGAATGTGGTCAAGCCATGATTTGGTGCTTCCCTTTTATTTAAAGTTCAGTGTTAGGGGACACATTTCTACACCATTGTTTTATTATCAGTAGAGTGACCGCCTGGATGCCTTTCCCCTTTATCTGTGCTTAAGGACTTACTGTAGTTAACTAGGCAGAGCATATTTACATTCTTAAACAAGGACCCTGGCCACCTGTTCAGGAATAAAACTTATGATCTTAATACTGTTGCCAACATGAACTGAATTTTAAAATTGTCAGTTAAAATGATGGTTTGAAAGAAGAAACCAATCGCATTCTTGTTTTTATTGCATTTCACATTTACCACATGGTTTTAGAAATGGGGCTGTTGGAATAATATTCAATGATATTGTCATTAGTTGTATTTTTAGATTGATTTAAATTAATCTTTTTATTTATTTTTACTAGTACATTTAAGCTTCATAATTGTCTTGTGGGAAAAAAAATCTTAAGTCTTGAAAGGACCAATAGTCTCATTAAGTTGTCTAGATGTCTTCATGAGTGGAAAACATTATACACAAGCGTTTGGTTCAACATTTCTCCTGTAAATTATCAGTGAAACAATAAAAATCCTGTTTTAATGTATATTTCACTTAAACAGTGCCCAGTGAAAAAATACTTTGCATTCTATTTGACTGATTAGTATGTCATTGATTCCAAAGGCCATGAATCAATGGTGTTGGATGTCCTCATGACAGAAATTAGCCTCATCAAGGAAGGGTAGTTTCAGTATTTTCTTATTAAAGATTCCATTGTCTGGAAAGACAGGTTTTTATTACAGCAGCTAATTCAATGCAGATAACTGAAGCTACTTTTATAAGTTAGCAGGGAGATGGGGGCTCTTTGGCTGAGTATTAAAAGCAGTTCAAAGCCATTGATGTGACTCTCTGAGGAGTGGCCTGCCTCCAATGACTGACTCGTGGAATGATTCTCTTGCTGAAGCAGATGGCAGGATATCCTGCTGCAGAGATTTCTTCAATGAGGTTCAAAAAGAAACAGCCCCATATCAAAGTATCACAATGGCAAGTTGGAAAGTTAGATCAAAGCCATTTGGATGCAGATTAAGTCCTGTTCTGGACAACGTTGCACATTTAAAGACATTTACCTCTTGAAAAGCGCTATAATATTAAGACAAGAAATTCTGAATCAAAACAACTGACATGTTTGCAAGATTTAAAGTACTTTTGATGCTGTTAGCATCAACTATATTTTGTATAAAGAATGTCAGCATTAGCCACTAATATGCTAAACAAGACGGCAACATTTTTGTTTGAAATTCTGCCGTTCAAAATATATTTGCAAAATTTTGTTTTGATGACTTGGTTAATGCCTACAGAAAGTCTACTTATTTTTTACATTCAAGTTAAATTTGTGTTCTGTTGAAATGCTGACGTGACTGAGAGCTTGATGGTAGAGTAGCAGCAGTTGACACTTCTGTCTCTGTTAGATGGAGCCTGATTCGATTCCTAGTTGGGATGAACAAAGGTCCTTTCGGTTGGAGTCTTCATGTCCTCCCTGTGCCTTTGAATTTATACTTTATTTCACTAGTTTCTTCTCTCTTCCCATATACATGCCAATGGGCACATTTGTAGGCACTAAGTTGCCCTTATGATTTATGCGCTTTTTAACATTTCCTGTTGGAATGTTAAACTTAACTTCCTATATAATACAAACTCAAAGCTGTGTTGCCCTCTGGGCCTGTTTTTTGCTTAGTTTTTTTTCCCCCTTTTTTGCTTTGTGCAGAATTCTTTCATTTTCCACTGATTACTTTTCCAAGTTTTTTATTTTTTTTAATTTTATTTTTTAAATAACTTTTCCCTACTGTGATTTCAGTTTCAGAGTCAGATTCATAGTCGATGTCAGACTTCCCTTCATCACTATTCATTGAATAGTTCTTACTCAAGACTGTTTTAACTTAACTAGGTTATTGTGATTTCATTTTTGAACTAATAATGTAATAGGTCAAACATTTGTCTTAAAAAATTAGGGAGTTTTTTTTTTTTTTTCTTTTCATAGTTACCTTGATTTTTTTTGAGGGTTTTGAAGTTTTTTTTGAACACTGCACAGAGACTATGTTTAATTGTTGTTGAATTATTTTTTTTGTTTAGTTTATGCAACAAAAGTTTGTCTCACCTGACTTTTCTTGTTGTTGGATTCCTCATGTTTTGAATTCCAATACTTAATTTGTTGGACCTCTGTTTAATGTTTTATGTATACAATTTATTAAAAGTCAGTCCATTTTTTGGTAAACTATAAAGGGTTTGTGAGATTGTTCATAAAGTTATTCATTGACAGCACCTGTTTAAATTTAAGACTTTCTTATTGTGTTCTTATATAAATCTTAAGGATTAAGCTGTGTAGTTCCTGCCAGCATCCGCTTCTTTTAAACTTTACTGCAGCTTGAACCCTTGAAAGTTAGGAACCTTATCAACTTGGCACTCAAATCCCAAAATCATCAAATGCCACATCACTCAGTCACACACCTCCCTTTTCCTTCATTTCTTCCAAAGCTTTAATGTGATCACAGTAAGGAGATGAGAGTCTAGGCTTTCTTAATCAAACCGTCAGGCGTTTAATCTGAACAGGGAAACATCTGGCAGGCACCTTTTCTCATTTGTTTGGCTAAAGTTTGATTTCACCTTCTCGTGCTTTCAGGATTAAACTGAGAATGGAATCTCTGGGCTTAGGGTACAAGGGGTGGTCGGTGTTGTCCCCTGTGAAAGTAATTTGATGGTAAAATCCAAAGGTACGGCATGCTTCAGATCTCATATTGCATATGCCAGGACTGCAAAACAATTGAGTCCATATGGTTCTTTGATGTACTGGGACCAAACTGTGATGAATGGGAATAAAGCAGGGTTAAAGAGGAAAACGTACTGATCTGTACAAGAGGAATATTGAATTGAATTGAATATTGAGTATTTGTAATTAAATGATTACTAAGCACAAAGTTAATCATATATAAATAAATATATAAACATGTATTGTTTGTGAATAAATAAAGTTTGGTGTACTAATGATTCTTTAGGTTCTGACACATGAAAGGAAACAAACATTGATAAAGGATTAAAATCACATGGTCATGGTTAAATTTAGTTTAAAAACTACTTATGAGAGGTTCATCTCATGTCACTTTCAGCTTATTTTTATTAAACTTTTTCAGGGGCTTAACAGTTCCTGTGCGTGTTTATGTTCTGTAGATCCTGCACAGTATTCTGAAGTAAGGCCACACACCAAGCCAGCATGTTTAACAACACTAGCAAACGTAATCCTGATTCTACATGTTAGCTCCTTTGTTCTCTAGTTGTTCTTTTTAGCTCCTAAACTGTTATGCCTCCTCAGACACGCCGTTGCTGATTTAAATTTTTGATAATTATTTAAAAAAAATGTATTGCTTGTCTAATGGACATTCTTCTAAAAGGCATGTGCTTTCAGGTGCAGCTTAATAAACGTTGGCCATGCTGTCAGGTTCCATTTAATAAGAAAACAATTTTTTTCTGGCAGCCTTTTCAAACAAGCCATACTATAGTCTTTTTTTCAGTTGTACTGTATATGTACCTTTTGGGATTTTAAAGTTTCTTTGAGCTTTGCTGTCTAACCTTGGGGTAAATTTGATAGGCAGTCTACTGCTGGCTGAAGGTCTTATGTTTACCATAAGAATGATCGTTTTAAATGTAAAATGATGGACTTTTAACTATTCGAGTGGCTCTGTAAATCTTTCCAGGTTCTTGCTAAACAATGACTCTTGAAATCCTGTTAATACCTTCCTGAGTTTTGCAGACCAGCGAAATGCTCCAATTGAATTGTTTGTTTATAATATTGTTTATAAAAATTGGTCACAATTTCTGATAATCATAGGTCTATCAGCAGCGTCTGATTGATACTTACACTTCAAATTCTCATAGTTGCATTAAAGATGTCACATGGTTACATTGTGTCACATGCCAGGACAGAAGGAGCAGCGGAAACAGGATTTGCCAAACTTAAATATAGATTTATTTAGCAGTCACAAAGTGAAAACATGTCTTTGTTCTTATGTATTCCATTAATGGTTAGATTAGCACCATAAAACATCACTAGTCACATTCATATTTGTATATTCAACTCAACAAATTACCACTTTGTAATGTATATATTTATATATCTGCTAAAGCACTTCTGGATGGATGCAAACTGCATTTCGTTGTTTATAATGAGCAATGACAATAAAGTTGAATTCTATTCTAGTGTGTTATATTTTGGGAATATAACACGCATGCTTTTTCTTTCCATTCACTTTCTGTTTTTCAAATTGTAAAGGGTTACTTTCTCCCCAGGCCATAGAGGTACACTTTTATTCTGCTGTCACATGTTAACAGGCCTCAGTCAAGCGAGGCAGCATGCCAAATCCAGTACGGGAATCCTGACGTTTGCCTATGAGGTCAGTTTTATGTGATAAATGTTGATATTAATGTGCTATAATGACCTTCTTGGACCACATTTCTAAAACTCTTCAGGTCTGTAATATTTGACCTCTGTCAAACCACCCTGCGTAATGCAGGTTATAATGAGATTAATGAAGGAGATGGTACAGTCCCAGCATGCCCTTGCCCATGCTCAACCCTGTCTCCTTTCTTTAGTGCTCAGAGAGCATTAAGTCATCCAGAGGGTGTTATTTTAGCCCGGTTTTGTAGTGCAGCCCAAAATGCAGTGACCAAACCTGAATCATATCCAGCTCTCAGTTTCTTAGCTATTGCATTGGCCAACATCAGGATCAATGGCATTTTTCATTAGCTTGGGAAAGAGAAACTGCTTGTGATTATTGCCAATAAAGGAAATTAGATCAAATGATTTTTGACTTTGATTTTTTTTCTCCTTCCTCGTTTGCCCTGCCATCCTTTTACATTTAATCAAACACAAGGTAAAGTCATCACTGAAATTGCTGTTGATTTATAAATAAGTTAATTGGTAGCATTCTCTTTAAGTACTTCTCTCCATGGTGGACACGGCACTGTTTTTATTGCCTAGTCTAAACCCACTCATGTAATTTTCGAAATAGCTTTTGAAATGCAATTTTCCTGGGAGCTTGCAAGGCACCTTCATTGCTTACAGCTTACAGTGTACTTCTTATCATCTCTTTGGTGCAGAGTTGCACAAGCCAGATTGCTGTCTTCAGTGATTTGTAAACGTGAACAATTTGCTTAAGGTACTTTGTCAACTTTGTTAAGTCGTCTGAATTCTTTGTTGATGTTTTTAGGTTTTACGCCTAAAATTTTCAATGATTTTAAGGAACATGCATTAATTTAAATAAAGTAAGTTATGTTTTATGTTGAATAGCCTTATTGTAATGGACAACAGCAAAGTAAATAGTTTTGGGGTAGACCAATGAATTATTATATATAAACACAATTTTGATATTATTTAAAATAATACCAGTAATTATCGCTCAACAGTCCACATTACATTTAATTTCAAATCTCCATCAAAACACACAAACTGAATCTTTTCTTATTTAAAGACAGTTCTTTGTCTCTTCAGTTTAATGACTTTTTGTACATTTGGTTTAATAATTTGCAACTATTTATTTGCAGCTAATAGGAATATTAATTACCTTTTTTTGGTTGGTTAATAAAATGTTCATTATAGTGGCTGCTTGCATTACTACCATTTAAAATACAAATTGGATGACTTAAATGCCAATCACATATGTTTCAGTTTAAATCTTTACTATAGTGAAGTAGTGTCATTGCAAATGACCTTTTCCAGAGGTCAATGACAAACTTACTAAGCATGTTTTTAGCAAAGGAGATACATATACATCTTATTTATAGACATACATTTTATTCTGTCACGTTTTCATTCTTATTTAGATATTTAAAAGTGATTCTATAATTGAACAGAAATGATTGCAATGCACAAATACTACTTTGCAATATTGCCTGCGCTATTGTGGATAAAAGATAAGATAAAACTTTATTGATCCCTTTGGGTAATTCCTTCAGGGAAAGTTTCCAGTAGCATCATAATCACAGTGCACACATATTACAAAAGATAAGAAAGTAAGAAAAAAAATATATAACATATATAAATTAAAAAAAAAAAAAAAAAAATATATATATATATATATATATATATATATACACAGTGGGTTGCAAAAGTATTCATACCCCTTGAACTTTTCCATATTTTGTCACATTACAACCACAAACATAAATATATTTCACTGGAATTTAATGTGAAAGACCAACACAAAGTGGTATACAATTGTGAAGTGGAAGGAAAATTATACATGAATCAACATTTTTTTTACAAATAAAAAACTGAAAAGTGCGACGTGCAAAAGTATTCAGCCCCCTTTTCCCTGAGTGCAACCAATTGCATTCAGAAGTTGCCTGATGAGGGCTAATGACTCAAAAGGGTCCTCCTGTGTGTAATCTAATCTCAGTACAAATACAGCTGCTCCGTGACGGCCTCAGATGTTGGTTAAGAGAATATTGGGGAGCAAACAGCATCATGAAGTCCAAAGAACACACCAGACAGGTTAGGAATATGGTTTTGGAGAAGTTTAAAGCAGGCTTAGGTTATAAAAAGATTTCCAAAGCTTTGAACATCTCACGGAGCACTGTTCAATCCATCATCCGGAAGTGGAAAGAGTATGGCACCACAGTAAACCTGCCAAGACAAGGCCGTCCACCTAAACTTACAGGCCGAACAAGGAGATCACTGATCAGAGAGGCAGCCAAGAGGCCCATGGTGATTCTGGATGAAATGCAGAGAGCCACAGCTCAGGTGGGGGAAACTGTCCACAGGACAACAATTAGTCGTGCACTACACAAATGTGGTCTTTATGGAAGAGTGGCAAGGAGAAAGCCATTGTTAAAAGAAAACCATAAGAAGTCCCGTTTGCAGTTTGCCAGAAGCCACGTTGAGGACACAGCAAACATGTGGAAGAAGGTGCTTTGGTCAGACGAGACCAAAATTGAACTTTTTGGCCACAATGCAAAACGCTATGTGTGGCGGAGAAATAACACTGCACATCACTCTGAAAACACCATCCCCACTGTCAAATATGGTGGTGGCAGCATCATGCTCTGGGGGTGCTTCTCTTCAGCAGGGACCGGGAAGTTGGTCAAAGTTGATGGGAAGATGGATGGAGCCAAATACAGGGCAATTTTGGAAGAAAACCTGTTGGAGTCAGCAAAAGATTTGAGACTGGGGCGGAGGTTCACCTTCCAGCAGGACAACGACCCTAAACATAAAGCCAGAGCTACAATGGAGTGGTTTAAAAAAAAGAATATTCATGTGTTAGAATGGCCCAGTCAAAGTCCAGACCTAAACCCAATTGAGAATTTGTGGCAAGATCTCAAAACTGCAGTTCACAAACGCTCTCCATCCAATCTGACTGAGCTTGAGCTGTTTTGCAAGGAGGAATGGGCAAGAATTTCAGTCACTAGATGTGCAAAGCTGGTGGAGACATACCCTAAAAGACTTGCAGCTGTAATTGCAGCAAAAGGTGGCTCCACAAAGTATTGACTAAGGGGGGCTGAATACTTTTGCACGTCGCACTTTTCAGTTTTTTATTTGTAAAAAAAATGTTGATTCATGTATAATTTTCCTTCCACTTCACAATTGTATACCACTTTGTGTTGGTCTTTCACATTAAATTCCAGTGAAATATATTTATGTTTGTGGTTGTAATGTGACAAAATATGGAAAAGTTCAAGGGGTATGAATACTTTTGCAACCCACTGTGTGTGTATATATATATATATATATATATATATATATATATATATATATATATATATATATATATATATATATATAAATAAAAGTATTAAGGTTATTGCCCATATTTATATTGCACATTAGTTCCTGTGGTTGCATATTCTTGGTTATTGAACAATGGTTTGTCATTGCACATTATTGGTTATTGTATTGAGTCATTTGTTGTCATGGTATTGATCAATTACATCCTCTCCTCTGTCTCCCTGTTACCCCTCCTCCCCCCAGAGAGGAGTTGTACAGTCTGATGGCATTAGGGACAAAAGAGTTTTTCAGTCTGTTGGTCCTGCACTTGGGAAGGAGCAGTCGGTCACTAAATTTGCTCCTCTGGTTGTTGATGACAGTGTGCAGAGGGTGACTGACATTATCCTTGATGTTCAGTAGTTTGTCCATGGTCCTCTTCTCTGCCACCGTCACCAGAGAGTCCAGCTTCATGCCAACAACAGAACCTGCCGGTCTGATCAGTTTGTCCAACCTGCATGTGTCCTTTTTGGATATGCTTGGATATCTAGTTTATGTAACTATCATTAGTAAAGTAAGATTGAAATATGGTGTTCTTGTAGCTGATATGGCCATTCATTATCAAAAGTCATCTGTCTGTTACCTTAACATTTCAGTTATATACTAGTTTAAAAAACTCTTTAACTCTGAGCTCATTCTCCAGTACAAAATTAACTGCCAAAAAATATATATCTGGGCTGTGGTTGGATTTTCCATTGATCCAAAATTTGCATCGAGATCAAAAATGAGCTCTGTTATTGACCACAGAGTTAAGCATTTGACATGAAATTTCCAGGCCTAAACATTCATAACATGTTTTGCGATACAGTGATGAGGAACTTCTGTAAAACTTGGATGCTAGTGCAACAAAGCAAAAATTACCGTAATCTTTGACTTGTTTTATTGTGTTGTCTTTTTCTTCCATAATGTGTTCCTTTTTAATTAAATTTTTTAAATATAATTTAAGGCTGAATAATTACATTTGAATTGTTAAAGAAATGTGTGTTTATATGATTAAAAAAATAAAAATTTGGTTTTGGTCTTTTCCTTAAAAACAATTAAGTTTATTCATTGATTAAGTGATGCTTACTTGGGTGGCACGGTGGCTCAGTGTTTAGCATGTCCGCCTCTCGGCTCTGGGGATCCAGGTTCGAATCCCAATCTGGATGGAGTCTCCATGTTCTTCCCATGTCTGTGTGGGTTTCCTCCCACAGTCCAAAAACATGGATTCAAGGTAAATTGAATGCTCCAAGTGTGTATGTGCCTGTGTTCCCAGTACCTAGATTGGCACATTGTCTTGGTTATATCTGGCCAGTACCCGAAATCCCTGGATGGGCAGGAGAAACCCCCCTTGACCCTGAAGGAATTTATGAATGATCATATTACATATTACTTGAAGATGTGAATGCTTTCTGTATATATTGCCTAAACATGATGGGGGGGGGGGGGGGGATATTCACATAAGTCCTTTAAACAAGGAAAATAATCTGTTTTCTTTGGGGCAAATTATTTGAAATTTTAGGAATAATATTTATTTGTAGTTTTGTATGACTGGATGTCTTGTTTAAAAAGCTGAGCTCTATTATCAGAATCAGAATACTTTATTAATCTATTAGAACATTTTGACCTTTTGTCTTGAATTTTTGAGACCACTCCCAGAGCATATTTTAAGGACAGGTTCCTCATGTCCGGAATGCTTTTAGACTTGGTCACAATCCAAATCATCAATTTTAGCAAAAAGTGTATAATAATTATAATGAAGTTGTTTAGTAAAAATTAACTGTAATTGATAGAGGCTTGCTGACTAAAGTGCAATCCTGGTTTTCTGCTTGATATTTTTTTTCTAAGCACAACTACAGTAGTTATACCATTCAGGTCACGCACTGTATCACAAGGACAAATTCTATGTAGGTTAAGTAAGGCCTGAGCTGCTCTTGCCTTACATAAACCATTTTCTGCTTCATGTCTTTATCTTTCAGGATGCTAAATAATCATGGAAGCGGTTTGGTGAAAACCCCATGGACCAATTTTTATTGTGGCTTTTTTGTATTTGTATCTGTATGTTAATTTGGGAATGAGCTAACCTGGATCATTTTAAGAAATACATGTGCGTAAGCCCACTAAAACAGATTACAGAATCTTACTCAAGTTGGTCCAAACTGCATTTTGAAATAGATGAGTTCTCCAGCAATTTAAAAATGTCTCTGTGCATTGCAAACATATTGTGGCCCACTGTGCTAAATCGGTTAGTCATCCCGCCGGTCGTCCTCAACCACAAAGTTTCTGGCACAGCAAAGACCTCATTTAAAAGATCCATTTCAGTCAGTCCAAAATAATGAACCGTCCTCCTCTGAGAAAGTAATAGCTGAATATCTGATTCTGTCTACTATTGTTAATCTTTAGACACTGTACAAAAGGTACAGTTTAAAGTTCTATGTATTGATATCTAATAGCATGCACACACTGTCTATGTTATGGCTATCAGCAAGCTTAGCTGTTCAAGAAACTGTTTGACAGTGAATTTAAAAAAAAAAAAGAGCTTTATTAATAGCTGAATAAATAGTAGAATAGTACCAGATTTCCACCAAGTTGGAAGTTTCAGATCTTTTAAGATGTATTTACATCTTTCAGGACTGAAAATAACTTTTACTGGAAAAGGAATGTAGCATAAACTATAATTATAGGGATGTTCTACATATATTTGACAATATAGTATATGCATAGATTGCTAAACTATACTACTGGGATACAGCATATAAATGAATACAATGAAGTCAAGAACTCCGTGAGAGTACAATAAAATGCTCACATCAAGGACTCATTCCTGAATGTCATGCTTCATACTTGGGTTAGTGGCCTCAGTTCCGCTCTGCTGCAAAAAATAATAGCATTGGTAAGCCCTGGGAGGGAATCATTGCTCTCCAACTGTTAATTGGCTGGCACAGAGCTACATAAATCATGACTTGTTTTAACTTCTGTCTTTTAGTAAAAGGTCATGGTGTGCATCACTTAGACTTGTTCTTAGTTTAGTTTTTGAAATCAAGCAGTGTCACACATTCCCTGATTTTGGAGAGTGGAAAAATGTACCCAAGCTTATTTCTAAAGTAATTAAATGTTATCTACTCCCTCTTTCGGGTATGGTATTGATGTCTTTTTTGCCTTGATGTTCAAAGGATGCATAAGTGTACAATGGCATATATTCTATGATAATTATACAATGAGCTATATTGTAATAATAATGGTGGTAATATATTTTATTCATATAGCAATTTTACTTAATTTTACATGCAAATGACAAAGGGAGGATACAAGTGAATAATAAAATATATCTATTTTGTATGTGTATGTATATATTGCATTTTTTTTACATTGCACTTTTACATTGCACTTTTTCTCAATTATATGCTTTTCAAAACAAGGACCGTAATAAAATGTTTTTTTTTTTTTTTTTTTTTGTGTAAAATTTTGAGAGACCCACACATGAGCCCTGACTTCAACCACATTAAGCACTTGGGATGAACTAGAATGGAAAACATGATGAAGTGATCTATTTAGCCTGCTGTGCTTATACACAGAGGAATTTGTCCTCCACATTTAACCCATCCATGCAGTGTAACAAACACTTGTACACACACTAGTGAAGTGACCACATGTGCCCTGAGTAGTGGGCAGCCTAGGGTTGGGTACCTTGCCCAAGGGCACTCCAGCCATAACACATGGTTAAACCGGGAATTTAACCGGGAACCTTCAGGTGGCAGGGCTGGTTACTTAACCACAAGCCTATGACTACCCCTTCGTGATTTGGGTCCTCTTGTCCAACATTAGTATCCAACCTCAAAGTTGCTGTTTTAAAGAAATAATTTGGCAAGAATTCACACATACACACCACAAACACACCCAACATTCTTTTATGAAGCTTTTTCAGAAGAAAGCTGCAACATTTTAATGCTATCGAAGCTGTTGTGAATGAAATATCCAGGACTGAATATATTTGTTCACATTGTGCATGTTTGCACTTATCATTTATTATCTGCTAGCTTATGGCCGTTCCTCTATCTAACTTTTCCTTTTTATTTCATTTTTCAAGATTCTTGCCTGACAACAAGGTCCTGCCTACCAAATCACAGTCTATGCACGATTCCACTCCTCAGGAATACCAGAACAGATCTATCAATACTAAATCAAGGTAAATAACAAAATATTGACATTCTTGAATTAATGATTGTCACTGTTTGTTCAAAAAGAGAACTTGAACTGCTTTAGTAAATGTATTTTACTGTTAATAATACTCCAGCTATATATATATATATATATATATATATATATATATATATATATATATATATATATATATATAAATAAATCAGTATATCAACTGGAACTGCATGTCTATTGTTAAATTTCATGCCAGCCTTTACAATAACCTCTTAAATGAAAATAATGTTTTATGGCAGTTAAAAAATACCCAAATTTAGCTGTTATTTTCTTTATTACTATTTTAAATGCAGTTTCACAACAACACAAAGTGAGGAATGTGATGCAAAAGACCAACAACAACCTCTTCACATTGTCTGGCCCCATCGCTGGTAGGTGTCTGAATATTTTTGCCCCTGTTAGTTAGCACTATTGTTTCTTCTCTGTTGAATAACATGAAAATTTAAATATATTATTAAAGCAGTCTAAAGTTTCAGTTCCCTATCCAACTGTAATGATGGTTGTGGACAACACTAAACAGGTTTCTCATGGCTAGCCTGAGCTTATGGGACAAATCGGGCTCTGTTCTGCATGTTGGATGGAATGTTCTTTGTGTACTTTGGAGATCATTGAGGGTTTGGATCGTGGCATTTCAACAGAAAAGCAAAGACATGGACATGGACAAGCCACATGTTTTGGTACAACTTGAGGAATTCTTTTTTTTCTCTCTTTTTTTAATCCAACAAAGGCCCATTGATTCCATTCTAAGCGTATAATCTTGATTCCGTTCTGCTTGGATCTTTACTGACCAGCAGTTTATTTCCTTTTCAGATTTCTCCTGGTCAGGATATACAGTGGAGATGTCAGAGATCCTGTGATGTGGGTCAGATATGATCACTTTTTAGTGTTATGATCCTGGGATAACAATGTCCTGTAGAAATGCCACGTCCTCCCCATGAGTTTGGAAATGCAGTGCCATCAAGTCTTTTTCACAGTAAAATTAGGGGAGGGATGAGAAAATTTCTGATTGCCCACAGGACTACTTTGTGGTTTGTACTGAAGCTTAAATGTCTTCCACTCCCCATATTTTAGAGCTCTACTTGGCATTAATAGAAACCAAGCAACAGCATATCGCTGTCTCTTCTGCCACGGCCTGGAGAGCTAGGAGAGCTGCATTTTTCTCCTATTACTCTACTCTCATCTCTTGGCAAATACATTATGTTTCCTGACCAGGAGAAATGCTCATAAATTAAGTTAAAGCTGGAAAAAATGACCACCGGTACCGAAGTTTCAATGCTGGCATGAGGGTTGCATTTGGATGCATTTTTCATGTTGGGTGGCACTTTACCTTCTTTTGTCAGTAATAAAACCAGTACATTTTGTAATCTTCTTGAAACTAAGCAGGACACAAATGTATTAAGCTCTTGCAACATGCCAGCCTTATAAATGCTGGCGTTGGTTTAAGTTAAATTGGGGTTTACACTGCGCCAGAGCAACTGGTTGAAAAAGTGGGGGCTCGGATTATCTGTATGATATGAGCTGTTGACAGTGTATGTCCTCTAAGATGCTTCCCCCCCACCACAGCTCACAGATTGTTAATCTTTTTGTGGCCTGAATAGGCATTCATCCTACAGTGGATTACAGTGTTGTCTAATTGCAGGCATAGACTATGAACGGGCAGGTCACAGATCAGTGTTTGCAGGTGTTAATGCAATAGACTGGCAATGCTGTCTTACTGTTGGGTGAATGGTGATAGTTTACAAGGATCAGTAATTTGTTCAAACACATATGATGTGTTGACTTTAATATACTGTTTGGCCTCAAATGCTTGCAGTTTGTCAGCTTACATGAAAAACATAAGAACAGCGCCTTAAAAATGTTAGTGTTTAGTGTACATTAGTGTTTACTGTAGTAATTATAAATTAAAGAGCTGATTAAGTAATCCGACTATTATTAATATAGGGTTAAAACAATACAAATTAAAATATGGTAATGGAAATATTTTTTACACTATGCATACAATATTGAATTTATTAAGTATAAACCAGGAGACACAGTAGTATTACTCAGCATTAATTAAATAAAAAAGTGTTTTTTTTGACAGTCTGTGTCATTTAATAATCTGAAAACGTTTCCTCATGAAAGCCAAATTTTACTTTTGTGGTCAAAAATCTAATAATCCTGCTAACGGAATAAAACAAATGTAAGATATTGAACACTTTTTTTTTTTTTTTTAAATGAGAAATTTCTAATAATTCTACATTAATTTCTATTTATTTGTATCTGTTCTAAATTTGAAAATTCACTTTGAAGGAGTGTATGTGTGTGTGTGCATGCATGTATGTGTGTCTTTAATTATTTCCAGCATGTTTCTCATGTATATGGCCATGTTTGTTTGGGAAAATAAGTAATTACTTAATGCAGAGTAATACACATTCCTTTGAATTTATTTATTTATTTATTAATTATTTATTTTATGAATTTAAAGCAAAGCATTTGTGAATTTCAAACATCAGAATAAGAATACTTCATTGATCCCAGGGGGAAATTGCAGAAAATCATTATTAATTGGGAATGGTGGCTGTGAATTTGTAAGCCTTACTCAGTTCTTGCCGTGTGTTGTCACAAGACTTGTCATGTGATCAGTTTATGATATATTTATTTGTTTAGATTTTCATGTTTTTTTGACCACTTGAGTTTTTATGTTTGATTTAAAATATGTGAATTAAAAATAATTAGTAATATGTGCAATTTCTGTTATAAACAATTACTCTCATGATTCAGTTTATCATGTAGCATTTGGAAATTATACATTCACCATTTCAAAAATCCCTTACTACAATTAAAAGGAACTATGTAAGTTGTTTATAATAATAATTATTATTATTTTTGTTGCAGTTTGTTGTTTTGTTATTTTAATATGTAGTTAGTGGTGTAGAAAAAGCAAATAAACACAGTGCTAGATTATTATGCAACACTGCTTCTCTTCTGGAAATCCAGACATATTTGTGCATTACTCATTACATTGTTTTTCTTTCTTTTCCTTTCCCCCTTCTGGTCTATTCTTTGGGCTCCAATCAAGGCGATGCGGGCACTGACGCATCACCGCACCAAGCTGGCACTGCCCCTGCTTGTTCCTCTGGCAATCCCCCCTCCCCCCGCTTACAGCCAGAACTGCCATTTCGGAGTGACTGTGCATTGAGGGGCATGACGCACAGCTTCACCAGACCAGAAGCCTCCGCAGCACATTCCCAAACTCAAATTAGAAAATGTTTGACACTCGACATGGGCAACATATCATAAAGCAGTTGCTAACTGACACTTAGTTAAAGCAGCTGCTTAAGGATTAAGCAACAAATACAATACCATAAAACATATGAAGCATATTAGTAGCCACGCATACTGTATGTGGTGCCATTCATTTTGCTCATTAAATTTGCCCCGCACATTCCAACCCCCCATTTATGAAAATATGATTTATACAAATACTGTACTTCTCACATCGAGGAGCATTCTCCCAACTGGCCACAGAAAATCCCCAGATAACTCAGGCCTGGGCTTTCAAGTGTCCCATAATTAACTACTTTCCGCTTACATTCTGATTTGAATCTTTTAAGCTGTGGCAGTAAATAAAGCTGAAGATTTTTTTTTTCAAAATGTACCTCATGGGTGCAACTTAAAGGGGAATATTTAATCACAGCTGTCTGAACGAAAGGATCATATTCTTTTAAGTGTTAAAGGACTCCTGCTAATGAGGGTCCCCGCAGAATGGGCTTTTCATGATTTGTTTTATTTGCGTTATGTCTTCTTGGATTGGACCAGTGATCAGGTCATTTGCAAACCAATGATGTTTTTACAGAAGGCACTTCATGCAAAATGATTCTTTGGCTGCAATGGTCAGCATATCATTTACTGATCTTGTGTTCTGTTTGTCATGTTCATTGTAGATTATGGGTACTGCAATTTTTAGATAATCATGAACGTCATGAGTATTTTTGGAGTTTCTGTGTTCTATAGTTCGCACACTGTAGTTCACTGATGTTCTAGATTTTGCTGCTGTTATGTATTGGCACTGTATTTAAAGGGAAATTCTGTACCTTGGTGGCACTGTATTTCAATGTGACTATAGTTTCTGGCACAGCAGTTCACGGTTGCTGTAACTTGATGGGTAATGTAGGTCATTGTTTACTGTAGCGTCATGGTTGTGAAAGCATGGTTGTGTAACAGAAATTGTGGTATTGTAAACAGTAAAAGTGTTAACTTCAGGCTTATCATAAGTGCAAATGTGTGTAGGTTTCCACTGTATATGTGTGTTCTGACACCCAGAGTGCCAGCAACACATTGAAACCCCTGTACCATAGCTGACATATTAATTAACCCACTGCCTGGCTGTCATTTGGGAATAAGAAATCGTGCAGTGCACAAATTACTTTTTATTTACGTGTCTGACAGGACGGGTAATAGGCATCATGTCACCTCATCATGGGTCAACTTCTGTTAGACTGGAGGAGGTTGCGACAAGTCAAAGAAGATGCAAAATTAATGAGGGCTTCAAAGTCGAGCCACAGGGGGACGAGGCATCATAAAAGAAGCGAAAATTAGGATAAATAAGCTTTGTGCTAATACCTCATCTAAGGAGCTTCGGTCCAAGCGGGAGACGTCTTTTGTCAAAACCTTCAGTAATCGCCTTCGACCTTCAATGTCACTTTTGGCAAAGAAGTCCTATTTCTGTTCTATAGTCCTGGAAAAGGAAAATGAACTGAAAGTTACTGAAATGAGTAGGCTGATTATGGCTGTGTGTGCCTGGCCTCTCTTTGCATTACATTTTATTTCACGCATTTATAATTCATTTAGACTTTTCTAGAGAATATATGCTGTAAAAGGTTTGGGCAATAATGTAGGTTAAATATATCATAATTATATCATACATAAGCGAAATGGTCTATGTTGTTATTATTGAGAGAAATTATATGCAGGCCAAATGACCATAGTCTGCAATCAGCATTCCAGTCTTTATTGAGGTTCAGCCCTGGGCCTTGTGCAGCGCACTGGAGATCCTCTACATTAAGGATTGGGTTAAACACATTTATGGATTAAACACATTTATGGTTAAACACATTTATGATTAAACACATTTATGGATTAAACACATTTATGTTCTTATGTAAAGGACTACAGACATGGCTTTTCCTAATGTACTGTCACAAAGTTTGACATCTATATGTGTCTTTTTGTTTAGTGTACAGGTTGGCTTAAAAGTGGGGAAAGACACTTATTGTCAGACAGTTTTCCATACTATAACTGAAGGGTCAAATCCTGTTAGACATTAACAAAAGGTTGGATGCCCTTGTCCTGGTTTCAACTTCTCAAACCTTTATTAGATTTAAAGGTGTGTAACACATTAAACTAGCAAATATCCCCAGAAAAACATTTTCATGTTTAAACTGATTTTATTTGAAACCATAAAATTGGCCTACAAAATGTGCTTGACATACTGTCTACCATGTTCAAATGTTAATCATTTCCGTCTATTCCAAAACAGCTGTATAAATGCTAGCTCAAGCATTACCATTTCTGTTTTTATCATGGACAGCATTCTGTAGCATCACAAACTAAACATGCTGCTATGTTGTTGACATGACTAAACAGGTTTCTCTATGCAAAACCATATTTAAGTTTACAATAGGTGTTTTCTTACTTTTGAGACATCCTTTTTGACATGTCTGTGGACATCTGACTTTTTCTGCCATTGGTGTAATTATATCAGATATAATTTTTAGCACTGTTTAATTTACTTTCATGTTTTATTCCATTGTAGTAGCCTTGTAACATCTGTATGTGTTTTCTTGTTTTGAAGGGAACATGACAAAGATCCTCAGCTGTTCTTTGAAACCTTACTCAAGCTTAAAGAAAGGCAAATAAGCTTTGAAGTCTCAGTCCTTGGGGAAACATTTACCGATGTGCCAGGTATGTCCTGGATCATTAAGATTATTGATGCTGAGACACTTCTATAAATATTGAGTTGTATTCCAATAATAACCCAAAAGGGACATATGAATAAATTTGAATTGAAGCAAGTATGTTGGTCCCTATGCAGTAAGTTGGGTCTACATTGCATCCTGCTCCTGGTTTTATAAACACCGGATCCAAATAATAGCAACCAATTTGTTAAAAGTTCAAGGATCATCCATTAGTCTACTACAACCTTAAGTGTTTTCATTGGCAAAACAAACTTCCATTAGTAGA
The DNA here is from genome assembly GCA_019802505.1 of Corydoras sp. C115. Classification (NCBI taxonomy): domain Eukaryota; kingdom Metazoa; phylum Chordata; class Actinopteri; order Siluriformes; family Callichthyidae; genus Corydoras; species Corydoras sp. C115. The sequence goes on from JAFMOC010000001.1 coordinate 7,672,014, forward strand.
TGATTATGCTTTAATATCTTTTGGACAGACTTGGATATTTATAGTGTTTTATTAAGGTAATTTATACACACAGCAGCAGCTTACAGGAATCACAATCTCTTATATTGATAACTAAACTTTTATAGTAGCAGAAACAGTTATGGGGGTGGAAAAGTCACCATAAATGCTACTCATATTTTGTGCTAACATTTACGATTGCTTGGAAGGCAATCATGCTGAAACTGTTTTAATCCATTTTGATTTCACTAATAGGATCACTATTGATTATTTTTGCCCTTTCTCATTTTAGATGTCCCGAAGCTATGACTATCTCCTGTGTATTTCATTTGTTAACAAATAAGTGACCAAAGTAGAAACTTGTCTCTTTCATCTAATTACCTGATTGTTTAACACGGAGGTCTTGGATTTTGCAGACATTTTTGCTGAAGCTAAGGAAAAGCTCAGCGGCTACATCCGCTATTGGGGTTTCATGCCTGACAAAGAGGACTACGTTAAAGCTCTATGTCAAGCGGATGTTGTCATTTCCACAGCAAAGCACGAGTTCTTTGGTGTAGCCATGTAAGTTTTGTGGCTGTTTCTTATTATTATGTAATAATAAGTAGTTTTAAGAAACTACTGAAGATGCGTCTCTTTAACAAATACCTGTTGTAGAAAAAAAAAGGGGGGGGGGGGGGGTGCAGCATCAAATAACAATCAGGTTTGATGAATTTACAGTATAGTTAGTTTTGCCCATAACTTCTGACTTGTCATGTTCTCATTTGTAAGTCGCTTTGGATAATGTAAATGTAAATTATCTGCAGTCTCATTATTATTATCTGTGTTTTCATTATTATTATCTCTGTGTTTCCCATATTAATACCTTGACAACCAGATCATTGTCAAAAAGCAGTTTTGGTTCCTGCTAATAAAGGGCCATTGGAAATAATGGTTAAAAATTGTATGCCTGCACCTGCAGTATCGAGTAAAACAATTTATTATGTGTCAGCATTAGTTAGAATCTGCTTTATTCATTACAAGTGCTTACATCTCATTGTTTTGTAACGTTGGTCCATATGGCTCACTGCCCTAATGATGTTAGTGTTTTTTCTATGTACTTTTAACTTGGTTATTGGTTGGTAGCGAGTGCACTAATTTTATCAGGTGTCTTGGTAGCAGGAAAAGCACTAACAGATACAAATCAGTGAAATTAAAGGGCCCGCAGCCTGTTTATTTTCTTACTTTTGGAAGAAATTAGCAACTAGTATTGCTCTCAATTTGCATCACAGTAAATTAACCTTCTGTGTGTAAGGTGTTAATTATAACATTAGTGCATTCTGTGTCATTCCTGTTATTTCCAACAATTCAACAGTTCTACTGTTTGTAGTGTTTTAGTTTTTTTCAAATGGAACCATAAAACTTATCAGGAACAATGGCATTTCATCTGCTGTGCATAGAATTTAAAATTTGTCATGCTGATTTAGTCTAATACATTTACATTACATTGTCATTTAGCAGGCACTTTTATCCAAAGCGACTTACAAATGAGAACAACACAAGTCTAATTGTGTCTAGTATAATCATATAATGTATATATCCAATCTGGCTTCTTTTTTCATAGCAAATGTTTGTGCAAGAGAGTTTTGAGATGCTTCTTAAAAATGCAAAGAGGCTCAGCCCTCAGACAGTTTTGGAAATTTTGTTCCACCATTTAGCAGTAGTGAACGAAATGGAGTGAGAATTAGCATCATGGTGAAGTTCAATCACCAGATGAAAAAAATATATATATAATATACAGTTATATAGTTATATATACATTAATATATAATATACTGGAGATAATACGATGATGTACAACAGGCATCATTGTGGAAAAAAATATTTCAGTTTTTATTGACATTTTAACAAAAAGTGGCATGTCCAAAATTATTCATACCCTTTGCAAACTGTCAAACTCTATGGGAAAATCCAAAGTTCTATACTATTCCAAATAGTCCAAGCTGTTTTAAAGCATCCTAATTACCTTGATTCATTGGGAACAGCTGTTTTACACTGTTCGGACTGAACGGACACTGCACACTGCTGGGTTCCATGGACGCAGACCAAGGAGGACGCCACTTCTTCAGAAAAGCCACACAAAAGCCTGCTTGAACTTTGCAAATGCTCATCTTGACAAAGAAGAAGACTTCTGGTCTTCTGTTTTATGGTCAGATGAAACAAAAATGTAATTGTTGGGCCACAATGATGTGTCCTTCATTTGGCGTAAAAAAGGAGAAGCCTTCGACCCCAAGAACACCCCACTGTCAAACATGGTGGTGGGAACCTAATGTTTTCAGGGTGTTTTTCAGCCAATGGACCAGGGAACAGTAAATGGCACCATGAAAAAAGAGCAATACATCAAGATTCTCAACAACATTAGGCAGTCTGCAGAGAAACTTGGCCATGGGAACCAGTGGACATTTCAGCACGACAACGACCCATAACACACAGCAAAAGTGGTGAAGAATTGGTTAGCAGACAAAAACATTAACGTTTTGCAGTGGCCCAGCCAGAGTCCTGACTTGAATCCAATTGAGAATCTGTGGAAGGAGCTAAAGATCAGGGTGATAGCAAGAAGACCCTCCAACCTCAAAGAGTTGGAGCTCATCACTAAAGATGAATGGGCAAAGATACTTTGGAGACATACAAAAAGCTGGTCGGCCATTACAGGAAGCTTTTGATTGCTGTAATAGCCAATAAAGGCTTTTCTATTAATTATTGAAAAGGGTATGAATAATTTTGGACATGCCACTTTTTGTTGAAACGTGAATAAAAGCTGAGAAATATTTTTTTCCACAATAATGATCATCATATTGTCTTCTGAGAGATACCTGTGTCGTTTCTGGTCAAAAATAAAATTGATGGTTGAATAAAAGTAAATTTAAATTTAAAATCAAAATAAAATAAAAGTAAATTTAAAATCAAAATTTGCCAGGAGTATGAATAATTTCAGGCTTGACTAACCACTAAGCCACCATGCCGCATATATACAGATACACCCAGGACAGGGCGCCAATCCATTGCTGGGCACACACCCCCGTACATAGACACACACACTCTACACACAAACACACTCTATATGGGGCAATTTGGAGAATTCAATTGACTTTGATCTATGTTTTTGGACTGTGGGAGGAAACCGGAGAACCCGGAGGAAACCCACGCGGACACAGGGAGAACCTGGAAAGTCCATCCAGATTGGGATTCAAACCGGGAATACTTAGCGCTGAGAGGCGTACGTGCTAACCACTAAGCCACAGTGCCACATATAGGCAGGTGTAAAATAAGAATTCTTTCAAAAATGGAAGTGTTAATAGTTATAATATTTTCATCAATTATGCAGTGAATGAAAAGAAGAGAAATGTAAATCAAATAAATATTTGGTGTGACCACCCTTTGCCTTCAAAACAGCATCAATTCTTCAAGGTACACTTGTACGGCTGGTCAGTTGTTTCAAACATCTTGGAGAACTAACCACAAATCTTCTGTAGATGTAGGCTTTCTCAAATCCTTTTGCCTCTTCATGTAATCCCAGACAGACTCGATGATGTTGAGATCTGGGCTCTGTAGGGGCCATACCATCAATTCCAGGACTTTTTCTTCATGCTGAAGCTATTTCTTAATGACATTGGCTGTATGCTTCGGATCATTGTCCTGCTGCAGAATCAATTTTGGGCCAATTATATGCCTCGCCGATGGTACTGCATGATGGATAAGTATCTGCCTGTGTTTCTCAGCATTGAGGATACCATTAATCCAAATCTCCAACTCCATTGGCAGAAATGCAGCCCCAAACTTGTAAGGAATCTCCACCATTCACTGTTGCCTGTAGACACTCATTATTGTACTGCTCTCCAACCCTTTTCAAGTCAAGTCAAGTTTATTCTTCACATGCATAGTTATACACAGTGAAATGCTTGTACGACCCTAGAAAAGTCGACAGCACCAACTGCCTTCTGCAACAGCCAAATATTTCATTGTTCCTATGTTTTCATGCATAGTGGAGTCGCTTGGCCTTGTTTCCATGTTGGAGGAATGGCTTTTTGACTACAACTCTTCCATGAAGACCACTTCTGGCCAGACTTTGATGGGAGTACCAGGGTCCCACTGGTTTCTGCCAGTTCTGAGGAGATGGCATGGCTGGACAGATTTCGAAGGGAAAAAAGATTGATGTGTCTTTCATTTGCAGCACGAAGTTTCCTTGGCTGACCACTGCATCTACGATCCTTAACAATGCCCGTTTCTTTGTGCTTCTTCAAAAGAGCTTGAACAGCACATCTTGAAACCGAAATATTGCTGATGGAGTATAACTACCTTGTGTCTTGTTACTGTGCTCAGTCTTGCAATGGTGTATGTCCTGTGCCACTGAAACTGTCTTCCACAACCTCAGCCTGGTAGCAGAGTTTGGCTGTTTTTACACAGCTATATCTGGTTCACTTAATGAATGTGTTTCAACCTACTTGTGAAATTGATCATCATTTGCACCTGTTGACGACCTCTTCGTACCATGTGCAGCAGCATCTGTTGACCCCGCTCTGGCAGTTTACGTGGCCTCCCACTTCATGGCTGAGTTGCTGTCGTTCCCAAACACTTCCATTTTCTTATAATATAGCTGACAGTTGACTGTGCAATATTTAGGAGCAAGGACATTCCACAACTGGATATGTTGCACTGGTGGTATCCAATTACAGATCCATGCTGGAATTCACTGAGCTCCTAAGAGCAACCCATTCTTTAACAAATGTTTGTAAAAATGGTCTGCATGCTTAGGTGCTTGATTTTTATGCACCCATGGCCATGGAAGTAATTGAAACACCTGATTCTGATCATTTGGACTGGTAAGCAAATACTTTTGGCAATATTGTGTATTTGTGTATATGCCACGCCAACCTCCCATTATCACCTATTCTAAAGACCTCCCAAATGATTTCTTTAGAACTGATATGTATTCTGGCCTAGGCTCCCTGGGCCCTAAGTTCTAGCAAAGAGTTCAATTGAAAGTGAGGAGCTTTGAAAATCTTTTTTTCATACATTTTCAAGACTGAGGCAGAACCTTCACTCACCTGAACTTTGTGTTTGATGAGTTTAGTTGAAAGTGCCATGGGCCAGGAGAGCAGATGTATGTTTTAAGGAATCCTGCCGAAGTTTGTTTTTATCATGTACATGTGTAAACATCTTTAGATCAAAAGTCAAGTATTTTTAGAAGATTCTGAAATTTTTGAGAAATTCAAAAATAACAGAAGTACTGTATTTTGAGACAAAAGCATGATCTCAACCATTTACATTATGAAATACCTGAAATAGTTGTCATACAGCTTTCTCCTACTTGGTGGGCATTAATTATTACTTTATTCTAATCAATTTAAGAACTAGTCACTATTGTTTGACACTTTCACATTTATTTATAAAGTCTTATTGCACTGTGCTAGTTTAATATTATGGTATTCATTATGTTTTAGTGTATATATATATATATATATATATATATATATATATATATATATATATATATATATATATATATATATATATATATATATATATATATATATATATATATATATAGTTGCAATCAGAAATATTCAACCCCCTCACCTCCAAAGACATTATAGAGATGTGGATGAAAGACAATGACAATAAATGACAAAAAATCTCATTAAACAACAAACAGTATTTATTAATACACATTTGAGTTATTACGTTACAGAGTTTGGAATACAGTTCTATGGACTGATGAAACCAAGCCGAACTGTTTGGACATATGGACCAACGGTATCTGGTGTGCGAAAGGCCAGGCTTATGACCAGAAGCATACCATCCCCACAGTCAAGCATGGAGGTGGGTCATTGATGATGTGGGGCTGATTTTCTGCAGCAGGAACTGGCAATCTTGATTGTGTACCTGGCGTCATGGATTCTCAGAAATACCAGGCCATTTTAAAGAGGATCGTGATGCCACCTGTTGACAAATTAAACCTTGGCAATCATTGAACCTTCCAGCAAGACAATGATCCCAAGCACACCTACAAGTCAACCAAAGCTTGGTTGAGAAAAGGATCCTGGAATGTCCTGGAGTGGCCTTCTCAGTCCCCAGATCTAAACCCGATTTAAAATCTTTGGTGGGATTTAAAGAAGGCAGTTGCAACATGGAAGCCATCAAACATCACTGAACTAGAGGCTTTTGGACGTGAAGAATGGGCCAAGATTCCAATTGAGAGGTTTAAGAAGCTTGTTAGTACTTACCAAAAACGTTTGTTGGCAGTTATAAAAGCTAAAGGATGCTCCACAAAGTATTAAAGCAGGGGGTTGAATAATATGTGTACAAAGAGTGTACAATGTGTACAAAGAGTTACATTTTTCAAAGTTAAGTCAACTTCTGTTGTCAAAATAACTCAAATATGTATTAATAAATACTGTTTGTTGTTAAATGAGTTTTTTTGTCATTTATTGTCATTGTCTTTCATCCACATCTCCATAATGTCTTTGGAGGTGAGGGGGTTGAATATTTCTGATTGCAACTGTGTGTGTGTGTGTGTGTGTGTGTGTGTGTGTGTGTGTATATATATATATATATATATATTATAACTCACTCAGTTTTAATAGCTTAAAGTGTGATAGTGCTATATACAGAGGTGTCATTTATTATTTGAAAAGGATTATGCATATTCATTTTTTACAGTCATCCAGCTTTTTCATGCCATCAAGTACAAATAAGTGGTACACAATGTAGAGGGAATTCTCACTACTTTTATCTGTCCTCATTGTGGAAATTAGTCTAATGTAATTAATTGTCAGCAGACATCCATCCATGCCCAGTAGCAAAATCAAAGAGGGTTGCCAAAACAGAATGAATGTCTAATTATTCTTGAGATGGAATGCCTGATCCAAATGTGCACACTTGCACATTAATAAAAGCAATATAATCACATTGTATTAGCATCTGGGTGTAGTAATGTAGGACTGCACCTTAATATATTATAGATATAATGGGTTATTTTTCGAAATACAACTAATAACTTTTTTAAAGCAAATGGGTCTTGTGTGAAGAATTTGGAATGTTTATATATATACATACACACACAGACACACATTTTATATATTTATATATATATATATATATATATATATATATATATATATATATATATATATATATATGTGTGTGTATGTATGTATGTATGTATGTATGTGTGTGTGTCAGCACTCAAGACATTATATGTTAGCCACATTTGTATCATATACTGTAACCAAGATCAAGGTCATTCTGTCATTTTTGTTAAGTAACCAGCTAATTGGATATTAAAAAATGCATGGTCTTAGCTGGATAATTAGCTGTTGATCTTATAGTGAGGCAAGTGATGGATTTATTATTTTTTTAATATTAATTCCCATTCCACAAAGTTTGTAAATTGCTGGTCATTTGCTTTTGGCAGCAAACGGTACTGGGTAAAGAGAATATTTTGACCCAGATTCAACTATAAATATTTCAAAGTGATTGAAAGTTTTCTTGTTTTACAACTTTACTACTTATACCTTATAAAGGTGACTCTTCTGTGTATGTACATATATATTGTGGTCCTTTACAGGTTGGAAGCAGTTCATTGTGGGTGTTACCCATTGTGTCCAAAATCTCTTGTCTACCCAGAAATATTTCCTAGTAAGTTATTTACTTTTTTTTCTCTTCCTTTCTCATTTCCTTTTATGTAACGACTCACATCCCACTTATTCCACAAATTACAAATTGTTTTGGTAAAATCTGTTAAATATGACTAAGTAATGAGAAATTCATTTGAACATAATCTAGTGTTTTTATATAAATAAAGAACCACATCCCCAGTTCAATAATGTAAATCATAACTCAGCATGGAATCATGTGCATTATTAATGCTGGACTCCACTACTTGCTTTAAGGTTTTTTTTGTGTGTAATCAAATATGTATTTTTTTCCTTCTTTAACTGTAGGTTTATATCTGTATTCAACACCTGAGCAACTTTACAAGAAACTTCAGCGTTTCTGTAAGCATCCACATTTAGTAAGAAAGCATGTTTCTCAGGTAAGTGATTTAAAATAGATTAGATAGTAAGTTAGATTGTTTTAATTATTTTGAAATTGACAGAATTTAATAAGGTTTTACTGACAAACTAAAGAACAGATTAACAATTATCATACTAATCATATTTTTGTGTGTTTCTTTCAGGTGGACATTGGTAGGTTTTCCTGGGATACATTGGGAGAGGAATATAAAATGCTTCTGACAGAAGGTTCCTTAAGTACTTCATGACGGTTGTACATATATAAACACAATTTTTTAGCTTTTTTATGGAAACTTAATCAGTTGGAACCATTTATGTCCAGACATTTATCTACCCAGCTAAGAAATAAACAAGGATATTTCAGGGGGATTTAATTTGGGACTTCTCTGTTAAAGTCTTTTTACTTTAATTTTTAAGGTGCATGGTTTGCTGGAACCTAGTCCAGTGTCCATTGGATGAAACTCCCTGGATTAGAATTTTAAATTGTACACAAATTATTTATATGGGAGCCAAAGTCCCTAGTTTGCCTATTCATCATTGTGAAGTTTTACCAGATCTTTAAAAACATAGTTTTCTGTCAAAATACATGATTTTCATATGTTAAACTACCAATATTTTAAAAGATTTTTTTTTTTTAGTACAACAAGGTATGTGATTATTAATATGCTTAGAATTTGAGCTGTAAATAATACACAAAAAACTAAACCTAAACCCTACACATTTCAGGCAGCTATCTCTTAGAACACAAATGGCCACAAACCTTCATACTCACCACCTCTCCACTAAAAACAACTTTCAGAGTAAACGGCCATTAATGCTGAGTGATTTCACATACAAAGTTTCAAAGTGGAAAGAAAGGAAGAAAAAGAAATAAACAGACTAGAAACCTGCGACCGCTGTCTGTATTTTCCACATAGGCGGTGCCACCTCATGTTCGGTTCATGGCCATTTTTAACTTCTTTGTGCTGAAGCAGAACTGGAATCTGCACTTCCCACTTGGACTGAATGGCGGCCAAGGTTGTGGCCTAAAGCGCTTGTGGGCTCCACCTGGGGGATGCCAGGTTGTGGCATAGTCTTCTGAGGCTCAGAAAAGGTTAATGGGAGGCCTTTGGTGCGATGTGGTTACTTCTAAATGTATTCCTGGAGTTTGCATTCAGAAATGAGCTTCCACATAATTAAGGGGGAACAAAACCTAGGTATTTTAAGGTAGTTGAAAACAGAATTGGGAAAGAAAATAAAGCAACTAGCAGTATCTGTTGACCTTTGTTAAAATGTTTGTAACAAATGCTTTAGTGACTTCATCTCTTAGTTTCCTTAAAAAAATCACATCTGGAGTGTTTTTAAATAATGTAACATAATCCACTATTGCTATTGAGAATTGTACTTATTATATATGTATTGCTAATTCAGGTGGAGCAGATTAAAGTTTGAAAAAGATGTGTCTTATTGTCAGCTGGCCATTTTATGTTTTTAAAATAGAAGACTGTCAGCCTTGATTTTGACTGGATCTAACCAATATCAGGCCTAAAAAGGGATTCTTCAATATTTCATTGGCATTTCTTTTTCTGTGTTTTAAGATAAATTATTACTTTAAATATATTATTGCACAGATATTGCCTTAATTACATATGATTCAATACAAATATCTAAAACTGATTGTATCAGATATCTGCTGTGCAACATCATCTGCAGTACCAGTAGCAGTGGGCCGACCAGAGGTCAGGGCCTGATTATACCATTAAGTTTATACCGCTGCTTTTTTTGGCACTTACCAAATGTCATTCCACATATAAAATACTTAACAGCAACCTCTGTAAAGCACACCACCATTAAACTTTGGTTTACTGGACATTTTTAATTCACTTTTCTAGATGATGTTATTAAAGGAGCCAAAAAGGAGCCAAAACACCAAATTGAACAAATTGTAGAGTCAATGATTTAATCTTCCTTTTCCTTCTACTGAAAAAGTATGTATAGATTTATGATTAGCAGAAACATCGAAGCTATAAAAATGGTCAATTTAATTTTGAAATTATATTCATTAATTTATTTGAATAATGGCGGCACGGTGGCTTAGTGGTTAGCACGTTCGCCTCTCAGCACTAGGGATTCCCGGTTCGAATCCCCATCTGGGTGGAGTTTCCATGTTCTCCCCGTGTCTGTGTGGGTTTCCTCCGGGTTCTCTGGTTTCCTCCCACAGTCCAAAAACATGGATGAAGTCAATTGAGTTCTCCAAATTGCCCCATAGAGAGTGTGTGTGCGCATGTCTGTGCCCGAAACGTTCTCCCCTGGATGGGCATGGGGAACCCCACCGCGACCCTAATATAGTATAAAGCGAAAGATAATGAATGAATGAATTTATTTGAATAATGTTAATAATAGTGTGACAGGGGCTGGTCAGTACTACAGGACTTACCTGACTCGCGTGATTTTAGACTACCAGAACTCAAAGATGAAACCCACAAACAGTGGGAACATGCAAAATCCACACACTGTCTGCAGCCCTAAGAATCAATCCAGAAACTACACATTAAATTAAACACATTAAAAAGATTACAATAAGGTGACAATGATACACAATTATTATTACTGTTCTTGTTCCTCTTGTTCTTGTAACAGAGTGAAAGTGACTAATATGTTTCAGGTTGCAAGCTATATGAAACTTTGTTTATTTAAACAGTATTTTGATGATACTTGTCTACTCCTTCCACCAGTACACAGATTCACCTTTCAGTGCTTAAATGTGTTTATCTTGGACATACCCTCTGTTATTGTTTACAGGGCAAAGTATTAAGGTTTTAATTTAGAAAATTGCTTTTTTGCTTTCTGCTTTTTAATCAAGTTGAATACTTATAAAATGCAAAATGCCCCAGGTTAAACTGAAAAGGTGTTGACTGTTGGTTGGGTATGTTTAAGGGGCAATTTACACTGGTTTATCAGCACAAAACACTGGCATTAATTTCACGCACCAGTAGTGAGCCTTCCTCTGTTCGGCTGTAGTTGTAAACCTGAAGAAATTAAAAACTACATTTATTTAAGGAATAAATACTTTTGCTAAGTGTGTGCTGAAGGAAAAAAGAATGTCAAAGCAAGCACTGCTGAGGCTTGATTTGTGCACAAAAAAGGATTTTTATTCATGATACATTCAACTTTTGATTTGGTTATAATATTCTGGGTAACTTGTCTGTCTGCTAGGTTAAGTAGCATATTTGCTTTTGGTATTCCAAAACCAAGGCGGCACGGTGGCTTAGTGGTTAGCACGTTCGCCTCTCAGCGCTAGGGATTCCCGGTTCGAATCCCCATCTGGGTGGAGTTTCCATGTTCTCCCCGTGTCTGTGTGGGTTTCCTCCGGGTTCTCCGGTTTCCTCCCACAGTCCAAAAACATGGATCAAGTCAATTGAATTCTCAAAATTGCCCCATATAGAGTGTGTCTGTGTGAGTGAGTGTGTGCCCAGCGATGGATTGGCGCCCTGTCCTGGGTCAATCTGCCCAGCGCCCGAGACGTTCTCCCCTGGATGGGCATGGGGAACCCCACCGCGACCCTAATAGAGGATAAAGCGGAAGATAATGAATGAATATTCCAAAACCTGTTACATAACGTAACTTGTGGAATATGTATGCATGTGCATTATTTGCTGATTCATACCGTTTTTATTTATTTATTTATTTTTATTTGGCCTCCCAGTTTAAAGGGCTTAACATGTACATTTCTTAAAATATTAGTTTACTTTTACATTTTAAATAGTAAATTAAACATTGTTTTTTTGGTTTTTGACTATATAGAGCCAAATACGTTAATTAAATAATTACCAGTAAATTGAATATGACTCAAATTTAAAAAACATTTCAAGCTCTAGAACTATAACCCATACCACAAAGCCACTCAAATTAAGTAGGGTAATGAACTGACAAACAACTAGGGGCACCCTGGCTAAATAAGATAATATAAGTTCTACCACTTTCAGGAATTTTAGAAAATTATTTTCTTGTAGATTTGTCATGACAGTTTTGATTAGAACCTTTTCAGTTCTTGGTTCTAGTTGTAGTTTCTTAGTGTCTTAAATATTTGATTTTATATACTTATTGAGGTAGAGTGGTTTTGAATCATGTCAGGGTTAGGGAATGGGATGCCAAAACCTTGATTCAGTGTATCTTTGATAATGCCTATAGTTTTGGGGTTTTATAATTGGATGTTCAACAGGATCATAACTTTGTCCCAACTCATAGGTGGACCTGTTAGCTTATTTTGTTTACAGCAACTGAGTGATGGATAAAAACGAATCGCCCTTCATAAAATAAAATCCAAACCGAAGTAAAACGATACCAGATATAAACATAGTTAATTTTGAGTGTCCTTGTTTGAACTTGAATCAGTTGACTTAAAAAGCACCAATAGTTCCACTTTGTCATTAGCTTACTTTACTAGTTGCTACGGAAAATACTGCACAAACAGTTCTTCTGTACTCAGTTTACCAAAGTATTGCAATAAACAAATCAGTTTTAAAACTCATAACTATATTTAACTACATTTCTAGTTTTAATAAGAAATACTTAAATGATATCCTTAAAAATATGAAAAAAAATTGCCTTAAAATGTTAGGAAGAATCAGGAGCTAATGCTAACAGTGCCAGCGTTCTTAATGTAAAAACAAGATTGAGGGAGAGAGCTGTCCTTGTGTGACACAGTCATATGCTATCAATATGCTGCCATGTACTCTTGGAGCGCTCACTCCCTTTTAATGGGGCCTGGTGGTTAGAACATGGCAAGCAGTTCACAAGGACAGAGCATTGTTATGCTTTCATTTACTTTTTCTGGGGTCTTTTTTTGCTTTCAGTTTTTTTCAAGCTTACAAAGAAACTCATTTCCATGAAGTTTTGCCAAGAGAGCTGGGAAAAACAAAATGTGTGTATGATGGGGTGGGGGGGGGGGTTTGGGTGGAAGTTCTCCAAAGTGCAGTGGTCTATGTTCAGTGTTACCGAAGCACCCTATGTACATATGTGAATAATAGTCACAAAAGTAAGCCATAATTGAATTAGCCTTGTGGAAGTAATTATTGTACAAGTGCTAGAGTATCAGTAAAACTGAGAAACAGAACTTTGCATCTTTAGTTGTTTTCTCCCTTTTTCTGACTTTTAATTCCTTTTAATCTACAAATATATTTTAATATGTTCATTTATTTTAGAAGTGACATTTTTAACATTATTGCCCAATCTCAGCAACAATGGATTTTGAGATGAACCAGGTTCTAAATGTGTAAAATATACACATGTCAACAGTTGGTAAAAGTCAATTGTACATTAGTAATTAATAATTTAATAGTACTTATGAGATTTTTTATTTATTTTCAGAATTATTATACAAGTGGAGAGTATCATTACATTCTGGAACTTGAGTGTAACCAGAGTAGAATGGTACTCACCACTTGTATAACAGTTCTTAGAGCCATTTGCTTTAACTACAGACACTGTTGTGATTTGTCTGTCCCAGCTACTATAAAAAAGTATTTAAATATCAGATCTCAAAGTACATAGATTCCAGAGATCTGACTTGGTCACTTAAGAACATTTACCTTAATATCTTTTAGCTTCTAGGTGTTTTAATGATCTATGTATTATTTTTTGATGCTATTATTGTTCTTGCATATTTTGACACTATCTTAAAAAAAAAAATCTTCACAACAAAAAGTGAGAACATAAAAACTGTATTGTCATTGCATTTTTTTTATTTTAAGTATTTTATTTTATTAAATATTTAATATTTATATGGTGAGGATGATTTAGAGAAGTACATTATTCTGTTAAGTATTAGCTGCTCTCAATAATACTCAACATATGTGTTCTACTTTTAATTACTTTTAAAAATGGCATTCGCATCACTTACTCTTAAGTCTACAACCTTTTTAGCTCAAACTTGCATGCTTAAATGTCTGGTTTGTGTTGCCCATCCCCCTTGTGATGTGAACCCCTTCACTGTTACTTGCCTCAATGCCAAAATATGAAGCGTCTGATTTAGAGCACTGGCTCTCCATGTAATTACAGACTCTGTCTTATCTCTGGGACAGAATAAGAAACATTCCCGTTCAGTGTCACAGTGTTGGCTTGTGCAGAGGGAATAAAAAAAGACACTGCTGTTGGCAAACCACAGAGGACTTTTGGCAGTTTGATTAGAAACCGATGTCATTGTGGTCATTGCATTCTTGCTGTAGCAGTCCTGTAGATAGATGGCAGTATGTTTTCAAAACCATAGTACTAATTTACAAAAATGGTTATTTAGTAAAACATAAGGTGATAAGGACAGTACCTTGCTTTACCTAGCTATGGATGTTAAAGCAGATTAGAAGAGAACATGTACATTAGTATAAACATTTTATAGCTTCCACACACTAAATGAATGATTAAAAAGAATGTCAATGAGATGAAGGGAAAAATATTTTTATTTGACACAATTAGAAATGCTGACAGGTTAATACATTAACCACTGTAACGTTCTCAAATATTATGTAAAATGTATATTCAGAATAAGATTACCTTTATTTACAGTTAGCATTTAATTAAAAGTAATCCATATTACATTTGAGATTATTATAGGTTATAGAGACATTTTAAAGAAAAGTACAAAAAAAAAAACAATTTGCTTCATTATATTGAAGCAATTGAGACCATCCTGAACTGTCCTTGTGAAATCTTTACAAGATGAAGAGGATTGTATTTTTAGTCACTTGGGCTCTGGTCCAAAGATCTCTACACATTCAATAAGCATAAATTCTATTATTTGGTTTTGGTACAACATGTTGACAGCCATGTTCCCTGCATCCAACTCAGGCCACATCAGTGTTGGTCCAAAAACAATGCTGATGCCTTGACTTGACATGAGGTTTTGCCGTGACTTTGATAATACTCTGCAAAGAGAAATAAGAGAAAGTGTTTTTAAAAAAATATACCAAATGTGAAAATTTTCGTAGAGTGTTGAACATAAGAGTCCCTGATGTTGTACAGTTATATTTATATTTTTTGCTGAAAAAAATGACAGTATTTTTTAAATTAATTTAATTATAAATTTTTTTGTATCTTTGGTACAACCTTGATACATGAAGTTTAAGCTGAGTCGATAATTTTTTTTTTTTATAAACATGTTTGTTATTGCTGTCTCAGCACTAAGCTTTTAAATCTTATGAGGAACTGCAAATGTGCAGATGGAAGATGTCTATCGCTCCATGCACCTGTACAACTCAGCTTTGAAATAATATAACAAATACAGTGAGAGTATCATATGCTTGAACACAATATGTGGTAGCTCGGTGGTAAGGTTATTGGGCTCTCAATCTGAAGGTTGTGGGTTCAAATCCCAGGTCTACTACATTTATTAATGTGGGATCCTTAGCCCTCATTGTTTTAGTGATGCGGTATCCACCCTGTGTTATGAGTTTAACCAATATGGAATACTTGTAGTTCTTTTTGGATAAAAGTGTCTGCTAAATGTAAATCTAAAGTACAATAATAAAAACTGGAAGCTTCAACTTCAAGCACAGGAAAGTTTTATATTTTATTATTATTTATTTATTTTTAAAATTTATTATTATTATTTTTTTTTCTTTATTAATTCACAGATTGAAATACAATACAAACAGCTGGCTAAAGACTCTGTGGTTGATGCCACGTTCCTGTTGCTTCTGCGAGCTTTATTCATGCTGTAGGATTATTACTTGTTTAAGGGCTAACACATGCGTCATCTGAAACACCAGTTCTTGGTAGCTTAAGTGAATTAAGCTGTATCATATAAGACAGTGCTGTTTTACTAAATATATGTCCTGCTCATGATTAGGTCACATGTTGGTTGTATGATGATGATTTGCATTAGTTCTGATATTGACATATATTAGTTACCACTAATAAACAATCACTTATTTTTGCTGTTCATCAATATTTTGAATCCACAAACATGTCATTTTTGTTTGGTCTGAAATATGGCCTAGAAACACATGAGCAAGCACAATAGATGGAACTGAAGTACTGCATTTAATAATTAAGGTTTTCTTCTGTTGAACATTCAAAATTTACGTTAATTGTAAAAAGAACATAATCGTTCTGGTGCAGCATTCTAAACAGATTTGATCTTTAGCTGCTTTCTGTTCAGGCTCATACACATTTCACATTGTGGAACGCTGATACATTCTTCATTCATTTAAGCCTAAAAGCCTTTCTGAAATAACCTCCCTGTTAGACTGGAATAGAAAATACTAAGGAAAAATTATGAAATTTTGTTTACTAGCATGTTTTATGAGATGAGTATACACACACAGGCTGTGACCTGAGCTAAGGTTAAGTTATTCAGTGTTCAGTATGACTGCACTACCCACTGAGTAACCATGGAGACCTTACAATCTGAAAATAATAAGCATCACTAATGGAATTAAGGTTCTAATAACCACTAATTACATTTGCAAACTATGTTTATCTTTAATTGTAACTGTCTGTAATGTGAAACAGCAGGTAGTTGCTCAGTTTACCAATCTCACATACATGGAAACAAGCATACCACTAAATTTGTTTGCTTTGTGTAAATTTCTTTTATGTACAAGAAAATAATTTATACAATTAAATTGCATATAAATAAAAAATTAAGTTTGAACATTAAGTTAACATACCACTACTCAGTTTAATGCACAGTTACTGTTAATTTGCTGAATATACTTTACAATAGGTCATTATATAGCAGACACTTGTGTGGTACATCAAAGTAACATTTTATGAATGGCAGGACCCCAGGATTCTCAGCAAAACAAACCTGTCGCACTGTTTTCGTCAGCTTGCACTGGAGATACTATTGCTATATACACTGTAGATATGTTTTGAATTTGAATTTAAATGTTTCAGTGATAAAAATATATTGTAGCAATCATTAATAGAACCAAGCAGTTAAACCACATTCCTTAATTTCATTAAATTGTAAATGATGTTTAGTACCTGAAAACTAATGTTGTGGCTTAATGTTGGTACATGAAGTTTAGGTGTGTATTCATATACCATTGGGATCTATTTAATTGAAGTAACATAGTCGAAGTACTCGCAATAATCCACTCTTTAATGTGCATAATTAACCTCACCATTTCGTTTTCCCTGTACATCACATCCAGACACTCGTCCTGCCACCAGCATTTTAACCTAATTAGCAGACCGTGATGTAAGGATCTCTGCTGCCATTGCTAATGGTCTGCTAATGATCTTTAAAAGGGAGCGACTTCATTTCCGAAAGTGATTTTTTAAAAGCTTTATTATAAAGCCCTTTCCTATTCTCATATTGTAACCTTTTTTTGTTTCCAAATTATTTCATTATGCTATTTGTGCACCGTTGTCATCATTGTCTCCACCTCAATTTCCTGTCATTATATACAGTATTATATACAGTATGTGTAGTTTTTTAAATTACATCAGTCATAAATATTTTTTATACAGAACAACACAACAAGCATAAGATCTACGTGAATAAAGGATTTGGGTTTGTAAAAGCATTACCAGTAAAAGCATTACTGCAAAACAAATATTTGTTGTCGTATATTCTACCATTTAATTTAATTCTTGCAAATCTTGTGTACAGCAAAATGCACTTAACCTAGCATACAAGTTATTTCAAGCTTTAAGCTATGTTTAGCCTGACTAGAGTTGATTGCACTACGCTCAGTCAAATCTGACAAATCATTGATATCCTTCACTGACACTGACTACTTAGGAATGCCAGTGGTTATTAATTAGCATCTCGTTTGCAAGCTTGACATGAAATGGAGGAAGCCACACAATTGCCCCTGTCTTTTCCCTCCTAGGAAGCTCTTCCTAATTGGGTCAGCCTCATTTGGTCCTTAAGGAGGGAACTAATAATAAATTGATGTTGAATTAGAAGCAGGCCATAGACATCAATTCAAGATTATAACTGTATTTTTCTTATATTAAAAGATTAGCCAGGAATGTGGTGCCATGCTTTGTGTTGATTTGAGTTGAAATCATATAAATTCTGCACAAATTTCAGTTCTGTAAACGTTTGACAATTGTTTGTCATCTGTGCAAAAATCTTTTTTTTTTTTTTCTGAGTGTTCCACTATATTTAACAGCTGGGATACATTATCATGCTTGGATTTTTTTTGTTTCAAATTCAGTTGAATTGCCTTGTTTTGCACACAAGCTGCCTTTAAATATTATATTATCCTAAATATTATCTGTATATCCATTTATAAATGAATTAGAGACAAAAAGCAGTAGGACTAACACCATAATTATATTCAGCCCGTTTGCTCTGAAGAAACCAAGCAATTTAGGAAGTGCATCGTCATCATGTGCATTTTCTGTGATTTTGTGGGCTATTTACTTGCACTTTTATGCTTTTCTTTGATGTATCAGACACAGATGAAGTTTTCTGGCATTCTGGATCAACTAGTCATTGCCAAGAAAGCCACTCCAGGTTTATCTAGTGTAAAAATGAACCTTGCATTATTGCTAAAAAGCCAAAACCTACCGTCTTTTAAATCACAGGCAAATGGGAAATATGAGTGGCGGTGACAAAAACACCCACAAGAAGAGACGTAAATGGCATGCCTGAGCAAATGTATGCTTGAAAAAACTGGTTGCCTTGACCACATCATCACAATGACAAAGTACACAACTGCTTTATTGAACACAGGCCCCAATGGGCCAGAGGAGATGGAGAACATTGGTTCCACACGGGCATACCACACACCCACAACAAAGGGTGCTCAACTTCATGAGGCTCTTCACCACTGCTCAAATGACCCAAGCCAAGACAAAATAAAGCCCACAAGCATGGCTGCAAGGGACTGTGGGCCACTTTTAACTTCAACATACCTGCTTTGTCAAAGAAATAAATGGGGGTCGGGGGGTAAAGAACGTAATAAAATGCTATGTCCTTTATTTTGGTTTGCAGGTTACTTAATTCCTTGTACTACAGCATACCCAAAGTGAAGTAACTGTTACTTAGATTGGTAAATCCTGATTTGTAGATTAAGATGTCTGTTATTGTTTGTGTGTTTGCACTTATTGTATTTGTGTGTTTGTAAAGTTGGGACACCAACCACCAAGTATAATGAAAACGTGTCCTGAGGAGGCTCATTACTAAGAATGTTAAGAATGCTATAAGATAAACTGAATGTTACAACAGTGGTTAATGTGCCATGCTTGTAACTATTCATGTATACTGTAGTGTACATAAATGATACCGAAATGCAAAGAGAACATATTGCCTAGTTTTGTATAACCACACATTCTTTGTGCTTGCTCAAGTTGTTTTGAGAGTCCTAGTAGCAAAAGGGAAAAAAGGCAAAGGGGAAGTATAAAAGTTCCAAAGTGAGAGTTTGTATGAACCACATCAGTCGTACTGGGTGTGGCCCCACAAATTCGGAGGCCCTGCGTTCCCCATGTACACTAATGCTTGTCGACTGAGGAGAATAGACGACTAAGGAGAAAGAACAGACTTTGTGGCACTGCAGGGATTTCCAGCGCCACCACAAGTCCCACTATAACAGCTATTCAGTCAGCAAAATAAAAGTTCAATGAATTATCTAAGGACGCCTTTCAAAGGAT
Source organism: Corydoras sp. C115 (assembly GCA_019802505.1). Lineage (NCBI taxonomy): Eukaryota > Metazoa > Chordata > Actinopteri > Siluriformes > Callichthyidae > Corydoras > Corydoras sp. C115. The sequence continues at coordinate 7,691,648 of JAFMOC010000001.1, forward strand.
TAAGGGTTATGCTTTTTGTGTGTGTGCCTCATCTATTACAGTGCTGCTGTGGAATGTAAATGACTCTATGCTGATTGTTCTTGCGCTGTTCATTAACACGAGGAAAATTTGGCTGCAGTTGGCCTGACACTAACTGGACACATTTTGAGCTGTGATCATGTGGATTGCAGGAGAAGTGTTTTCTCGTATTTGACTCTCATCAGTATGTTTCTGTTATTTTCAGTCTCCATATGCCCATTAAAAACACTTTTAGAGCAGTTTATAGGGTAGCTTACAAATTATTATTTTTTTAATCACCTCCACAGTGTAAACAGTGCATTCACAATGTAAAGCTGAAAACATTTGCTTACTGGCTCAACTACATTAGAGCTCTGTTATTGGAGGACATGGCATATGCAACCCAACAAACTTTAGCACTGGAGCCAAAGGGCATGTTCCACTGGGAGATGCTGAAGGCGGGGGAGGCTCATCAATCTGAAATGAGTCCTCTGGCCCTCCTGTGCAGGGTGGTAAATGTGCAGAAGGGTAAAGTGGGATAGAACACCCCTCCTGGGAGATGGAGACAAGCCATATGGCCTACTGACTGTGCCAGATTTGCTAGCATGGACAAGGATATATATATATATATATATATATAAAACGTATGTGTGTGTATATATATATAAATGTGTGTATATATGCTCAAGACTTAACCTGGGCTTTGCCACTTATCACATTACATGATGATAAATAATAGATTATTATTTATATAATAATAAATAAGTTTAGTTTAACTGTAGTTTAATTGTAAAATAACTTTGTTTACCAACCTCTGTAGGTGATGGAACAACAGTTTCATGGTGTTGTGGTTGGCTTTTGGAAGCTGATGAGCTAGTTTCTTTAGTGCTTGCACCTTCTCTTTGTGTTCCTTTGATTCTATTAAGAAAGAAAAGCAGGGTCAAGTTAGAAGATATTTTCTCAACCGGTCCTGTCAGGCTTTTGCTTTTTATTTGTCTACCACTAGAGGGAGCATATTGTTTCACAGTACCGTACTGTACATGATGTACAAGGACGATATAGAATGTTTTTAAAAAAGTATCGATGTGGTTGATGTGATAGAACAAGGTAATTGTGGGATCAAGTTCAAAGTAGAATGTGGCATGTGCTAAAATGCTTTTAAGACCTGGGTTAACCCATCAACCTTTTTGCAGAAATATATTGATATAAATGGCCGTAAATCAAAACTGTAGGTAATAACAGTGTGAAATAAAATAAAACCCTTAAACAACCGATACGTCAGAAATTTGCAATTTTATAGGGACACTCATAGCAGCACCCTGCTGCAGATTGTCAAGTTTTTGGCAAAAATCATTTCCTGATCCTTTCTTAACAACTTTAAAGTGATTAGGTAATGGCACATGAGAGCATTGAGCTTTATAAGCCTTCTCTGGTAATTCTAGCAGAGAAAAGTTCATCTTCTGACATTGTTGGTAATTTATATAATCACTGATCTTAAAGAAAACTCTCAAATAAGGCCAGGCATCAAAGCATTCAAACCTATTTATGACATGACATTGCATCTTCTGCAACCTGAAAAACTTTTTAGAACCAATTTGTAATGACATACTACACCTATTCCAGCATCAGTTTTACACATAGGCCATTTGATCCCTCAGCAGATGTTTTAGAACAGCTTTTTATTGATGAGTAGCACCACCTGCGTGAGTTTCTGTGTTGGTCTGCGTGTTTGTATATGGGCATGCAGGACTCCTTATGGAAACCTGCACCACATTATTAACATTACCTACACCTTTTCTGCACCAACGTTTAAGGCAGGAACACTGGAAACAATGTGTTCTATTTAAAATACTATGCAAGCCTAAAGATGATTCATCTATAATAATAGTAATAATAATCTGTTAATCTTTTTCATAAGACATATTTCATGTATAGTGACACTTTTAGGCATTCTGCTGCAATCTAGAAATGTTTAACCTACTTTTGACCCTGTTGAATAATGGAAGCCTCACAAACTTATTTAGGTGGTGGACAACTTTTAAAATACCTGTGCAAAACTGGCTTTTATAATCTTCAGAAATGTTTTTTATTGGATACCAGTGTTGTCACTGTAATCATCCTACCACTGTATTATTTATCACTGCTTGATGATCAACAACCAAATTAAATGAACAGGTGATCCCATATGTGGCCACTTTTCCCTGATGGCTGAAGCTGGTGGTCCAACAAATGGCATATAACAGATATTCTAAATGCTTAGAGCTCTGGTAAAATTCAATATAGAGCACACACAAAGACATATAAATTCCATTTTAAACTGTGCTATTGACAGTGTGAGACCAGTGTGCTAGTAAGCTAAATGTTTCTCTTCAATAACTTAACCACTGATATTGGGTTGACATAGCAGCTGACATTTAAAAAAAAAAAAAAAGATTTTACTCCCTTGTAGACAAAATTGCACTATATCCTAAAGAACAGATTATTTCAAATTGTGTCCTAAAAATATTTATTCTCACATTAAATACTAATGTATCACTTTTTTCATATTTTATAAAATCAATAACCAATTAAAGGCCATGTATTTCTGAATAGGAGTGGGGTACACCGATTTGTTGCATGCTTGTATTTCATATATACCAAAGAATTGTATGAAAACTTATGTATACCAGCACTGTCCAGTCACATGGAGACGAGCTGGCAATAACTACCAGTCTACTGTACGGCCCAGGATGCCCCCTGGGCACTAATGGAGCAGATGTCTGCGTGTATTCACCGTGCTGGCACGACCATGGTTAGCAGATGCCCTTGTCAGATGCCAGCTTTTCCAATTGAGTACAGACAGAACAAGCACTACGACTGAGAGCAGCTATTACCCGCTGTTAAAGGTGGCACAGTGATGCAAAGTTCTAATATACAGAAAGGATATCATAAACCATGAGTGTGATTCAGTCAGAAGATTACGAATATCTATCATTACTACTTATTACAATTGTGTTCATGAAACTATATAATGTTGAGAGGCTGCATTATATAATAATATTCCTAATGAATTACATTTTTATTTTAATTGTGCCAATTCAATATTTGTTACTGCTTTTACCCTACTGGGAGACTTTATACATGGTTTTGGCTTAGGACAGTATATGGCAGGCGGCCTGTAAAATATTTAATCTAGTCATTATTGCTGGCATTATTGCTGTCATTAATTACTTTGCCTTTGGTGGTGAGCATATTGGAGATAGTCTTGCGTTCTGCATTGTGGACAGATGGCATGGTCAGTGTCATTAATATATAACAACTTCAAATGCCTGAATCTACACCTTTGTCCACTGTTGCACCATGGAAATCATTAAGCTGTATTAGGTCATCTGATAAATATTGCAGTTCTGTATTCAGTATAATAAGGCAGAACAGCAGTTATCGTTTTTTTTCTAATGCATGTAAAATCAAGCTTTGAAATAAGAAATGTATTCAAATAATATAACATTTGCAAGAAACTTATTGACTCACTTCCCTTGTTCACACTTTTTTTTTTTTTTAGCAAATATTAAAATGAGAAATATGGCAGTAAATAATGAAACAAAATTGTATTAAATTAATTAATGGCAGATATTTTTCACATCACAGTTCAGCTTTGTCGGATGAAGGTCTAGCTTTATTTATTTTTTTTTTCTTAACTGTTTGCTGTTTATTCACTAGGATAATGTGACTTTTTACTAAGGCAATATTTATCATCCTGAAAATATGATGTCCTCAAGCCAACTTTCAATGTATACAAGTTCTTAAGGTTTTAATCTTTACTCTTTCCTGATCCCTTAGAGAAATAAGAAATAGTAACAGAAAAAAGGGGGCTAAGGTGGTTTAGTGGTTAGCACGAGTTTCCATGTTCTCCCTGTGTCCGCGTGGGTTTCCTCCAGGTTCTCCGGTTTCCTCCCACAGTCCAAAAACATAGATCAAGTCAATTGAGTCCTCCAAATTGCCCCATATAGAGTGTGTTTGTGTGCGTGTCTGTGTGAGTGAGTGTGTGCCCAGCAATAGATTGGTGCCCTGTCCTGGGTGTATCGGCCCAGCGACCGAGGCGTCTCCCCCCGACCCTAATAGAGGATGAAGCGGAAGATAATGGATGGATGGATAGAACAGAAATAAGGTAACTGTCTTCGAATCTTGTGTATATTTTATCAATATGACACAAGACTAAATGTCAATGCGGATTCATGGCTTAAAGTAATCTTCATACAGTTATCATTTATGTTATAAATATTATGTTTGTTTCTCCTTTGCCCCTCAACTTTGGTTTTCTTTTGTTTTCAATGTTGTTTTTGCAGCAGCCGTTCATATTACTTCTTCATTTTGAGTTCATGATTTCCCCTGTAATACAGTCCACTGGTCTAAGTTTTATATTTCATTATGTCTGTAATTTGAACAAAATCGCTAAAATGTTTAAATATATATTTATTGAGCAAGCACAACAATGAATTCTATATGAGAAACATATCAGCATTGTTCTTTTGTATGGTACATTAGTAAATGTAAATAAATCTATGTTCGGTTCTAAGCAACTGCAGGATATTACTTCCTCCATATACAAAAGAAGGCCCTACTTTTCTTAAATATGACACATCTTTGGGCTTTTGTCTACTGACTTTCTTAAGCCCTGTCAAGGCAAATATTAGCACACTGCAAATAGTCCTGCAGGTTATGATTAAGATTTTAAATGTATCCCAATTGAATGCTTTGCTTTATGAATAACAAAGTCTCTGCAGCGCGGCCTCTGTAATATATTAAACATGAAAAACTCCTTGATGAAATATAGAGACTGGGAAGCATTTTATGCATTTGAAAGTCTTTCTGCATGCCAGCTTTGCATGCCAATGAGTCCAGCCAGAGAAATTAGGCAGGCTTCATAGAAGGCATCAGGTTTTGAGGCTCGTGGGTTGAAGTCTTTGCACGAGGAGCAAAAATCAGAATAATTGTTTTGTGTACTTGCAGTGTAATGGCTCATATAGGGAGCTATAGATTATAGATGCGAACGAAGGCTGTTTTAACATTCAACACAAGTAGTGAGATGGTCTCACACTGGCAATCAGCACAAATTCATCACAGAGCCGTATGGAGTCATGCTCTGTGATGTTTTCAAATCTACTTGCAGTGAGAAAGCGAACATAGAATAAAAAGAACTTGAGAGTAGACATGCACACTTTAGTCAGATTCTCTCTGCGTCAACTCGAAGAACAAAACCTCAATTTGTCAGTGAGCACGCCTTTGCTGGGAACAACAAGGCATGCTTGTGTACAAGACAGGTGGTGGGACAATGTCGCTAAGACACCAGGCAAGATGAATAATAGATTTTGGCCCACTATGAGCCAAGAGCTGCTTGCTTGCCAACCTTTGCACTCCAAATCAGAATGAGGGAATGGAAATATAGACTATTTACCTGAGGAAAGGAAACTGGCATATTTTAAGGTCAGAAGTGTATCCAGCAAGAAAGATAAAGTAAAATTTTAATTCAGGTCAATGTATAGACATATGTAATAAGATATATTGTCTTGAAATATGATAATGCTACACGTTTAAAAAAAATAGTACTTGAGAAGAACTACGACACCCTATTTATATCGCAATGTGCTTTTGAGCAGCATTTCTAATGGAACCAAATTTGCTCCAATACTTCACCCAAAGACATTTTGCTAATGCCATCTTTTTAAAGGGCAGTCACTGGAAGGAGTTAGCCAATATTTACTGCCAGTTTCACATGCATTTTTTTTGCCAGGTGTAACAAACATAATCCCCCACATATATAATTTACCTTTAGACATTTCTTTGGAATGCAAGTCAGAGAAAGCCAGACATGAGGAGGACAAGCAGACTTAAAAGACCCTTGTTTGCCCTAACTGGGAATCAAACTCAAGATTTTTTTACACTCAGGTAAAAGTATGCTTTTTAAATCATTAGTTTAATGCATTTATCTGTGAATTACTCCCACCACAGGGATGAATGTGTACATGTTCTGCTTTTGTAAATAAGCTCCATTTATCACCACCAGTTTGTTGCAGGTTGAGCTAATTTACCTCCCGCTATGAAGAGCCTTGTGCTATATTAATTAGTTGACTAAACATTTAACCGAAAGCAATAACACACATCTATTCATTTAAAGGATGGAAGAGGTTTGTTTGGGAAAGATTCTGTTTAGCAGGAAACATTTCATATCCAAGCTAAAATAGCACAAAAACACGCGTGCTCTTTCATCCTCATATTTGAGTATTCATTCTTGCTATAAATAAGTTTATGTGGCATTTTATACTGCTAAACTCTTTAATTTTTTATATATTGTCCTGATGGAGAATTGATCACACAATGTCCTCCTTAATTAAATAATTTGATTATTAATAATGGCTTATTTTATTCTGTTATGTCATAACAGTTTTCAAAAAAGTGGCCAAAAAACACTTTGTCCTGTAGTACAGAAGTCCTTTGATATAGAGAAATTGTCACTATAGAGATGCTAGAGAACTTAAAATGTCCATGCCATCTATGATATAAATTGCCCAAGAGTAACAGCATGGCGTCACTTGGCCTTGCATGGGTAGTCTGGGAACCATGTGACGTTAAAGCTTGGTCTGATGACAGTTTCATTCTGCCTTGCTGTCTTTGGCTTTGCCCTCTGGCCCAAGAACTTCCCCTACTCTCCAAACAAGAGATCAGAACCATAGAACCAGGCAGCCTGTCAAAGAGCGCCCCCGTTTGGCTGATGATTGTGTGAGTATTTGTGAGGGATGGTTTCAGTTTACCCAGGTGTAGCCCAGACTTAAGTTTTCAAAATTAAGTGTTATGAGAAATGTCAAATCATAAAAACACAACTATTGATTGCTGTCTTTTAAATGACTTTTGAAGATGGACACATGGTAAAATGCACCAAGGAAGTGTTTTGACTCAAACAAAATTCCTGCTTTATAGGCATATTTAGATGGATGTCAAATACATAGTTGCATGCATTTAGCAAATTCCACAATGATGACCACCTCTCAAAAACCTGACCATTCAAAAGAATCTAGAGTTGCTTACTTATGGCCTCCACAAAGTGGTTGAAAAAACGAAAGGGAAACAGTGGCTCTGGCAGCTCACGGAAGAACATCTTCAGAGCGCCAGTGATGACATGGATGTCCTCCCATTGGCTGTCTTCCAAATTCAGCTCCTCCTCTAGGGAAAGAGAAACAAATGGAGGGAGGGGGCAGTGAACAATTTAAATTGAGTTTTTTTTGATAATCAGTTGAAAATTCTTATCACAAAATATGTTTTTTTTTTCTTTTTGTGAATAGAACATATATCTTGAGATGCCGGTCATTGTTGTTTTTACATATAACATATATTTATGTTATGTAAGAACAAATATTAATAATTAGGGCTAAAATATGAAGAAAGTCCTTGAAAAGAAAAATAATGTAGTACTAGAAGATATTGTAAAATGCAATGCATCTAAGTGTTATAAAAAAATTTATAAATGTCATAAAAAAAAATTTCAAAAACATACGAAAAAAATTACGAAAAGAAGTCACTTAAACAGTGTACCTCGGTCAACTATGAAGCGCAGTTTCTGAATAGTGGCCAGATTGCCACTAACCCTGTAGATCCCATCAGCATCAAGTCCTAAGACAACAGGTTAAAATCACTTATTATGTTCGTCCAATAACAAAAAAAAAAGGTTTTTTGTTTTGTTTTGTTTTGTTTTTTTCCCCGCGCCTTTATATGCTATGTCACGTACCTCGTTTTTCCACTTCTTTGACGCACATCTGGACAAACCTGGGCACTGTTGTTCTTTCACGCTCACACAAAGTCAACATGTTGCAGCCAAAAACACAATCTACAAAATTTAATTTATTTAATTAGGATTCATTTGCATTAAACTTGAAAGTCAGTAGATATTTGTGAAATGAAAAGGCATCTTTAAAAATTTCTCTTTGGTTGGCTACATTTTTTTCTCTTGAAAAAGTCAGCAACCATAGTCCTGTGACACAGTTCTAACCCATAGTCCTGTGACACAGTTCTATCGTACTGTGACCGTCAATATGGAGTTACTCACAGTCTATTAACTTCCTCATCATTTGGCGTTTGAACTAATACTCGGCCAGCACTCCCTCAGGCTTATGGAACATCAAAGATGGCCTGCTCTCATTTGAGCACTCAGGAGGCAAGGGAGGGGGTGGAGTAGATGCGCTAAATGCATAAATGACTGCGAGCAAGCCACCTTTGCATACACAATCCTATTCACGCTGATAGTGGGAAACTACATGAAGGCAGGATATTTTATTAAATGAATTACCCTTGAATAACACGATTCAGATTAGAAAGCAACAGAAGACTAATTTGGAAAGGGATCTAGTGCTAACAAGCTTGCCCTGGAGTGACTTGGCCTTGTTGCTTCCACCTGCTTATTTCCTTATTCGTGACTACTTTTATTTATTTTATTTTAGTGCTCATGTCTTTGATCTTTTTTCCTTTCGATTAGTGTTCATGCACAATGGAGAATATCAACAACATCATTATTAACTTTTTAAAATAATTCTAAGTATGCTCATGAGTATGCTTTACACTTAAACCTATGTGCATAATTATATATTCTTTTTTTATTCTTTTAATTCTATTTTAATATATGTTATATACAAGCAAATTTAATGTGGGGAGTTTTAACCAAACATAATTTGATAAAATGAATTAAGATATAATTAGTAGAACTGTTTAGATACTGTAATCCAGCAGTCTCTAACATGATCAATATCAGTGGAGAAAATGTGCTTACATAATTAAGCATGTGCTGTTTTTAATATCAGAGCTGTGTTCTTAAATACAAGAGTATTAGTTTTGACTTTACTTAACTCAAACAAAATAGGAGAAAACTTGAATAATATTTTAACAATTGTAACAAAAAACAAAATTCAATTGTAAAAAAAACAAACACACCTTTAATGAGGCCTTTTTCTTGGAGTGTTTTCATTGATGGCCGTCTTGAAATAAACTTTTTAAGACGGTTTTTTACCCCATTCTTATCTGCACTGTCTGAAGCACTGTAGTTCAGTTTGAACACTGCAGAGAACATGGGAAGCAAAGATGTATAAAACATTCAAAAATTCCTATCGCTGAAAAAAAAAAAAAAAAAAAAAAAAAAAAAAAAAAATATATATATATATATATATATATACTGTATATATATATATATATATATATATATATATATATATATATATATATATATATATATTAATGCTCTTGAACAGGCTTCATGACTAGTTATGCAAACCAAATCTAGTTAGACAAATTAGTAAATATTAGAGTATTTTAAAAGGACAGCTATTATAAAAAAAACTTAGGCAAAAGCTTGAAAATGTTAGTATTTTAATTACAACAGCACTGTGGTGGATTCGTTTTAAGGTACTGATACCTGTGACTGGTTCATAGTACCAGTTGTCACTACTGACTTTGACTTTTAAGCATAGTTTAGTTGCTTAATCACTCAATCTGAATGAGATTATTGTTGAATGGAATAATGGAATAAATCTATAAATAAGTTGAGCCAAACTAAACACTACCAAGCTAACCGTATTATTATTATTATTATTATTATTATTATTATTATTATTATTATTTTACTGTTGTTTTTGTTGCTCTTATTTATTTTTTTGGACATTATCTCCGATCACTCATGTGGTACTTACTGAGAGAACGTCTATTTTCAGATTTAGGTTCTTTGGATTTGGTTCCCCTGACGAGGCACTCTGTGCTATTGGATCGCTGTAATGTTAGTTTTCCACCACCTGGTCCTGCTTGTGCACTGGTCTGTAAAAAAATATATATATATATATATATATATATATATATACATACACACATAATATTCTAAAAAAATCTAAGCTGTATTTGTTAAGAAAAATCTAAATTAAACATTATCTGTCTATCGATATATATGTGTGTATGTATGTATATGTATATATATATATATATATATATATATATATATATATATATATATATATATATATATATACATACATACACACATAATATATCGATAGACAGATAATGTTTAATTTAGATTTTTCTTAACAAATACAGTGTTTATAATAAGTTTGTATCAGCAATACAACTTACCAATCTACATGCTGTTTTCTGAATGACATCATGCCATTTACTAATTGTTGAATAGTCGTCTGATTGTAAAAGGAAGTCTTCTCCAAACCTGGTTGATATCTATTGATAGCAACAAATGTTTATTAAAATCATTAACACCCTGTTTATCTAACAGTAAGACAAAGCTTTTCTAAATTTTACTTAAGTCCTGATAAATTTAAGGATGACCTTACTACCCACTGTGCAACCATACCAACATTTTTGATAAGTAAATTCCAAAATTACAGTCTAATTTAATTTATGGTTAAAACATAAAATTCTGAATGTTTGTTTGGGTGTAGCACTTATTTAATTGTTACAGCATAATCTTTTGGTATTAACAGAATCTTTGGAAAAGCACTATATTGACTACTGCTCAACTGTTTTAAAAATAATGTCAGTATGTAATGTCAAATAGTGGTACTTGAATATATTGATATCAGAATACTCTATTAATCCCCGGGGGAAATTGCAGAATAAGATTAATTTACTTGGCACACCCAAGTGAGGAATGGATGAAAGGAACTAACATTATTTTCTATGCTTTCTCTATGATCCCTGACTTGCTGCATTTCTCTCCAAATGTTATAACTATATGTGGCACTGTCATAGACCCTAGATGCTATTTTATCAGAAAGAAAATTAAACTATCAAACACCACAGCAAAGGTCATTTTTGTCACATAGATTTAAAGTTTCTTCATGCGTCTGGTTTAAAGGATTAACAATGAAGACTAATTTTGTATGGTTATTCTTCTAAAATATCAAATTATATTACTGGACATATTAACATTTTCATGAATTGTAGTCAGTCTCTTTAGATGTCCTAAGTGCCTGTTGGAAAGAGGCTTTTCTGACTTTGAAAGAAGATGGCAGGGGAATTAACTAAGTCTCTTTGGGGATAGAGAGGATATACATGGAATGGTTTGGGGCACAAACCCTGTCAAAATGGGTTTGTGACTGCAACAGTGTAGACCATCCGAGTGAGCATGTTTGTTTTGCGGCTCTGCCTGTGAACATGAACAGAACCATCTGTATCTAAATGGATGAAATGTAATATTGTGCATCAGTATACCATGAGTAAAGATGAGTACAACCATGAGTATAATAAACCTATGCCTTAGATATTTTGTAGTTTTTGAATGATCAGTGTCAGTGCAGACCATGTTATGTTCAATATAAGTTCATTTATTCATTCATTCATTCATTCATTTATTATCTTCCGCTTTATCCTATATTAGGGTCGCGGGGGGGTTCTCCATGCCCATCCAGGGGAGAACGTCTTGGGCGCTGTGTAGATACACCCAGGACAGGGTGCCAATCTATCGCTGGGCACACACTCACACACAGACATGCACACAAACGCACTCTACATGGGGCAATTTGGAGAACTCAATTGACTTAATCCATGTTTTTGGACTGTGGGAGGAAACCGGAGAACCCGGAGGAAACCCACGCGGACACGGGGAGAACATGGAAACTCCACCCAGATGGGGATTCGAACCGGGAATCCCTAGTGCTGAGAGGCGAACGTGCTAACTACTAAGCCACCGTGCCGCCCATTCAATATAAGTTCTTCATTTTAATTGGGATCATTAACCAAGTTTGTACAGGTAAGGTGGCATGGCATTGATTCAGCTCTATTAATATTCAGTATTCTATGATGCATGTGATTCTGTTTAATAAAAAAAAATTGTTTATAGAACATCAATTATTTAATGTTTCGATTCAGTGAATAAGAATTTCCATCTAGGTCTATGATCCAAGGGATTCATAAACAAATGTGACGGCTTGATGAACTGCATAGTATTTTTTTGTTTAACCTTCCATTTTATTGTTTAGACAGCTACATGGTGTACATTTGGGCTTAAAGAAATTGCTCAGAAAGGTAATCCAAACCTATGAAGGTCCAAAAATATTTATTCCTGATGTTTGATTTCTTCAGATTTTTCCTTGAAATTCTGTCATATGTATACCTGCAGTAAACTAATATTGTCAATCAGAAGCTTCAGAAGCCATACATTTTTTTATTATTTTTCATAATTCTGAAAATCTTCAAGCTGTTTAAAGGCACACTCAAAGTGGTCAGCTTGCTAAAACTATAGTTTGTTGGCATGGAATTCATGGCAGAGCCAAATATGGGTTTTAATGATTTCAAACTAAGTGTATGTAAACTTGTGACCAACTTTCATGAGGGCATTAAAGTAAGCTAAACAGAATTGTGTAGTTGGTTTTCATCCTATTTACCGTGAAACCATTTTAATATTCAGACTCACACTTGGACTTCTCATTAATGTTTAATGAAACAAAGCTGCACAAAGATTAGAATGCTATTTGTGACTTCACATTTGTGTTCCACTGCTGAATTAAACATTAATTTGAATGCTACATAAAGACACAACTTTGAAGCATTTTATATTGCAGGGTTAATTATCTCCAATTTTTCAAATCTGGTGATGTGCCTTAGAAAACTTTTGGCTGCAAAGACAATAAACAAAGCCTGGAAAATGGGTGTGGGGTGGGTGTAGTGTTGTTTTGGTGTCTAATTGTTTTAAAAGACTGCCAATTTATCACAATCAACTAACAAGCTGCAAGCCAAAAAGATGTCAAGATATTAACTGCTATGTGCATGCATATCATCATGACTGTAACATAACTCAAAAACATGTGTTGTACACAATGCACTGATCATAAAGATATTACAAATATTCTTAGCCCAGTCTCTGTATCATATTCTGGCTATATTATATGAAAATCCCCTTGATTCATGTGTCCCTGTTCTTATTAAGTTATATACTACCCATATTAATCACTATTGTATTGTTCAGTTTGCTAATGTGTTTTTATTTTTGTTAATGTGTTAATGTGTCTTAATGTGTTTTTATTTTTGGGTTGCAGCTTGTTAGTATATATATATATATATATATATATATATATATATATATATATATATATATATATATATATATATATATATATATATATATATGTACTATATATATATATATATATATATATATATATATATATATATATATATATATATTAGTAAAAAAATATATTAAACTATGCTTACATCTTCAATCTGAACCTTGAATATGCTCAAAATTCCCTGCAGTAATGGAGATATTCTTATTTTTCTTTTTTCTTTTACTTTTAATTTTTTTTATCATTTTGCTAGCATTTGTTCAAACTCATAAGACATTAACCTGCTTCGTTACACAGTTTAATTATTTCATCATGCAGAGCAACATCCTGGAAATCTTTTAAAATTCCAACAGTAATTAGCCATATGTGTTTTATAAGGAGTGTTGCGGCATGTTTAATTTTGAACATATTTTATTTTTTATAAGTGGTTGGTTCTTTTACTGTAAATTAATAAAATCGGAAGACTGATGACATAAATAAAACCAAAAGGTGACTTTACAAAATATTGTATCAGGCCAAAAATAAATACCTTAGTATTTTTGTTTTAGGTGTTTTCTCTGTTTTTGTGTATTTATGTATTTAACTTTATATTTAATATATACTGTATAGTTTTATTAAGTTATTTTTTCATCTTAGCTTACGATATGTAAAAGAGTAACGTTATACTATTTATTTAGTTGAGGCATAATAAGAAATCGGTTGCCTTTTTGTAATAATAGTGCCACATTTGGTTTAATAACAGTGTCCCATGCAATTCTAGACCCTGTATTATGACATCCATATACAGTTTCTTCTTTCTACCTAGTGACTTTACTTAGTATTTATTATTCTTTATTTTAGTTAATATAGCTGTATTGCTTGATCTTGTTTGATGTGTATATGATGCCAAGAATGAAAAGCAATGTCATTTTTTTCTGACTTCCTATAGGTTCAGATTTCAGTCATTTCTGTTGTTTCCACTTAGGATGAGTTTCGTATGACATTCAGGATGCACATTTGTTAATCTGGCTTCACTGAACTGGATAGTATATCAGGACATAAAGCAGGTGTGAAAAGCATATTTAATCTCTGTTGTGACATGTCAGATGATCTACCTAAACACATGCATTTACGTTGAAACTAGCCAGTGTGTTTTTTCAGAGCAAAGAAACTTTCCTTTAGGAAACGTGCTGTCCTCTCAAGTTCACCTGTTACTGATGTGCATGTGCAAAAATAGGTTAGTGTCTGAAAATTCAAATTTCTGAATATTCTTTAATTTTGCAATAAGATCAGATTTGTCCATTAGGGGAGGGGTGCTAGTTGTATGTCTCTCTGAATTTTTGGAAATGATACTCTAGCTGGACATGCTGGGTTCTTGAATTTAACATGTTTTTAGATTAATTTCCAATTAGAAGCAAGAGAATGTGTGCTGTTAAAAAAGATTAAAGAAATTTAATGCTCATTTGACACTTTCTTAGCTTTTTATATTTTTTAAATTGTTAAAATTCAAGAATCATTGGGTCTAATACTAAAGCTGAAGACTTGAGAAGTGCCATCAGCCTAATTCTTGAAATTTGAAAGGAATAAATAAATAAATAAATCACTGCCAGTCAAAGTGCTATCTACTGTAAAACTTTAGAGCATAAAATGAATTTCTGCTTCACACTGGACAGTTAAAGCTTTATCTGATGCTTATCTAAGATTAAAATTGCTTTTGATTTGATAGAAAGTTTTTGTTTTCCTGTAATATGTTTATTTTATTAATATATTAATAGATATTACTTCTTATTTCAACCTGACCTTACTTTTTCATATATTTGGGTGAATATTTTTATTCAAAATCAAATCAAAATCATTCCATTTTGTTCTTATTCATTATATTTCATTATAACACAAATTCTATACTGATATATAGTGTAGCCTTGGAAGCAAACATAAGTATAATACTGAAAAAAACTCAAAGTTACTTAAACTGTCTAGGAACATGAAAAAATTGTAATAACTGCACATAAACTGTATAATGATGATAATAGATTACACGTTTATACTTGATGTACAGCAGAAATAGTGTTTTAAGTTGCTGAATGACAACTTTTTGTAAATAATAAGATGATTACAAAATGTTTGCAGCAGTTTATCTACACCTGTAAAAATACCACACAGGAGGTATATATTTATTTATTTATTTATTTTTATATATATTTTTTTTTTGGTAAGTGGTGAGTCAAAATTTTCTGACCTGAATGACATTTTTACGGCTGGACTTTTCTGTTGTCCAATCAACAACTGCTCCACAGAGGTCTGCGCCTTCTGGTTTATATCCTGGTTTCTGTGGAATAAAAAGGTGTAGTAGACATTGGGAGCAGAAAAGTACCTGCTACCATGGGCAGCATTTATTTATAAAATAAGCATAAAACCAGGAACACACTTTGTTTTGGCCAGAAAAATTAAATCTGAAGAGGAGAGAAATTGTAATAGAATCTGTTAAGCGTGAAAGGACTTTTTCTGGCACTCAGCAGTGGCCACTTGTGCTGTTATCACGTTAAAAAAGACAATTCTGTCTGACTCAAATAATCAGCTTGTCAAAGAATGTGCAACCTTTTTGTTTGTTTCATATAGCTTTTGTTCTTTTAAGGCTGATTCCCATGTTCTGATCTGATAAACATTACCAAGTCCGTGTAAATCTAAAATTGCTTTGTGTAAATCTATAATTTGTATCACAAATACCCGGAGTCTCAAAACAGATACCATATCAGTGTATTGTCTAACTCAATCAGCCTTTAGTGCAACTTTTGAATTTATTCACAAAAACAAGCTTATTAACATGTAGGTCTCAACATGAAAACGAAATGTCAACAATAAAACTTATATGCATTAATAATCTGTAATTGCATAAAATATTCACTACATTTATAAATGCCAAGATATTATAGCTAACCAAAAATTATCTTATTTTCATTATTAACTAAAGACATAATATTACTTAAACTAGAAACTAGAAATAAACTAGTAGAAATACTGCCACCAAAATTTTTGTTTAGTTTAGTTAATCCCTATAAGTAACGAGTTTTTGGGGTTTCCAAAGTCTAAGCCCTCCCACCAGCTTGGCTTAAAAAAAATACCAGTCCAAAAAAGTGATAAATAACATCAATGCTTTACAAGAATTTTAATAATTTTTAATTAATTAATAATATATAGTGCATTATTTTAGAGGCATTCTTTTAAATGTAAGAAAATAAATTGCATTTAGCTTTACCAGATTGGCCATGGCTTCCTGTTTGCTGTCTTTGTAAAAATGCAGTTCATTTGTGCCAAGGACAACCCAAGTCGAGGTCCAGTTCTTCCTGCAAAATAAAAAAACTCAATCATTTATAATAAATAATGATCTCTAAATTGTGTATAACACATCAGTTCTGTGATCTCATATGGTATCTCATGCAGATTTGGTAATCACATTTAGAGTACAGCATCAGAAGAAGCAAAATATAATTATGAATAGAATGACATACTTGAGTTTCTTTCCTCCTTCAAAAATCTTGGCTTTGTTTAAATATTCCCCTTGCAAAGCAGGTTGAACCTGTGGTAAATACAAATTAAACACTGGGCATCAATGAGAAAGTCAATATGTACAAACTCATATGATTTTAATTTAACTACAGTAAGTTTTAGTACTCTACAAAAGTTAAAATGCTAGAAAAAAAGTTTTATAGACATGAATTAGACTTTCTGAGTTTCCACTTGTTAAAACGTTTATAAATCAAAGCATTTTTACAGTTCAAAAAGGTCTCAAGATGTCAATGCATTTATATGTCCATGTATAACTGAATTTATTCTATTGTTTCATAATTTTCATATTAAAGAACATGTGTTTTATATAAAAACAGATAAATACTTTATAAGCCCATAGGTAAAATTTACTCTATACAAGTCATAGTGTGGGCTTATGGGGTGGCTTAGTGGTTAGCACATCGCCTCTCAGCACCAAGGATTCCCGGTTCGAATCTCAATCAGAGTTTCCTCCGGGTTCTCCGATTAACTCCCACAGTCCAAAAACCTGGATCTAGGTCAATTGAATTCTCCAAATTACCCCATATAGAGTGTGTTTGTGTGTGCCTGTGTGTGCCCAGCGATAGATTGGTTCCCTGTCCTGGGTGTATGCCCAGCGCTCGAAATGTTCTCCCCTGGATGGGCATGGGGAACCCCCCTGACGACGCTAGTAGAGGATAAAGCGGAAGATAATGGATGGATGGATGGATGGATGGATGGATGGATGGAAGTTATGGTGTTTAAACAAACCTGTTGTCCACTGCCATACTGTGACTGATTTCTTTTATGACGATTGATCTGAAAGATCAAATAAATTATTGAATAATTAAATAGGTAAAATATGTTATGCTTAACTTTGTAAATGTTTTGTTATCAGGTAACCCTTAAACTAATGAGTACTATGGGACAATTATTTATATCAATCGTTTAAATGTCCTCATCGGATTATTTTTCATGTCTAATAAAATATCTTCACCCAACCAGAAGTGTACTTCTTTGTACACTTTCACTTCCAGATACACAGGTAATGCTAAAAACATAAACTGGTCAACAACCGAATATATATATATATATATATATATATATATATATATATATATATATATATATATATATATATATATGCCATATGCTTTATAATGTTTTGGCGGTATAGACCACTACTGCCCTCTACTGTTAATGGTTCTGTTCACAGTGCAGACTGTAGATAGACGAAGTTTCATCTAATGATTCGTGCTTTATTAATACAGTCATATGCAAAAGTTTGGGCACCCCTATTGATCTTAATCATTTTTAGTTCTAAATATTTGGGTGTTTGCAACAGTTTGATATATCTATATATCATATATATCTACAGTATAACTGATGGACACAGTAATATTTCAGGATTTAAATTAGGTTTATTGTACTAACAGAAAATGTGCAATATGCATTAAACCAAAATTTGACAGGTGCAAAAGTAATAGTACCTCAACAGAAAAGTGATATTAATATTTAGTTGATCCTCCTTTTGCAAAAATAACAGCCTCTAGTCGCTCCCTGTAGCTTTTAATCAGTTCCTGGATCCTGGATGAAGGTATTTTTGACCATTCCTCATTACAAAACAATTCCAGTTCAGTTAAGTTTGATGGTTGCCAAGCATGGACAGCCTGCTTCAAATCATCCCACAGAAGTTCAATGATATTCAGGTCTGGGGACTGGGATGGCCATACCAGAACATTGTAATTGTTCCTCTGCATGAATGCCTGAGTAGATTTGGAGCAGTGTCTTAGATCATTGTCTTGCTGAAATATTCATCCACGGCGTAACTTCAACTTCGTCACTGATTCTTGAACATTATTATCAAGAATCTGCTGATACTGAGTGGAATCCATGCGACCCTCAACTTTAACAAGATTCCCGGTGCCGGCATTGGCTACACAGCCCCAAAGCATGATGGAACCTCCACCAAATTTTAAAGTGGGTAGCAAGTGTTTTTCTTGGAATGCTATGTTTTATTGACGCCATGCATAACGCCTTTTTGTATGACCAAACAACTCAATCTTTGTTTCATCAGTCCACAGGACCTTCTTCCAAAATAAAGCTGGCTTGTCCAAATGTGCTCAGGCGACTCTGTTTGTGGCGTGCTTGCAGAAACGGCTTCTTTCGCATCACTTTCCCATACAGCTTCTCCTTGTGCAAAGTGCGCTGTATTGTTGACCGATGCACAGTGACACCATTTGCAGCAAGATGATGCTGCAGCTCTTTGGAAGTGGTCTGTGGATTGTCCTTGACTGTTCTCACCATTCTTCTCCTCTGCCTTTCTGATATTTTTCTTGGCCTGCCACTTCTGGACTTAACATGAACTGTCCCTGTGGTCTTCTATTTCCTTACTATGTTCCTCACAGTGGAAACTGACAGGTTAAATCTCTGAGACAACTTTTTGTATCCTTCCCCTGAACAACTATGTTGAAAAATCTTTGTTTTCAGATCATTTGAGAGTTGTTTGGAGGAGCCCATGATGCCACTCTTCAGAAGAGATTCAAATAGGAGAACAACTTGCAGTTAGCCAGTTCAAAGCTCAAAGTTCAAAGCTCAATGAGGTTACCAAACAAATTTTGTGCTTCAGTAAGTCAGTAAAAAGTGTTTAGGAGTATTCAAATCAAATCAATAAAATGATAAGGGTACCCATACTTTTGCACCTGTCAAATTTTGGTTTAATGCATATTGCACATTTTCTGTTAGTACAACAAACCTCATTTCAATCCTGTGTCCATCAGTTATTAGATATATCAAACTGAAATGGCTGTTGCAAACACCCAAATATTTAGAACTAAAAATGATTAAGATTAATAGTGGTGCCCAAACTTTTGTATATGACTGTATATAAATTTATTTATTTAGCTATCAATTTTGATAGCTAAATAACTTTATGTATGTAAACATTTACCTAGTATTTTCAGGTCATCCATAGAAAATCAGATTCTCAGCCAAGGACATGCACTTGTATATAAATGGTGTACTCCGTATAGTGTGTCTTGTTGGAGTACTCTAAATGACTGGTCACTAAACAGTTTCACTTTCAGCCTCATCACATCCTATATTATAGTTCTGCAATTAAGTATTTTCTTAAAGTTAATGACTTTTACATTTTTATTACATCTCCCAGAGATAAATGAATGGGTTTATAACTTTTCTCATGCAGACTGTGTGTGATTTCTTTAAAATGCATGTCAAAAAAGTGAATTTACAAATATAGTGCACAAGTGTATTTTCCTATATGTTTCAGTGATTCTCACTACCCAAGTTAAGAGGCTTTAAAAATATTTAATAAACTCATGGCATATTTTTCCCCCTCATCTTACATTTTGTAACTAAACAGTTTTAAGTAATACAAATTTTAACAACTATTATGAATTATAGGCAGATGTTAGTATTCTTATAAGTGTAACAGGTTTTGTGAATTTCATATGGACAAAAGGTCAAAGCAAGAATGCGCTTACTGGTTTCTGTGGTGTGTTCTGTTCCGGTATGACCATGGATTTGGTTTGACTAAGACGTTCTCCATTACCCCCTGTGGAACTTTTCATTCTCAAGGGTACTGTTCCAGGGGGAGGCAGCACCAGAGCTGGTGGCTTTGATACATTCTGCATGGCACCTTTACTAGAGGAACATAATGTAAAAAAAATTGATTGTTAAGTGTTGCCAAATTTAAAATCTTATTAAAAGTAAAAAGACAAATCAGAAAATATAAATGATTGCAAACCAGAGTATGTTTAAATTAAATTTTAATTAATATTAACGTTAAATAGCATTTTTATTTTGGATCAGGATTTGTATACATAATTTGGCATTTACATTAGCTTCACAGCTGTTAAAAGCAAAAGTAAGGCTAATGTATTCAAGCCAAGGTTGAATTTGGTGAATTGTTTGTGATAGATTTTACTTGAATCATTTGTTGATGTGTTTTTGCTCCTATAAAGCAATTGTAAAAGCCAGTTTTTGCTTGCCTTATAAGGCCTCGTATTGGTTTTGAGGCATCGTCAGTCTAGTCAATCTAACGGTGGTTGATGCATCTTTTATTTGATGGGATTGCTGGACAGCGCTGTTCTGTGAGGTAGAACTGGCTTGAAAGTCAGAGAGTATGAGGACCAGCTGATTGAGGGGACTCTGTTTGGGGCTCTGTTCTGGGTTTTGTAGTGCTTTAAATTGTGATGTTTCTTTGGGACTTTACTTTAAGTGCATCCAGAAATGCAGAGATCTTTGTTGTATATTTATAATTTGTGGAAAATGGCCTAAATCTGCTATGCAGGTGATGGTGGGGATTTTTCTTTGGACTTTAAGGAGCATTCATCAGAATTCTGCATTATAATGCTGGTTTTCTTTAGGTTTGCACCCAGGGCCCAGTTCTGGCAATAATACTCCAGCAGGTCCAGGTGCTACTGAAACCCCTGTGTGCCAGGGGACAACAGCACCAGGTCATCTGCGTAGAGCGTAGAGGTTGAATAGTTTGATCACTGCCCTCTGCAGCTTAGGAGTTCTGCTTTTAAGTATCTCGCTTCTAATGCTGATAGGGCCTTCTAACTGATTTACAGGGTGATCAAGAAAATTTTGATTGACTTTTATTAAGCAAAACTGAATTGAATCTTCAGTTTCTTGGAGGGTTATGTTTGTATGGTTTAGTTTTTTCATTGTAACTAATTGTTTATATTGTTTTAGGCTTTCGCAGTATTTATGTCTCAGGTCTGAATCGTCAGGTTTTCTGTGTTTTAGGTTTGATATTGTTCTTAGTTCATTTTGGAAAGGTCTACATTCATGATCAAACCATTTTTCTTTCCCTAATTGTTTTGTTTTATTATTTTTTTCGTTAAAGGTCGGCCATATTAGATGCTTTTTGGAAAATATTGTTGATTTCTTTGACATTACGGTTAACATTGTTTTTGTTTTTTCTGAAGGTTGTGTTGTTAAAGTTAGTGATTTTGTTGGCTATTTCAGGTGAATTTAGTGAAATATTCTGTGAATATTTCGTGGCTATCCTGGGCCTATCTTTATGTCCTGTGACGCAGGTACAATTCACTGGGCTCTGCTGTTGTCTTATTGGGTTGGTTTGATAATTTAAGATAAACAGAGGGACCCTGTGGCCACAGTGGGTCAATATGATCAGGCTCGGTTCCCATTCGAGCATTGAAATTTCCACACAGCAGTACATTACCCAGGGCCTGAAAGTGATTAATTTCTGTGTGGAGGTTGTTTAGATAATCCTCGTCATAATATGGGGATTCAAATGAAAGAGTATAGAAAGCATTGGACAGTGTTAGTGATTTAGGATCCACTCTTGTTGTCTTTATTGCGGTCAAAATGTACACCTATATAATATAGTCAAGTCAAGCGCAACTTTATGCAACTCTAGTTTTATTCATGTTATACCACCATAGTGGTTATCATTTAATATACTTATAAATCATGACTAAAATTACTAAACTATATTTTAATTTAGAAAACAAATCTACGTAATATTGTTTTAAATGCTTGCTTTTTGTGACTCGTCTTTTCTCAAAGATTGCAGTAGACAGACTCATGTATAATTATTATATTTTACTTTTACATCCTTGGCAAAGCCTTTCTTTAATTTTATTTCAGAACTGTTTTGACAGCTTCTTGGTCATAATATACCAACATTTGTAGCCTCATGACACTAGTGACCCTTTTCATTATGCCAACAACAGCTGGGATTTTTAACATTTTTGCAAACATTTTTTTCTCTTGATGGAACACAAAAAACTGTGTTAAGACTAGCAGGAACGCCAAACATTAAAAAAAAAAAGTAAACCTGTGAGGTTTGAAAATAATTTCACGACTTCTGTTGCTTATTAATTAAAATAATAAATACAGAAACAGAACATATTACGTAAATAACATTTTTGTAGCACTTTTTGCAATATAACATTGTCACAGCTTAACAGGCATTCAGGGTTGTAACAAGTACTAAACCATAACACTTCAAGTCATCGAGGCTTTATTTGTCACATGGTACAATATACAGTCAAGTCTATAGTGTTTATAGGACGTGTAAGATGTCCTTTTTGTCTTGTGTGTAACATATTAATTCAGGTTCCTCAAAAAGTCTTGCATTTCATTGCAACATCAACCATTTACGCCATAGAATTTTGATGACACAACATGCAAGATATTTTCCTATTTTTGTTTTTTTTATTTAATAAACATTAAAACTTAAACAGTTATTCCTGTTCAAATTGCATAATTAATAAGAGGGGACCATGCAAATACAATTAACACAATCAATAAAATTTGTGTTATTATTATATTAAAGATTTTCTTTCTTATTACTATAAATGTATATTTGTTATTGCTATTATCTTAATGACATTAAAACAGAAATGCAGAAATGCCACAAAAACTACAACATAGTTTTTTTTTTTAACCATAAGTCATTTTTTTTTTCAAATGCACAGTTACTGCTCTCATATAATTTCTTCTACATGCTTAAGCATATAGTAGGGTTCGTAGGGGATGTTCCCCATGCCCATCTAGGGGGGAATACAGGGCGTCAATCCATTGTTGGGTACACTTGCACTCACGCAGACACACACTATTTAGGGGCAATTTAGAGCAGTCAATTTACCATTAATCCTTGTTTTTGGACTGTGGGAGGAAACCGGAGAACCCGGGAAAAAAGCCACAGAAAGACCATGGAAACTCCACACAAATTGGGATTCGGAATTGTATCCCCAGCACTGAGATGCAGCCGTGCTAACCACTAATCCACTGCTGCCCACAGTTACTGTTTATGTATAATTTAACATACTGGAAAAATTTAACCTGCATAAAAACAAGAGCACTTTTAACATTTTAGTTTTAGTTTGTTCAAAATTACATTCAACAAGAAATTGAAATATTTGCAGGTGTTTATAAGTGTGTTCCATATAGAATGTTTGTTTTGTTAAAAATAAATCAACAAAACACTTATTATTTAAGCAAGGCTTTTTGCAAGACTTAAACTTTTTGTTATTGCCAAGCTTAAAAATAAGAAGAAAGAGAAAATAAAAGTAAAAACATATATAAACAGTTGCAGGACCATATGAGAGATCGGTGCACAAGCATAATTGCAACAGTATTTTTAGTTTTTGACATATAATAAACTTTTCTCAACATTGTGCTTAAGACAGTACGCAAACAACTAATTGCAATTTTTGAATTTGCACTGGGGTATAGTCATGCTGGAACAGAAATAGGTCTTCTGTCTCCGCAAACAGTTATCATGAATTTGAGCACACAGTTATCCAAAATTTATCCAAAAAAATATTAATTCTGTGGTCTAGAGGTGTGCAGTGTCTGAAATTGTCTTTGTCTGCTCTGTGTTAAAGTCTGTGTTAGGTTTTTTTTCTGCCTTTTGCCCATGAAAATGTTGAAGCACACTCTACCTAAAATGTACTTTAAAGTTTTAAAGTTTCTGCATATTTTAATGTCATATGTCATTAGTCTTTTTGTTAAGACTGATCTCAGGTTTAGATTCATGACTTGCAATTGTAATCTAATTGTAATCTAATTATGGTTTTATTTATGGTGAAAGATGTTCTGATCAATTATGCTAGTGTTCTTTCCAAATGAATACCTAGACCATAACACATCAAGCATGCATCAAAACCCGATACCATTAATACTTGCGTTCAAGTGAAAACTAACTGACAAGGCCAAGACCTCATAAGTTTTTTTATCATAATGTGAAAAGTAAAACAGAGCAAATTAGAAAAGAAATGTAAATTAGTTGTAATTTATTAAGCGTAATTCTCAACTGTATATTTTGTTTTGTTCAGTACTCCTTAGTAAGTAAAAGCATGGTTGTGAAAGTGTTTCCATTTTAGGCATGAACAACCTCTACCCTTTTCACCCTTACAGCACAGCCCATTCCTGCCATTACGTTTCATGGTAACGTTTTACTGTGCAAAATAACAGGAAATAAATAAATCACATGAAGAAATGACAGCGGAAACGAAGTGCCAACCAGTGCAAAATATGTCTATTTAAATAGGAATTGTAAACACTTTATAAAAATCTACCCAATTTGCACAGAATGATTTTAAAACATTTCTGATTTCTAATTAAGCTTTAATTTACTGACATGCAAAGCCTTATCACTGGTCATATTAATAGTTTGATATTAAATATTGTAACAATAATGTGCGTGCATCATATAGAATGACATAGGGTTTTCATGTAATCAGAACTGCACTTTTGTTTTAAAAGTAATTTCCAGGACTTTATCTTATTTGCTGAGTTAATATTTAATGATTAACATTTATAACATTTTACGCTTGGACAAAAGACTGCCCTTAATTAAATCTTTATTGCAACTTGTCTATCCATCAAGCTATCAGACACATTGCAGGTTTTTCCATCCACCATCGATCACTTGATAAAGTCACTGAAAATGATAAAGAAACAATATTAATCATTCTTACCTGGTCATCAAATGTTGTTTTCGCAATGTTGTCTAGTTAATCCAAAGTTACTGATGGAGGGAGAGTGAAAGAACAAGAACAGTGTGAGAATCATTTAGAGGAAGTACGGTTGGCTCACGTGGTTGATGCAAACTTTTTACTGCCTGTAAGTTTCAGTGTAGACATGGTGCTCACCACTTCCTGAGGCCTTTACCAATATTATGCTCATTCAACATGGTTCAACACATAGTTTAAACTCATGACTTAAAATTAGCATGTATTTATACTTACACCATGTACTACAACTTAAGTATTACAATGCTTAAAACCATTTGAAGAAAAGCTGGATTAGTTACAGTATAAAATAACTTTATATAAAAATATGCTTAGTATAGGCTTATTTCCTTTTTTTCATCACCATTGCAACTATTTACACATAGCTACTGTGTATGGAACCAAAGCACACAGGTATAACGAAAGTATAAATATAATATTAACATTTTTAAAAAATGGCTTTCTCAGAAAGACAGATGTGATACACTATGATTTGTGCCATAATTATGAACATCTGAAAGCTTATGCATGTTGCACCCCACACCCCCAAATAACCAGTGTGCAGTTCTCACCAACTTACAAAAACAGTTAACATCATGTGATACATATGTAAACTAAACCCAACCAACATTAAGAAACTCTGTAAGAAATAATCTTAACGTTAGTGCCTCAGGCTCTTAATGTTTATGGGTTTTTTGTTTTTTTTTGGATCCTACTACAGCAGCCCAGTACAACTGAGGTTACAAAGTGCAATCTTGTTTATTTTTATTTTGTTGTCAACAGAGGATATGTGTTTGGGGTTGAGATCCATGCAATTTTATTTTTAGAGACTTATAAATAAATGAACAGTGTCTACAATTTTGGAAGTACTGTAGAACATTCTATGAATCGCAAAAAATATGACCCATTACATTACGTAAACAAGTCAAAAAAAGTAGATAAAGAATATATAACTAAACAAATAATACAAAACACACACATTTAATATATAAGAAAATGGGTTAATATTTTATGTGAATTGAAAAATGAGTGAACTTTTATTAATGAGCCTTTAACAAGAAGGTAAAAATAAAATAAAGTGTTTTGAGTCAATGAAATGAAAATAAAATGTAAATGGGTGCCTTTTTAAAAATAAAGAAATAAATGGGCTCTAATAAACAATGTTTTATAGCTACATGGTTGTCAAGGGTAATTCTCAGTTAGAAGAAAACACACTTTTGTAATAAGCTCTATATAAATATTGTTGAATTGGCTTATTGTGAATCCACAGTAAAAAAACAAAACAAAAGTAAAGCTAATATTAGGTAAACTACAATTGTTTTCCATCTGCATTTTGATTAAGATTAAGATCACATAGATGTATATTCACAACTCTGGATTAAATTGTTGTGTGTGATATTATATTGTTATTTCAGATAAAGCTTAAACCTAACTGTAGATGCAGGTTACAGTGATTTTTGATTATGCAATATGATTCAGTATGTGAAGTGTGAATTTTCAAACTAGAAATACGTATTCTGTTTTTTTTTTATATTTTTTTTTCACTCTGTGCAGTTTCAGATAAGATTCACATTCATGGAGTTAAAAATATCTCAGCATGCACCTTCAACCAGCTTGCATCTTGCTACAGGAAGCAGCCAAGACTGACTAGATTGGCCATTATTAGAAAGGCTTCATTTGCATTTTCTTCTTCCTAATTTACCACTACTATACTTCAGGTTTATATGTATACTTATGTATACTTACGGAAGTTTTTTGCTTTAACAAAAAGTTTGGTAGGTAATGTAAAAAAATAAATCTTGGTGAGCTCCGCTTAAGCAATGTTTTGTAGCTGTGGTTGCTCTATGTAGGAAGTGAGTCAGTCTTTTCAACAGTTGAATAATGCTGATACACTTTTAAATTACTGAAGAACAGGGTGGACATGTTATTTAGATTTTATGTTAAACTTTTAAATATTTCCATATGTTCATGTCTTTTTCTATGGGTGGAATTATATTGTTTTAGACTTTTCTATTTCTAGCCTTTTTTCTTCAATAGTTTTCTGCAGCAAGAAGCAGGTTTTGAGCACAGGGTCGTATATGGCATTAGTCACAGAGCAGAGTGTTTGCTTTGTTTACGGCCCGACAGAGGCATTTTGGAATACCTGAGGTCCAAGCCTCAACATTATAATCTAAATTGTTGTAACCACTGAGCCACTTCGTAAATCTGGTAGAACATTGTCTAGAATTTTCCAGAAGAACAGTAAAACAATTCATTTAACTTGGGAAAAGACTACTGTTAATAGTATAACATGCTGCGCAATACGAAGTGTACCTTCAGTAGGTTGCTCAAATTCTGGTTACTACAATCAGTCTTATTAGAATAGGTCCAGATGACATGATGTATAAAGTTCGTTTTAATGAAAATATAGTGCAGAAATAAATTTAAATACTTAAGGTTTTCTCCAAATGTCACCCGGGCTGTTCTAGAAGCTCTTCTACTGAATTTGAAGGGTCACAGCTGTACCCCTCTGTTTGCCAATCAGTCATTGGGGCACAGCTGTGCATACAAAAAATATGCTTTTTAAAAACTACATTGATCAAGTGATTTAATATTTGGATATTTCTCTGCCATGGTTGAGAAAATGAGGGGAAAAATAGCATTAAAGAATTTTATTAATTAACAAATTTTTTTTTTTTTTTTAGCACAGCTCATCTTATTATCTTCCATACTAGAGATAAGAGTTGCTAGGGAGGATCCGAGGAGAAATTTTCAGGAGCTGGGTAGATATACCCAGGACAGGGTGCCAGTCCCTCACTGGCCACACACACACACATTTTTGGGGCAATTTAGAGCAGGCAATTCACCCTGTATCCATGGTTTTAGACTGTGGGAGGAAGCCTAAGAACATGAAGAAAACCCACTTTGATACAGGGAAAACATGGAAAAGATTGGGATTCAAACTGTATCACCAGAGCTGAGAGGCGAATGTGCTAACCACTATGCCACTCTGATTTTGCCAGATTCTTGTATAATTAAAAGCAGAGGAAAAGTCTTAATCTTCCAAGTTTTGCATCACCATTTACTAACATCCACATTTTGTTCATTTGAGCAATGCGATTGGAAGTGGTGTAACCCATACGTGTTTGCTCATTCTTTTAAAGTTCTGCCCAGAGTGAGGCCAGGTTTTCATGATGGCCACTTTGCTACCATTTTGTCCTAGGAGTTTTTGTTGCAGCTTTGGATATAGCTATGGGTTATTGCTTTTTTTTGGAAGACCCATTTGCACACACTCACACAGACACACACACATTATAAAGGGGCTATTCAGATAGGGCACTTTCTAGCAGCCAATTTACCTAGAATCCATGTTTTGACCCTGGATCCCCATCGCTTATAAGCAAACGAGCTAACCGCCCATTTTGATTTAGTATCTCCAAATAATTATGCCATCTATTTTGCAAAGTGCACCAGTTTTTCCTGCAGCAAAACAGCCTCCTAACATTGTGAAAAATGTAGACATTAAAATATTGCTACACGTACACCTCTATTTAACTTAGTGAGTCTGTCAGTAGTTTTTACTGTATTATATTTTTGCTTATGTTATTTAAGTAGTATGCTTCTCAAGTTACTCATAACTATTTGTTTGTTTACATGAAATTTGTGTAGAGAATAAATGTGGTTTTAATAACTTTAACCTAGGTGTATGTAAACCTTGACTTCTTTATATACATTTATTGCTATTCATATATATTATTAAGAGGTACAAAGCATGTTTATACTTATCATTAGAAACTTATTAAATATATCCAATGCATGTTCTGCAGGTGTTATCAGCTATGCATTTGCACTCAACCTAAATTTGATCAAAATACAGGTTACTGCACCACTACTGCAGGACTGAGATCTTACCACCAGATGGAGACAAAGACCTTCGGACTTCTCAGAGGACGTAGTATGGTAACTCGCCAGATGGAGACACATACCTTATTAAAGCATTTATATGGCAAGCTATTCCAGCCATTACATCTGCCGTGTTAGTGGTATAAAAGGTTTTTTGTACAATAGGTTGCAGAGGATGCGTTTAGTTAAATAAAAGCCAAATTACGTCCAAACAAAGATATTAAGCAAAAATGGCATTTATGACAATACCTTTACTTTTAATTCAACTTTACTTTTAATTGTTAAAACTAATTGGATACTGATTGTGAAATTTGCATGCAGTCCTGCTTAACACAATAAGTCAGCTTATGAACAGTCTTTGCCCGATTTTTGTTTTTGAAGCCTAATGCATACATTTGAAGTCAGTATGTTAAATCACAGTATTTTATTTGTAATAAAGATTATCACATTAGCATGATCACTTTAAAATGCAATGCCAGCTGATGTTTTGAACGCATTTACCAGTAATGTCCTGCCTTTTCATACATATTTTTAGAGCTGGTATTGTTTGTGTGGTGAATGTATCTCAACAAAATAAAATAAACAATGAGAGTAGAAAACAGTCTATATAGATAGATAAGATAGATGGATGGATGGATGGATGGATGGGTGGATGGGTGGGTGGTTGAGAGTGTGTAACAAGGACAAAGAGGTGGTGTGACAGAGGGAGATACATAAACACTGTCTGATTCTATTCTGCCTAAAGCATGTCATTGTTCCTTGCTAATCCTGTGCTTATGAAAAAATTGTATGAATAATGTTAAGAGCAAGCTAAATTGCCATTTACTAATAGTGAATCATGAGTTGTGTGTATGGATTGTCACTCAGGTCAAAATACGATGAAGCGAGAGAGCAAGCAAGGTGAGAGAGAGGTGAAGTGAAGGGGATTTCTTTCTGATGGAGAGGTGAATAGAGGCTATGAGCTGCAAGACAAACAATCCACTACAAGAGGAAAGATCTGGGCAAACAGAAAGAGAGAACTTCCGCTATAACACACACACACACACACACACACACACACACACACACACACACACACCTTTAGCCTTTTTGTACTGAATGGTATGCAGGTCCACCTCGCTTTTGTCCTGCAGGCCCCATGTGCTCAGTTCCCATGTCTCAGAAGAGGCTCAACTCTGAACCAGAGGTGTGCTAATCTCACACAGCAGCTCCATGTTGACAGAATTGGGACTCTCTTTGATCTGACTGAGTGATTGAAGGGATGAAAAGCATGAAATGCTGTATTTCAGTACATGTCACCTTCAGTTAAAATGCATTACTTTTGTTGGACTTGTGTGTTAAGTCTAGAAGTGTAATAATAGTTACCAAACAAATTTAAATGCAATGAGCAAACCCACTAAAATCTGTGCTAACAAGTAAGAATTTTAACTCAGACCGAAGTTTTGCTTTGTCAATTTTCCAGTTATTCCATTCTAAACCATAAAATATTTTTACGAAGTATATTTACTATTATAAAAGACAGTGATTTTGGATTGGCATTTTGTTGTGATACAAAACAGTATTTATTTTACAATTCATGATTTAAACAATTCAGAGACTTGAAGGTAGTAACTCATCATCAAGCCCTTAGTTGGTATCATTTGAGAAACTCTCATATTACTATGATGGACATGGCCACATGGTTTTAATGAATCATGGTAAACACATTGAGACTGCTGCTGCAGCAAAAATATAATGCAAACTGCAGCAATATATTACTTTTGCACAGAAACACCAGTAAATTCTTTGGACACAAAATTATCTGAGATGGATAGAAAGACATTATAATCATGTTCTGTGGTTAAATGAGTCCACATTTTAGCTTGTTTTGGAAAAATAGATATCTGATTTTAGATAACAAAAATGAAAAAGACCATCCAGTTACTAACAAAAAGTGCAGAAAATTGCATCTAAGATGGTATGGAACTGCATCATTGTCCCAAAGCACCGCACACATTTACAGACACAAACACAGACATATACTGTATATAACTTCATTTAGTCAGTGTAGGAAAACCTCAATAGGCATAAGTTGTATAATAATGTGCATGTGACAAAACAGCTCTTAAGGAGGGATTATTTGAAAAAATAAACTTTGGTTATTTGTAATATATAATTATATAAGTATCTGTACCATAGTTGAGTGTGTGTGTATGTGTGAGATGGTTGGATAAGGTAATGGGGAGGGGAGTGCTATTTCAATAGCAGGAAATTGAGCTCATGTTCAATAGAGACATGACTCCGGAGCACGGCGTGAGAAACAGGCGGCACAAAGCTACACACATACACACACACATGCACATGTATACGTCACCCCAATTGCTTGCAGAAGCCTTACACACTTGTAATTTCCACCCACAATCAGTGTTTGTTCTGGATGCGGTTAAATTATACTTCTAATGTTATTTGCATCTTGAAAAACAAGCTGACTGATAAATACTCTTGACTTTTTCAAATAGCAAAAAATATTTTTATTTCTTCCACAGTTCATGCTTGTCTGACTGTTTTAATACCAGATAACTCATCAATCATGCGTTACCACTATGTCATTATCTTGGCAGTACATTGTAGAGATTGGTCAAAATAGGTTTTAATGTTCAGTTTGAATATTTCAATTGTGGTAAGCACCATTCAAAATAATAATAATTAAATAATTTGTTAGTCAGTTCAAAAGGGCATTGTATTTATTAGCAGCTTTTAACCTACTGGATCACCCAGAGGTTATGGGGATTTCTTTTTTTGTTCTGTTAATTATTTACTACGATTGGTAATCAGCAAATAAGCAATGAGTTGCTTTATTTTCTAAAGCTTTCTGCTAATTAATTTACTTTAAACCCAGTGTCTATCACATATAATTTCTAATCTGGTAAAAGGATTAATATGTTAATAATATTATGTTTTTAATAAATAAAATACATAAAGTAAAATAAATGAACCTTAGAAGCCAAATGGTAATGAGTTAGCTGACTTAGCACTTTGAATAGTGCTGTATTATTATTTCACATGAGATGACAGGAGGCAGTTTATTTTAACAGTACACAGGCAGTACAGGGTAGAATAGCTATGCAAGCTAAAATTTATTTGAATACACAGCACAGCTCAGGTTTGAAATGATCCAGATTAAGGCTGTTGTGGAGATACACAATGAGTTTAAAAATAAGGATAACGTGTGTGTGTTTTATTGCAGGTATCATGTTGTTAGGACCAACACTTGTTTACATGCATTTTTATCCTCTCCACAAGATAAATCAATTAATTTTCAGGTTTGTAAAGAAAAAGAATAATATTAGGCTAATCATTGGTCTCAATGAAATCAATGAAAGTCACACAAATACAGATACAAAGATGAATTCTAATCAAAATTTACTTTTATCTGCCATATTGGTCTGATTGTGATATTATATAAATGCTTAATTGACCATCCAATGAATCTTTTTTATTACAGTGGAATGTAATTTGCCAACTAGGTACAGGGAAATTCCACATGTCACCAGGTCAAACATCCTACCCTCAACCCCTCAGGCATGACCTGTGAACTCACTTTTTATAAAGCAACACAATCTAGCTCTTTACTTCAGCACTTTTCTTTTTTATTGCTTGGTTCTAGATAAGATAATCCTGCCAAGCAAGAGAGCTTTTTGTGGTTCCGTTTGCTTAAATAACTTTAACAATTAAAATGTAATGGGTTCTCTAATGCACACCACACACTCTCTGATCAAGTTCTATGCCTCAGAATACAACTGGTGCTTTTCAGTATATCCGGGGCTTTGCTACACTGCTACTCAGCCACTGCAGTGTCTGAATTGTAAGAGTGAATTAGCATGGAACAATAAAGCAGATGTACATCACTTCAATATATAAACCTGACTGTTCTCTCCATAGATAGGCTGTTCCCACACCTGCACTTGGACTTGACTTGGAATATTGCACTAAAAGATAATTAATGAAGATTGCAGTTTGGTGTGTGAGAGTCCACCATAAAAATTGCATTGAGCAAAGTTAAAATAAAACATAAATATTAATATGAATCAACATTAATAGTTTATATGTAAGGAACATGGTCAAGTATAAAATCTGGATTATGTATCATTATATGACTCTTATCCCCAGATGCTCTATTACAAGAAATTATTACTAATAAATTAATATGTAATGTTTAATGACTTTGTGTCACTTGAGTTTATTAAAAATTTTAATGGATTTTTTTTCTATCAAGGTGGCTTGTTCCTCCTATAAAAATTAAAGCTTAGTATAGAGCTTAATATCATTCTGATAGACTTGATAAAAAACAAACAACAAAACTTCTCTTTCCTCCTTGCAGTTTAGCAGTACTGATTTTATGAATTCCTTTAAACCTTTTAAAGTACCTGTTACTGGGTATCTTTTTTTTAAACATATGCCTCTTAAAGTTTTTTTAAGTTCACCATTAAAAAAAACTTATAAAATATTTTGTTTCACCTTTTGCTACTGCCTGTTCACTACCAAAGCACAGTTAAAATCTTTCTGCTTCTGTAATGAACCATGAATGCTCAAAGCATTTCAATCCAGAGTCTTTTTGAAGTGCTTCTAAGGAAGCATTTGCTAAGCTTCAGTCAGAACCCTATCAAAGTTCAAACTGCTCTAAAATACAAATTTATCTACATAAATACAGCACGAACAAAAATCTTTTTTTTCACCTTTTTTAATGTGATGTCAATGACTTAACAGCATGCACATAAAGGGATTTTTTTGTTTTTTTCATGAGTAGCAGAATTTATATTTCTACATTTTGTAATTCATGATAAATCATACAGTTTTTATATTATTCATATACTCTGTGAAGCTCCAATGTGACAGTGCTACATGTCTGACACAAAAAGCACAAGTTAACAAAATATCTGTATAACAGTATAGGGTATCTTTTGACTATTTGCCATTTATCAAATAGTATTTTCTTTAGTAAATACTTCTTGAAACTTTTGTCTTTTTACATTTTTATCATATTATACATCACCATGTATTTCAAAACATTCCCAGACCTAGAACTGTCATGTGGGAACACAAAAGAAGGAAACAAATGATGACTTCTTACTTGGCACTGACAATAGTGTAAAGCAGAGGTAGATATTTAAAGGTGTATGAATGCCTGGGAAGAGGGAAGAAAGAGTTCTTCCACATAGAAACAGCTGAAAACTTGGTTTCATGTTCCTTGTTCAGAGAAAGGGAGGCCAAAATTTGATGTGTGATAGTATAACTCTTTCAAATTACCTTATAATATATTGACAATACCATTGAAATATTTATTATTCACTGAATTCAAATGATTTATATAATTCAATTGCGATAGGTGTACATAAACAAACCATGATTTGGACAATGTAATGTTTTCAACTTTGTGGAAAGCTCCATTATAGATTTTGGACCATCTGAACCAGAAGAACTAGTGATTTTGATTAAAGGGGCCAGTTACATTATGAATTACAGTTGCTGCATTTTGATCCCTTGTAACTGGTTCATGTGTAATGACAAAGTTAAAATTAATCTAATCTACATTCTACCTTTAGTCCCATGTTGTTCATTGTAAACAATAAGGGCCCAATGTCTCATATTTTGCTCACAAACATAATATAATCTGCTTTTGGGAAGGCAAAGCTTGTTGTCACAGGGGCATTGCCCTTAGTAGAGCGACCACTGGAAGGTCTAGTTCTGTTCCAGAATGACTGTGCCCCAGTGCACAAAGCAAATTTCATAAAGGCATGGTTGGCTGAGTTTGATATGGAAGAACTTGACTGGCTTGCAAAGAGAGCTAACCTCACCTCAACCCTTTCAAACACCTTTAATATGAAGTACACTATACTTCATCTCACCCCCCCCCCCCACACACACATACACACACACACACACACACACACACACACACACACACACACACACACATATATATATATATATATATATATATATATATATATATATATATATATATATATATATATATATATACACTCACAGGTATATATTAGGTACACCTTGCTAGTACCACGTATACTTGCTAGTACCAAGTTTAAGTTTTTAAGTTTTGCCAGCAGTTCTTCTATGCCAATATTAAAAAATATGATGATAAAATTGATCACATATCTTTACATAATAGCGGCATACAGCTGCTGTAGATATGTTGGCTGCATATTTGTGATGCAAACCTGCCATTTTTTTATGTATCTTTTACCATTCGATTTTGGTAGTTTCCTGCAAATTGTAGCTTCAGTTGCAAGTTCTGAAAGTAGGTTCTTCTGCTGCAGCAGCCATCTGCAACAAGTTGAAACTTGTACTGTATTTATAGATGGTCTTTTTCTGCATACCTTTTTTGTAACAAGTGGCTGTTTGTTACTCTAAAGGCTGTGTGCCTTTTAGGACTGCCACTCGATGTCTTTAGAAGTCTTTGATTGGATGGATCAGGTGTGGTAGATCATAAATGCAGCTGAATTCATTAGGAAGTTTAAACTTTAGGAATAGGACCGAATATCCTTGGTTTAATTACCTGAAGGTAGTAATAGAAAAAAATGATATATAAAAGTAATGGCTTATTTGCATTGGGGAGGTTAGAAAAACTATTGTGCATAGACTGTAGTAACATTAATTGCTGGTGTAATATGCAACTGTTTAGATAATTTTTGTTTTACTGGTGGCAACATATAACAATGGCATCCCCTAGCTCTGGAACTAAACCAGTCTAGTTTAAGACCTGTTGCTAAAGAGCCTTAGGTTATGTGACAAAAAGTGACTGATGTGCTGGCTGGCATGTGAAAGTCCAGTAAAACCATACAATTAGCATTTGAGAAATCACAGTTTTAAGACTGATTTATGAAAGGGCTTAGATGTGCATCAGTTTGTGATAATGACTGAAAATTGTAGATAAATTCTTCTCTTTTTCTTTTTTGTCTCATGTAAGTTTGCATTCTTTGCTGTCACCTGACAAATGTATTTGTTTATGAGGGTCACTAATCCATTGTGGTCCAATCCAAATGGTGCTTGTATCTTGTAATATTGTAAAATTAATTAAAAGAAAAATTCAGACATTAAAAAAGATCAAAATAATAAGGATACATTAATCTCAAATTAAAACAATTTCTTAATTTTCTTCTACTTCTTCTTTTTTCTAGTTGCTCCAGGATACATTTTGTTTCATCTTCATCTTCTCTGACTGGAAGATCAAATTTTTAGGTGATATAAAATACTTTTTTATGTGTTTATGTGTATAAAAACGTCTCAACGTTAACAGACTTGATGTACAAGAAATTAATCAATTTCATTATTATTAATCATGACTGATTGTAATTTTGTAATTATGATAGACCAATCCAGTTTAAATTTTTTTTTTTTTATGGTTTTCTAACCAAGTACCTATTCCAGCATTAGTGCCAATGGGTTTGCTGTTTCTGCCTTTTTGTTATAGTATTATATATTTTACTATATATATACTATAAATACAGGTAAAAAGTAGTGAATGTGCAACACTAAATCAACAGAGTAATTTAGTCTATCAAGGCATCCCAGAGAGAGAGAGAGTGTGTGTGTGTGTGTGTGTGTGTTTGTGTGAGCGTATACGCCCCTGCAGCATATGTCTTTCTTAGCTGTTTAACACACAGATAACATTGTCCTCAAAATCACTGATTCTTGTCAGGTTAAATATTTTCCATTTAACATTCACATAGGCCTGTCAGACCATATTGACCGTCTATTGATCGTCTCCTTTTAGCCGCCTCTGAATTTTAACTTCACACTCCTTCCATTGTTTCAGACAAGCTTAGAAGATAATGATAAAATATTGGACTAGATAATACAAGGAATCCACAATTAAATAGTGAGTTAAAAGCAAAGCTGACTACGCA
Source organism: Corydoras sp. C115 (assembly GCA_019802505.1). NCBI lineage: Eukaryota > Metazoa > Chordata > Actinopteri > Siluriformes > Callichthyidae > Corydoras > Corydoras sp. C115. The sequence goes on from JAFMOC010000001.1 coordinate 7,728,536, forward strand.
GTTTGAATAATGAATTAAAAATGGGTACTATGAAGTTAGCAGTGCAAATAAAGAGGTATAAGGATCATTAAAATCTCCTCTAAAAGTAAAGCATTCATCACCAAATGAGTTTTCTATATAATCTAACTGCTTCTAAGTGCACAGTTCTACCAGAGTCATTTAGGCATGAATACCTGATGTTGGACGTTATGATATACAGTAATACTCATGGATATATGCATGTTGATTATCTGTAGAATTGTAAGACTGTAGAATTGAATAAAATTTTCAAGGCAACAGTAAATGCTAAAGGTAACAACAGTTTAAATAATATAACAGTTTAATAGACATAGACAAGATAGAGTTTTTTCAGATACTGCACAAATTTAAGTAACAATAATAGGTAAATTTTTGTTGGTGGGAAAATGTTTATTCAATACAAAACATAAATTTGAACATCTGTGAAATTTGCATATTATTACTATTATTTTATCATTTAAGCCAATACTTGTCAACAAGAAAATGCTAAATAAGCTGACAGAAATGTAATGAAATCAAGGTACCATGATATGGAACAAACCAGCTTATAAACTGTGAAACAAAACAGTCCAGGACTGAAAACAAGGTTTTCGCCTCCTATTCGATTTGTCCTGCATTCTTATCCAGTAAGGTAGGTAATAATATATATTTGCAAGCATTTGTTTACATCCTAATGTTGTTTGTGTAATGTTATTTGTGTAAAGTTAATGCTGCATCTGGTTTATCTATCTCAGAATTAATAAAATTGAGGGCTGGCTGGCTTTTTGGCAAAAACAAAAGCTAAATTGAAAAATTACATCCTCCAAATGAGTATCTCCATGCTAACAGTGTTATGTCAAAGCTAGAAGTCACAGGAACTACTCTGTTAAAAAGATAATCCTGGTAACAAAACCTCAAAAATTTGTTTCAATTTCAAGTTTCTGTTACAAAACTACAGACAAATTAAACACAAATATGTTTCAACAGGCAGCACGGTGGCTTAGTGGTTTAGCACGTTCGCCTCTCAGCACTAGGGATTCCCGGTTCGAATCCCTATCTGGGTGGAGTTTCCATGTTCTTCCCGTGTCCGTGTGGGTTTCCTTCGTGTTTTCCGATTTCCTCCCACAGTCCAAAAACATTTAAGAAACAAGTCAATTGAGTTCTCCAAATTGCCCCATGTAGAGTGTGTGTGTGTGTGTGTGTGTGTGAGTGTGTGCCCAGCGATAGGTTGGCGCCCTGTCCTGGGTGTATCTGCCCAGCTCCTGAAACGTTCTCCCCTGGATGGGTATGGGGAACCCCCCTGTGACCCTAATAGAGGATAAAAGCGGAAGATAATGAATGAATGAATGTTTCAACAGTATTTACGCTATACATTTTATTAACTGGTTATTAAATACTATATATAACCATAGATGTAATTTCACAGAAAATGATTGTTACCTGTAAATGTAACTTGGAAAATTGTTACTTAGAAAAATGTGCCTTATACCTCTCTGCAATAGGCAGTGCTTTGTGTTTTGTAGATACGCATGTGTCTGCTTGAATGGACAGAGACCTGAACTCAAAACAAATATGTTGTTTTATAACTGCAGCAATCTGATTGCTAGTTTCCTTCAGCTCTGGCAGCCATGTTATTCTCAAGGTTTATGATCAACAGTTGCTATGGTAGCGCAAAGCCGGCTTGCATCAGCTCACCATGCCGAAAAGGGTAATTGTGTGAACAATAGCTCTTTATCATATTGGTCATTCTGAAGAAAGCAGTTTAGACAGGGTGAGAAGGGCGCTGTGGTGTTTGATCCTTGTGGTATTTTGACCAAAACATGTCACAGGTATTTTATTACAAAAAAAACTGGTAAACTGTATAATAAGAGGATCATATGTTACATTTAACATTTACAAGCTATACATCATTGTTGGAATATTTACAGTTGTTGTCACAGAACATTTTCAATAATAATTTATTTTACAAATTTATTTTAAATTTGTTTTGAACTATATTTGCAATAAGAGAAACCTTGTCTACTTCTTGTTTTGCCTTATGCTATATCTAACTATACTCCTATCTACTTCATATCTCTGGTGATCCCAGTTTGTTTTCTTCTTCCACCACCAAGTCCTATCCTGGATATCCTTCCTGATGCAACCCTCCCTATTTATCCAGGCTTGGAACCAGCACCATGAGCACATTTCTGCATACACAACAAATGGCCATGTTAAATAGCTATAAGTATAAGTAAAATAGCTATATATATATTTTTTTTTTTTGTGAATCGTTTTACATGATGTCATATTAACATGTAAATAACAAACATACTTAAATCTGAAATGTTAGTTTATTAGTCAATACAAATTTACAAGCAATGAAAAATCTATGTTAATTACAACAATTAATGTTATACTCATATAACTAAAATAACTAAAATATAACTAAACTAAAAACTAAAATATCTAAAATAGCTGTGTGCACATAGTAATGTTTGCAAACAGAAAACCCATAAATGATCTTTAGCTACATTGACACATGTCAGGCCCTGTAGTAGTCAATTGGTGGGAATCTTACTTTGTTGCACTTTTTTCAATTTTTTTTTGCACCAGATTTCTTCAGGAACTCTCTGCCCATGTGAACAGAGGTAATGGGCATGTCGCAGGGATTGTTTGTTATCATGGGCACCTTGCTGGACCCTGGCATTAACAGCCCTTCATCAGGAAACCGGATACTTTGTGAAATGATGTGCTTGTGTGTTGTAGTCTGAATAGAACAACCCCCATACCACACAACAGACCCTACATTAACATTATCAACATTCCTCCCCCTTATCAGCAAATACAACACTACATATTGTTTTTACCTTAGACTTAAGATGTTTGTATGCTACTAAAGAATGTCTTGCCCAGCCATAGTGTAATCATGCCTTCTGGCTTTGATTCAAATGTGCCTTTAAGGAAATGAAGCTTGTAAAGTGACTCAGAGTGTGAAAGAGCAAGATGAACGTCAGGCATGAGAACCAGACTGCACCGTTTTACCACAAACACACGAGACACCATTATATAACAAGAACCGTCGCTTATTAGTAAATTTTTGTTAGAGAGAAAGAATGTCTAGTCTGTTATGCAACTTTGTGTGCTGAGTTGCTGAGTGTTTGTTTTTCTATTTCTTATCTCAAAACACATGTATAGCTGTTCACACCTGCTTCCCCACTGTGTGTGTGTCTTCCTGACTATAATATCATTCTCCTATAATGATGTTTTATCAGGTGTGTAGCTCTCTCTCTCTCTCTCTCTCTCTCTCTTTCTTTCTTTCTTTCTTTCTTTCTCTCTCATTCTGTGGGTGTGTCCTTTTGTTTGTTCTCATGTGCTCACTAGATCCCTATCCTGGTGCAGTTCCCTTAGGTGATAATTACACCGTATAGACCTCAACAGACCATCCACTCATTCTCTTACTGCCTCATTCGTAAAGAAAAGTAGCAGCACCTTCATTCTTCCTCCTTATCATTACACCTCTTCCACATGGGCCTCGTCCCAAACAAAGAAGATTGGAATGCTGCCTGGCCAGCAGGGTCATTCAGGAATGTATGAGTGGAGGAGGAATGGGGGAGCAAACTGAAAAGAAGTCCTGAAAGTGAGGAATCCTGTCTTTCTGCCCTCTCTGCCCTCCCACCCGCCGCTTCAGTGAAGGTGGGAGTGAGGGAACGATGTAAGCAGAAAAAGAGGACAGAGGAGAGGCACCACGGGCCGCTTGTCTCAGCGTGAGAAATGCACCGCAGCCCCTCTGCCCCTGGCTAGCATTGCTAATCACAGGAATGAAAGGAATTATTTGAAGAGACAACATTTTGAAAAACACAAGGCTGTTTTAAATATATATATGGTGTGTTTAAATAATGTGTTTATTAAGATATATACAAAATTCACACATAAACAGTTTTTGGTAAAATGTAAAAAATGGGACACATCCTAGTGCTTTTTAAATATGCTTTGTTACTCATCTTAATGTTTATCAGTCTTTTGTTGTCCTTAAACTATGTATGTGAAGGCTGAAGTGAAGAAATTATTTAGTATAGTTTAGGATTAGGATATAATTATTCTCAGGCTACAAGGTTCAAAGTGGATTTTGGATTGTTTTTCAGTATTTCAGTTTAGATAAATGTATTATCTGATTGCAGAAGAGGAATTATGAACAATAGAATGCTTTATGCTTTATGCAAAATATTACAAAGCAAATATGTTTTTTACTGTTAAATTGTTTGATATATATAAAACCCAACTTGCAGCAATACCTGAATTTTTTTGGAGATATGTTATATAGAATTGTGTTTTGGGGTTTTGTTTAGATATTTGTTGAAACAAAATGTTTTTTAATTGGCAAAGTCAGAGGTCATGCTTACTAACTGGAGAGATATAACCTGATGAGGATCCATTTATGGTTGATTTAGAAAAATTAAGTATACCTCAATAATATTCATAATGTTTAATTAAGCAATAAAACTACAATTGTGTTATTGACATAAGCACCATATACACAACATTTTATTAGGGCCTGAATACAGAGTAGCTTGTTATGGGTGACTAACACAGAAATCTAGACACAGCAGTCTCTCAGACGGGTGGCACCAAAAGCTCTGTCATATCTCCTAAATCCAAAACACTCCAGCCCTTCCCAACTTGTAATTAAATCAGGAATTCTGTGCGCCTGATAAGTCTTTATAATAGTACTCTCAATAAATATGCACTTATCCGGCTTACTGTCGGATGGTAAGACTAAATCATTTCATTACACGCTACACACACCAACCGAAGATAAATAACCCATTTCAATTTTGTGCTCCATCAGTTGTGCCATTTTATCTTTCCTTTGGTTTAGAGGTAATTTTTTTAAAGGCATTCTTTTTTAAATGAATGTGAATCATATTATACAGGACAATGAAATGAATAGTAATTAAGCATGATTTGATAATTTACAGTTTGTATGAAGCATTGTTCTGCAGTTTGATGCCAACTACAGTGCCGTAGTTATTACTTTGATTTATTTTTATTCAAGATCGCAAATCACTAAATTTAGTGTACTAAACTAACCTTATCGAATGCCCACCCTTTTTTTTACTGATATAGTAACTGTAACAAATCATGTGCATAATTCCAGTAATTTCACCAATATATTTCATCATTTTGTATTTGTTTAGCTATTTTGCTTGATGTAGGTCAAAAACTTTTAACACCTGCTTCACCCTCTCAGTTTCTTTCTGTCTCTTTCCTCATCAAGGGGGAGCCTTGGGAGAGTTATAACACTTGCACCTCCAATTTGGTTCAGTCTCCACCCCACTTCTTCTGTATTTGTAGCCCTTCACCTATTCTGTCCTTTTTGTTGAACTGTTATGTTACACAGTTCTATGCTGCATGTTCCTTTGTGTTTCTGTAGAGTTAGTGATTGTATTGTCCCTCAGACTGGGCCTATCTAGCCCTCTGACGGTTCCTGCTTTGGACACCTTCCAGCCTTTAGTATGATTTCAGTTGTTCAGTTATCTTGTTTTTGCCATTTTGATGAGTAAAGCTGGCATCTTTTTTATCTGCAATACATCATACAGATTCTGATTTCTTACTTACCGCTGCCAATACTCTGTTTGCATTGTACCTATGTAAAAAATTTACAAACATTTTTTCTGTGACTGTTTTCCAACATGATTTAAGACATGAGAATCTTTTGACTGTACCGTTGATTAAAATAATTGTTGCCAGCTAAAACATAATATAGTATAAATACACTCGCCAGCCTCTTAAATAGGTACACCTAATTAAGTGGCCGGTGAGTGTATATCACTATAGTTATACTCTATTCTTTAAAGTATTGGTTATGGGGCCTTTGGCAAAGATGGCCAGGTTTCCATAATATTAAAACGTTTGCCGGTGGTTAGACAAAGTGGTTTCTAAATTCATCTTGTTATTTATAGATCCTTTACCATATTTAAAAGATTGCAGCCTAGAATATAATGGTAATATTTTGGTCTTATCAAGCCTCAATGCTATACATATATTTTTCTTGTTTTTCTCAATGATAATGACCACAAAACACATTTCTGCTGTCATTTGGGCCAACTCAAATAGCTTTAGGTCTAGAAAACTGTCCTGTGTTTCTGCAATTTTGTTTATTTTTTAAATTACCCACACAATCTGTACTGTCAAACCATCATGAAATAGTAATTTGAAATTACATAATCCCAGCGATATCTATTTTTATTACAAAGTACATGTGGAAAGCATCAATTTGGTGAATACTAATGAACAGTATTGTACCTCCTGTGAAAAGAAGAGGAAAGGAGAGCAATGTTTTTACTCCAAGCCTAAATTTGAGAACAATAACACACTAAATGAGTAATAACAGGAGACAGGTGGCATTTTAGACTGTGCCCACTTTATCATTTGAGACAAACTAAACACTGAGCTAATGAGAGTTCACTCCTTTTCTCTTATAACCCCTTCACTACCACTTTAATCACATTTTCCTTGTTCTTTGTGTCTTCATTAATTTGTGTATAAACATAATTAATTTGTGTTTTAAACGTAACCTAACTTTATTTTTATTTGGTTGTGTTATTTTTTGGTATTGTACCAGTTTAATATAGATAATTTAACGTACTGATGCTGCTAAAACAGTAAAATGAATATAACACGTTCATGATTTCATTGGCTTATATTATATATTTGCTTGTTGTATATTGTCTCTCATTTCCTGTCTCTCTCTTTTTGCCTCTTGTACCTACATTTTTTTCTTGTTGTTTCAATATGCAGGTACAAAATTCTAGACTTACTGGCACATATTTCATAACATTTAAATGTAGCAAATTAGCTAAGCAATGATTAATGTGCTAAGTCTGTAATATAGTGCCATGGCATTAGATTAGCCTGGTGTAAAGTGTATGCATTAATCCCATTTTTACTTAGTAATTTTGACCCTAGAAAAAAATGAGGTAAGGTGGAAATAGGGTGAATTACATCTTGACTTAACTGTTCACCAAAAATTGAGTCCTTAAGGGTCAATTAAATTGCATTGAAGGTGCAATGAAATTAGTTCAGAAATACCAAGGAACATAATGAGAACTTACAGGTTGAGAAAAGGAAATGAAGCGGGTAATGAAGAGTAAACGTTTTGACCAAAGGTGAAATCAGAAAATGGGAAATGGCCACTCATTTGCAACTACAGTGTAAAATTTAATTAAATTATTATTGATTGAAATTCCACTTTGCACTAGCTTAGCAGGGTCTATAGTTGTGAATAAAATAGATAAAACAAGCTAGATAACAAACACAGGATAAAAGGAAAGTCTTAATAAAAGGGATACAATTTATACCATTTCAAACACTTTATCATATTTTTATTTTCCTTTAGGACTTTTTTATTTTCCTTTAGGACCTAAATCCACCTTTTCAAGGAAATTAGTGGCACTAGAATATATAACTTTATTCATTTCAACATTTATCGACCAAAAAAGACAAAGAAAAGACATGCAGTGTTTTGAAGATGAACTCTGTGTAATTTGGTATAAACATATGTAGAAACTGATGCCTGCAACACACCCAAGAATGTCAGGATAAAGACACGTTTACACTGAATCACACCGCCATTTAAATATGCTTTTTTTTGGAATATTATTTTTCAAATTGTTACATCTTTTTGCTGTTTTGCAGACAAAAACAAAAACAAAACAAAACAAAAGCTGAAATGTATACTTGTCTGAAGACAAAACATGATTCCAATGTTTTTTTGTTTTTTTTTTAACTTCATCTCAGATAATTTAAAGCCCAAAAAACCCACTGGTATTACTGTACAATATTTGGATATGGCATACATTTTGTATAATGCAGTTCAATTCCTTGTTACAAGTGTTAAGTAACAGTAGTTTAGTAATTGTAAAGTACTTCTGAGCCCATGATGATTGGTGGCTTAATAGTCACTCACATACAGCAGTTTAAATGACAAATTAGCTTTGCAAACTTGCACTATGGAACACTGTAAGTCTATTACAAAGCTTGACCCAAAATGGTAAACAATGACCCTTCAATGCTTGTTAAGACTAAGCCTCTATTGCATGCTACTTTGATCACATTTACATTTTATAGAAATTCTATTAGGGCGGCACGGTGGCTTAGTGGTTAACACGTTCGCCTCTCAGTGCTAGGGATTCCTGGTTCGAATCCCAATCTGAGTGGAGTTTCCATGTTCTCCCCATGTCCGGTTTCCTCCGGGTTCTCCGGTTTCCTCCCACAGTCCAAAAACATGTATCAAGTCGATTGAGCTCTCCAAATTGCCCCATATAGAGTCTGTGTGTGAGTGAGTGTGTGCCCAGCGATAGATTGGCGTCCTGTCCTGGGTGTATCTACCCAGAGCCCGAAACGTTCTCCCCTGATTGGGATTGGGAACCTCCCCCTGTTACCCTGATATAGGATAAAGCGGAAGGTGATGGATGGATGGATAGAAATTCTATCAACTCTTCTGGAAATAGGTTTTGTAAGCTGTAAGATTGCTTGGGCTAAAACATACAAGATCAACATGCAATGAATTACATGAAAGTTTACATCAATGTTCAGTGATTAGCTCAGTTAACATTTTATGATACCATCATGATACATTTTTTTTGTTCTTGGTCCTGACTGCAAAAAAAAGGTTGTAACTACAAAATTTTGTAAATACAAAACTACAAAGTTTTGTAAATACAAAATTTGTAACTATTTTTAACATAATTTACTAAACAGAGGTTCATTGCTTTTATAGTTTAGAATTCATAAAAAAAAAATCTATTTAATTTTTAACATCATTCCACAATAAGCATGTGAAATGAGCATTGAAGACAATAAGCATTGAAGAAAAATAACATACACAATAGAATAGTTGGTGGCACAAAGGCCCAGAGCATGGCACGTGAATGGAAAAAAATGTGGAAAGAGTTGGTAAGGAAAATATTGGATGAAAAGATAATGACTAAGTGGATGTAAAAATAATGCAGGTAGAGAGGCAGACTGGATTGCTTGTGGAGCTGATCCTAAATTAGGCCATGTCATTCCCATTAGGAATAGAATAGAAAGAAAAGAAGAAGAAGTGGAAGAGAGAAAAGCGTGTTCAGGCACTTGTGGGTTAATCCTTGAGTTGGGGAATAGGAATGAGAGCAAGAGAGAGGATTAATTTATTAGTTGTTGTAGGCTTTTGTTTGAGTTTGAAAGAGCATCCAAGAATTACGTGTGTGTGTGTGTGTGTGTGTGTGTGTGTGTGTGTGTGTGTGTGTGTGTGTGTGTGGGCACATGTTATTGAATGTATTGGATGTGTTCACCCAAGTGAAAGCTGACAGTAGCAACACTGTGGTTCTGACCTATTGTAAGCTAACAAGTAAAGCAGATAAGGCACATATACACACAAAGACCAGATAACATCATAAGGTCAGATTAGGCACAATGAGGGAAGATTTAGGGGTTAACAGGGAGGTCGAGAAGTAGTACGGAATGGAATGGTGTTATCTATCTGAGTGTGTGAGTGCACATTTTTTATCATTGGACTAAAATATTCTTTTTTGACAGCAAACACTTTAACATGACACAGTATCAGTATTTATAAAACCATATATCATTCTATATCACACATGTCGAAGTATGTTTAATATTATCTAATATTAGATACATCTGTCATTATAGAACTAAGCATTTTAAGGTGAATCCCATGAAAATAACATTCAATAACAAAAGCATAGTGCATCATTAAATTTACACTTCAGGTCAAAGAAATAAGGTTGGGGACCCAAAATTTGCAAAATGTTAAGGTTGTAATTGTCCAAACTCAAATAATTTGGTGGAACTCCTGGGAAATAATGGTCTGTTGTAAGAACCAATACAAGCACATATTTGCATATATGGGGCACATATATGCATTTTCGTCTATTTGTGGATGATGGACAGGGAACATTTACCTGAAAGCCAAAGAGGTGGGGGGGGGGTAAAGGGAGAACAAGGTGGAGCTGTACACAGCTGATAGAAAAGTATGAAACACTATAAAGGATGTAAATAGTGAAGTATTGCAAGAAACTCCAGAATCATATTTTGCTTGAACACCCACTCTGAAAGTAAAGTGTAGATTACATACTTATTTTTCAGTTGAGCCTTATTTTCATTCATTTAATTTATTTAGTTTAATAGTAGATGAGGAACACTGACAAAATTAGCACAGAAGCTAAAAAGTTTGGTTGGGGCTATTTTAATGAAAGCCTTAAAACTAAACATATGTGCAATAGATACATTTTTTAAATAAAATGTTTGTAAAATGTCTGCAGAACAAAGTGAGTAATGCTTTATGAGGTCTGAGAATTTGTGTGTGTGTGTCCATGTTCTTTGTAAGTATGTGTGTATTAATTGTACTTTTGTCCCAGTCTGTAGAGAGTTACTGCAACTGATCATTTACAGATAACAGGAGCCAGAGCAGGAAACTGCACAATACCAGGAGACAGAGTGAAGGAAGGGGGCATATGCCTACATATTTTTACCAGTTAGTACTTCAGTTTATCCAATAGCACAGAAACAAAGGAACTGGTCCTAGCCTGTAACATGTATAATTTCCAGGTACATCATTACACTTTACCAAAATGTTGTAACAATGTATCATTTTTAATCTATATCAAGATTTTGCTCTGTGTCCAGCTCCCCACAACACCAATAATTCCTTAATAAATAAATTAGGGGGTACTTTTAAGTTGTTATTAAAACCATTAAAACTTAGTTTATTTATTTATAAATTTGTGTAAATTTGTTTATTTATAAATACAGTAGTGATCTGTAAAACTATTTATTTTATTCATGACATCAGTTTATTACCCTTTAATTTGAATTTTAAAATAAAATGGCATTCTATTTTAGACTGTGAATTGTAAGATCAGATATTTGCCAAATTAAGCTGTTTAACAAATTGTTTTAGCAATCATGCAATTTTCTGTTTTCTGAATCTGCATGCAAGTTAAACTTACTGCATTTACTAGCCAAGGGCACTTTACATTTGTACTGCATGCTATTTGTGGGACATTACACAGTATATGCTTTGGTATATTGTATAACTTGATATGATTAAAAAATAACGTAAAACTGTAAGATTATTAAATACAACCTTTTGTTAGTTTAATAACAGTAAAACAATTTAGGGGGTGAAATGAGGGCTGTGTGGGAAAGAACTCTGAAGAAAGATAAATAAAACTGAAAAGAAAGATACACGTTGTTTTGTAGGTTCTTTTAGAGTTGATGCAACCTCCAGGTCCAAAAGCAAGCAGGGCAGAATCGGCACGAAGCCCCTTGTGAACGTTTTAGTTCGATCAAAAACTAATGAGCGCATTTGAATCTTAAAGCCTGTCCGGTGGAGGAGCGCAGAGAAAGGGAGGAGTAAAAGAGAGGAAAGTCCCATGGAGAAGGGACCAAAGAGAGGGGCTGCCCCCCATGACTACAATTATTCTCTCTCACTGCTGCCTTCTCCCTTTCGCCTTTTCATCTACCTCTCAATCAGACCCTTTCTCTCTTTTTTTTTTTCTTTCTCGTTTGCTCTTTCCTACTAATCTGTCTTAGCTGAGAAACATGCTCATTAGAGAAAGATAGGGAGATGTTTGACTTGTGATCCCTTTATGCACATGAGATCTTTGGTCCATTTATTTAATGTTCTTCATCGGTAAAGGAAGGATACTATTTCATATGAAAAGACATATCTACATTGATGGGTAATATTTTCTTAGGCATTCACATATTGATTATTTTCAAAATGTACTGTCAATCCTGTCAACAGCCTGATCTAGTTTTTAGACTGTATCAGCAACACATTGAGCTATAGGTGATAATTCTTTTGCCACGTGTGGATATCAGCAGTTACTATCTCTTAATAAATTTGCCTCTTTTTTTAGATTTTGAATTGGTCTGTTTAGGTCTCATATATATTGTACCAGAATCACCCCGCCTTTAATATGTATATGTTCCTTCCTTATAGATTAGTGTTCTTGTGGTTTATTAGGTCTGTCTGTAATGTCAACAAAATGTTGGTCAGGGTACAGGCCAAAAAATGAAGAGGCCCATATGACATCCTATGTTGTAAATTATGGTTAACAAGCTCTCTACACAAAAACAAAGGGAACAATGAACAAAGAACAGACCTTGTGATTTTGCACAATAATCTGTTTTATCAGCATTGTTTTTTTTTCAATAAAAAATAAAAACCCCACCTGTGGTATTATTCGTTTAGCTAGTAACTTGATTATGGCCCAAATGAGCTTTTAATTAGCTAGTAACTTGAGAGTAAATTGGAAAGTTAAGACATACAACCTTGCATGTAAAATAAACAGCTACATCAAAACTAAAAAGAAGTCAAATTGGAGAGAAAGAATTAAACTGATTAATTATTGAATTGACCTAAAGACCTAAATTTTTATCAAGTTGTAAAAATGAATACATACATATTCTTAGTGTATAAAAAGACTAATTAACTTTTTCATCTTTAAGAAACATCTAAAAACACATCTCTTCCACAGGCACTTGCTATGAGGGAAAAAAAGCCAGATCGGATAATGATCAGGTTTGATTATGCTACAGTGTAGCTGTTTTTTCCTTAACTATGGACTTGTATTGTTCTCTCATTTGTAAGTCACTTTGGATAAAACTGTCTGCTAAATGCTGATATCCTTTTCATGTTTATGGCTATGGAGTTTGTCTCGCCTTTGCATAGTGGCTGCTAGTGTAGGCTTAACCAGCTCTGGTCAAAATAAGTGACATAGTGATTCTGCCTCACAATAAGAAAATCCTGATGAAATTTTCTGGGTTGGGTAACTGTGTTTATTTTTTGTGAAGTCCGCATGTCCTCCCTGTGCCTGTGTGGGTTTCATCTAACTTATTCCAAAATCATGACCATATTCCAAAAATCATGCCAATGGGTAAAATGGATATACCAAATTTTCCTAGCCACTGAAGGTGTACATATCAACCCAGATAAATAGGAGGGTTTCCGTAAGAACGGCTTTAAAAGAAAAAAAAAAAAAAAAAAAAACATGGATCAAGTCACTTGAATTCTCCAAATTGCCCCATATAGAGGGTGTTTGTGTGTGTGTGTGTCTGTGTGAATTGAGTGTGAAAACAGTAAGTATTTGGATTTGAGAAATTAAATTGTCCTATGTTGTAAAGGTGTTTTCTTGTGTGTCTGCCCTGAGGTGGTGTTATAAACCTTCCATATCGTTTGCCATTTGAGTGCTGGGATAAGCGCAAGCATCCCCCACTACACCAATGAGATAAAAGTTGTTTAGAAAATGAATGAATGCTGTATTTAGGTGTTATGTTCTCTGAATTGAGAAATAATAGCTTCTACTTTTTAAAATTCATGCTTAACATTTTTTGGGTTTTTATGCAAAATAAATATATATTTATCAGACCTGGTCTAGAGCAGCTTTATGATTTATGCAATTTAGGGTTAAGAGCCTCACTAAAAAGTCCAATTGTGGTATCTTGTGTTGCGGCTTAAATGTCTAACCTTCAAATTAACAGACTCGTGCTTTAACCACTGAACTAATTTTGTCCCTTTTAAAAGCTGCGGTTATAACTGAAATTTTGAGCAGTAAGTGTTCTGTTTCTCTGTGGGTGAAGGGGTAAGGGGAAACAAACACAGTACATTACATCCTACCTGTAAGCCAGAAGTGCTATCAAGTTTCAGATTACAAGTCACTAAGCTTTGAGACAAAGAAAAACAAAAAATCTCTGCCTAAGGGTGCTTCTGTCTTTCTCCTTTTCCTCTCTCTCACTCACATTTTTCAAACACTTGCTGTGAGCAAGCAAGTGTTAATGCGTCTGAACTCAGTCAGTGTCAAAGGTCAGCACACGCACCTGAAGGGAAAGCTTTTAACGCAGGTAACAGACTACCATCCCATGGGGCTGTCCGCTTTGAGTCACTAGTTAACAGTGTTGTGACAGCAGCAGACAAAGACACCCCCCTCTCCTGCAGTCAGGATGGGGCAAAAATAAGGGATAGATTACATGCAAGTGGAAAAGAGAGTCAAACTGAAATATTTTCATTTTAAAAAAGTATTTAGAAAGTTAATTCTAAAACTATAAATAAACAGTAACTGTGGAGTAATACATACACATACATTTACTGTAGATGATATTTTACCTTAATTTACTTTGAAAAGAAAGTGGAAAAAACAATAAAACATTGAAGTTTGCATGGAAGTAATGCAATGGCAACTTCAGATATTAGGGTTTTTGAAAAGCTGATGCAGGTCAGTGAGTTTGAATAGGTTGCTGTTTTTGGCCCCAGGTGTCCCCTGCTTTCTTTCCTTCAGCATTTGTGTCCTCACGGGCACTGTTCCACACCAATGCACCCCCATTTGGTTCCGCAAAGACTTCTGGGTAACAGAGTCAGCACAGTGACAGATAGGCCTGCTTCAGCTCTAATCCCTCTCCAGATGGAAACAAGAGATAGACATCTTTTATTCTTTTGTGTTTCTTCTTTGTGCTGCTTTTTGTCATTCTTTCCTCCTGTTTGTTTTTAAGGAAGGTTGGACTACAATAGGACATAAGTACTTACTAACAATACTGTTAGACTTTTAATTTTTTTCTTTTTCTAAAGTGGTTACATTTTTCTCATTTACTGCCTTATGGCTTATCTTTCTCCCTTTTTCTCCTTAAAATGCTTTAACTAGTCATTTGCAGAAAGTATGTACGACTGTGAGAAGCAAGTCGAACTACAAAGGATGTATTGTCAATTAGTGTTCAATCTTTAAGTTTGTGACTCTGTGACTTAAAGAGAATACTAATTAAATAAGGAATGCAAGAGTGCTAAATAATGTCTTTTCTGCCGCTTTTACAGTGAAGTTTAATTTGTTGGTGTGGCAGCAGAATGGAAATGCAGGTCTAGATTTCTTTTTGTATAGTAATTACACAGAAGCATCTCATCACTGGAAATCAATATACAATTGTAATTAACTACAGAATAATGCACACCTACAATATTCTTAAATAAGTTTGTTAATTTCAAATAAATAGTCCCTAAACCCAGTTTGTAGCTGTACTGTAGTACATATGGATGTATGATGTAAAGCAAGTGTGTGATTATGCAATGATGCTGAACAAGAGGTCTAGAATTTGAAGTCATTTGAAGTTTCAATTCAAGATTTTCAGTGGTACCAAATCCCACTATATCTTAATAATGCTAAGTTATGCATAAAAAGACATATAAATATTAGGAAGCACAAACAAATGTCTTTGTTACATTACCATACATAGAACCCTGAATTAATATTAATATAACTATATATGGCATGGTCTACTTTAAAGCTACTTCCATTGATAAGCATAATTTTGAGTATCATTTAAATTGATATTACATGCACAATTAATAGTGATCTGTGCCATTTTATTTAAAAAGAAATGTCATCAGAAAATAACACATAACTCTAAATCTTACAGGAATGGTTTTAAATCCACCAAGCATATACCACCAAATGATCAAAATAAATAAATAAAAACATTACACAGATCCTGCATTTTCCACACATCTAGTCATTTGCATGTATACTTCATTCATCCTGACTACTTCTCTTCTTTTCCTCTTTCTCTTTCCTCTTTCTCTTTCCTCTTTCTCTTCTGCAGCATTATGGACCTCATGCTGTCATATGTCTGCTGGGGAACAGCGAGTGTTAAAATATTAACTGGCGGTGCCTCATTAGCGCTTAGTGCCATCTCCAGCTGCAATAAAAGCCTTCTGTGCTCCACAGGATTGCAGAGACAACTAGACATGTGACCCCCCTGTTGTAGCGTCATTTACTCAGCATTTTACCATCCTATTTCTTTCCACAATGCAAAAAAGTGAACTTGGATTGACTTATTCTTCCTGTTCAAAACAGGAATCCTTTTATATTATACAGGAAGATGTTAAATTGTGAAATTATTAAAACAAACAGTCCACATGATGGCACAATGCAAAGAAAAAGTTTTAAAGATAAAGTTAAAAATGTGAATATATACCTGGTAGGTGTCACGATCACCTGCTGCACCTGTCCCTCGTTGTCGGTCCTCATTGTCTCACTTGGGTGATTGGTTGGGTTTGTCACATGTTTAGTTAGTTTTCTATTTAATCTGTTTTATCCCCGTATATTGCGCACGTCTTTGTTTTGTGGTTCCTATACCCTGTGTCATGTCGTCCCGTTTGTTCCCCATTTTTGTTGGTGTCCCTACACCAATTTTTATTAAATTACCTTTTTGGATTTTATCCCGGTGTCTTGGACTCTCCTTCCGCGCAAAACCACGGTACGGCGCTGCGCACCTTCTCCGCGTGGGTCGTGTACCGTGGGGGCGTTCGCCGGGGGCCGACGCACGTAATTTTCCCCGCGTGGTCGGTACCCGGGAGCGCTCACTAGGCGCGAGCGGCTGAACGCAGCTCTATCCCCGCGTTAGCCGCCCCTCCTTCCGGGTCAGAACGGACGATCTCTGACAGTAGGACACTGAACAGTAATACAAAAAAATTTATAATCTACCTTTTCACAATAAGCAGTCATAATTTACCAAATTCTTTAAATTCTTTATCTTCACTTGTACATAAGATATTGTCTGAAATGTCACAGTCTGCTTTTGATTTTGGTGAGCTATATTATCAAAATGTAAAAAAAAAAAATAAAGATTTTATTTGTACTTTTTAATTAACAAAAGGGTGGCATGCTGGCTTAGTGGTTAGCACATTCGCCTCTCAGCGCTGGGGATTCCAGGTTTGAATCCCTATCTAGGTGTAGTTTCCATGTTCTCCCTATGTCCGTGTGGGTTTCCTCCGGGTTCTCCGGTTTATTCCCACAGTTCTTAAGCATAGATTCAAGGTAAATTGAATGCTTTAAATTTTTGGGTGTGGCAGTGTAATATAAATGTATAATAAGTAGACATAATGTGGAATGGTAAGTTAAAGGTAAGGTGTACATCTTTCCAAAAACATGTCCCACAAAATGTTATCATCTGTGTACATCCACAAATATATCCATCCATCCATCCATCTATCCATCCATCCATCCATTATCTTCTGTTTAGTGGTTAGCACGTTTGCCTCTCAGCACTAGGGATTCCTGGTTCGAATCCCCATGTGGGTGGAGTTTCCATGTTCTCCCGTGTCCGCGTGGGTTTCCTCCGGGTTCTCCGGTTTCCTCCCACTGTCCAAAAACATGGATCAAGTTAATTGAGTTCTTGAAATTGCCCCATATAGAGTGTGTCTGTGAGTGAGTGAGTGAGATTGGCGCCCTGACCTGGGTGTATCTGCCCAGCGCCTGAGACGTTCTCCCCTGGATGGGCATGGGGAATCCCCCCACGACCCTAATAGAGGATAAGGTGGAAAAAATGGATGGATAGTCTATATCTATACATTTTCGACTGTCATTAGGTGCAAGGCAAGGAAAGTCTATTAAAATACAGACATATAAATATTTTCTCATCTAGAGTAATTTTGTATCAGACTGTGGAATAAATCTACATCAGACTTCAAAAAAGACATGCTAACATTCATTGCACGGAAATGACTTGTCCCTATCAAAGAATCAAATGCATGACCTTTAAGCTGTGAATTGCACTAAATAGCTTTAAATTATAGTTTTCAGGAGCACCTTACAGCGTGCTTATGTTTCTGACTCTTTTAATTTTTTCTCCAGTGTCACTTTTTTCACCTGTCTTCTGCTTGTTCATGTGAAGGTCATAGTTAATTTCTCACACCTGTTGCCACACTGGCCATCATGTGTCCCCTTCCATGCCTTATTTAAACTTTCCCATCTATGTGTGTTGTCAGGTTTGCGTGTTTGTGTTATGTGAGTGTAAACTGGAACTGGAAATTGCTGAACAGAAAGTTAATATAAATTATATTGTTTTTAATTATATATATATATATATATATATATATATATATATATATATATATATATATATATATATATATATATACTATTGATTCCAAGTTAAGTATCAGTTCCAATTTGGTTAAATACGTTATTGTTCCAATCACTTTAAACAACTGGAATAAAGGTACATCTTGTTCTCAATTTATTATTTAACCTGCATTTTACTTCATTTTAAAAAATTTTCTTTATTAAAAAAAACAAGCCATAAAAACCTTCAAAAAATAAATTTAGGGTTATTTTTGCAGGCATTGTTTTAATACTTGTTTTTCACTCCATATGGAGTGAACATATGTGAACACTGTGAACTCAGTAAATGAACTCTGTAGTCTTTGATTGAAAAGTGCATTGATACGTGAAATATGGCAGATAATGAAGCTGCTTAGGAGTCTAAATCGTTAACACAATGCCATTCTGTGTCTTAACATGCGAAAACAAGCTAATGATCGTTCCTCTCCAGCTGTCATTGATAGGGGATTAACTTCCAACTGTCAATCTATCCTCTCACCCCTTCCCCACTCCTCTCACCCAATTCTGCTACACAAAGGTATTTAATTGACCTGGAGCCCTGGTTACGCCTGCTCCTGTGTTCTCCTTCCCCTGCTTCTCTCTTTCATCACACAAGTTTTTAATATATTTGCATGGCACTTGGGTCAAGAAAGAGAGTTATGAATAGCAAACCACTTAGGAGAAAATGAAAGGATGCTAGGTTTAAGGTGTACAGGGTTAAAATAATGCTTATCATCTTAAGGTAATAAAGATGATAAATTATGTTCAAGTATGAAAAAAAAAAAAAGAATTTTTGGGGAAGACAAGCTCACAGGTTAAAAAACAATAACAAACAGCTTTTTTTTTTTTAAACTTTCCTCCTACCCACCCCCTTGGCTTAGGTTTATGTAGATGTCTCTATTGGAGTAAACATAATCCCAAAATAATTAGTTTAGACACTTTTAAAAAGAAATCCAAAATGTTCCCATTTATAATTATGAATCTTTATTTTATTGATTATGCCAATCAAAACGACAAAGAAAATACTTTCAAAAGTTTGGTGGACACCATTGTATTTTGTTTTTCTCTTAATGATGTCCCATACATTTTAAATAAGAGACCAATCTCGACAATGGACAGGCCAGTTAAGCACATGTGTTTTATAAAAGCCATACTGTTTTAACTAATGCAGAATAAGGTCTAATGTTATCCTGATAAAGTAGATATGGATATGGATAGCTTAGTGGCTATCTATGTCTTGACAAAATATTAAAGATCTCTGCATCTAAGGCAACTTTAATAACATTCCTACCCTAATAGCATATCAAATAAAATACTTGCAACCACCACCTTACCCCAATGCAGCTACAACTTCATACACAGCCATACAAATAATAAATTCAAAAGAAAAATGTTTGATTCAGCCAGTTTTAACTCAGTAAAATAATTATTTATTAATATTAGGGCAGTACATCTATAAAATCCTATACAGCTTAAATAAATAATGTTTTTTTAAATTATTTAATGTGCAGCAGCATATTAGTGCCTCCACTGTCCTAAAATAAGATGTGTAGAAATTAATATTCCTTTGTTTTTTATAAATATTTATCAATATGTTTCTATTAAGGGGTGGCTTGGAGGTTAGCACTCTTTTTTCTAGGTTTGCCTCTCAGCACTAGGGATTTCAGATTCGAATCCCAATCTGGATGGAGTTTCCATGTTCTCCCCTTGTCTGCGTGGGTTTCCTCTGGGTTCTCTGGTTTCCTCCCACAGTCCAAAAACATGAATCAATGTCAATTGAATTCTCCAAATTACCCCATATAGAGTGTGTCTGTGTGAGTGAGCGTGTGCCCAGTGATAGATTGGCACCCTGTCCTGGGTGTAGCTGCGCAGCGCCCGAAACATTCTCTCCTGGATGGGCATGGGGAACCCCCCCACGACCCTAGAGGATAAAGCAGAAAATAATGAATGGATGTTTCTATTAATAGATAATAAAAACTGAATACATTCATGAATGCATTCATAAATAATCTGTACTAAAATTGTGCTGAGTATTAATTATTGCCAGTCACAATTATGGCCAAACTCGCTTAATGCTAGGATTTGGATGAATGTGCTTTATTCCGTTTTGGATGATAGTGTAAAATAATAGCATTTCAACCTCTTTTTTTAAGTTTTAAATAACTAGCTAAATTATTTTATGTCATGTTAACACCTGGCATGATGTTCAGTGCTAGTCATAGAATGTTTACTTAAAAGGAAGTTACTCATTTGTTTTTAAGCACATTTCTTCGCACAGCAAAACTGAAAATGAATCTTGAGTCCCACAAATGGAAAATGTCTAATCAAAGTAAGCAAGCAGCTTTTTTAATTTAATTTTAATTGTCACTGAGGTGTTTAAATGAAACTACAGCAACACTGCTGCACTAAAACCCCCTCACTGCATCAGTATCATTGCAGAACTGAGAATAAACCACCACCTAATTTGTTCTGTGATGGTCCTGACAAATAGAGAACAGAGAAACAACAGGTCACTTACAAAAAAGAAAACAGATGTACTACAGTCTGTGATTGTAAAAAAAAAAGTCCATCTGTAAGGTAGGTGGAGAAAATAAACAAGACAATAGACAGTGCATGTACGTATACAAATGTTAACTCTGAAAGCCAGTTATATTTTTTTAAACAATCATATTAGGCCACATTTAAGTCTACATTTATTAAAGTCTACTTTTATTAAAGAACACAATACCACTGCATTGGAGCTTTGTAGATTCTTATCTCCTCAAAATTGAACTTTATACCAAAATCTGAAATGGGTATATTTTTTCATCTTCTAACTTAGGGTTATGCTTAGATGTTGATTTAAGTGGTCTGCAGCATTCAAAAACAATTTTTGTAATATCATTGTTTACCATGTTTTAGATGCCACTACATAGGAACAAGTCAACCTTATATTTAAAAAGCATAATTTAAATTTCAACCCATGATGACTGAAACTAGCTTCTAGTTGTACAAGGAACAAAAGACAGAAACTTACTCCACGCTTGCAGAAAATTGAATTTTCTGCTGTAAATCAGACTTAAAACAAATCACTGCACTTTTTGTCTCTAATTGAATGACACAGATTTAATATGGTGGAAACACGCAGAGCTTAAGGGGGCTTACTTTTGTTCTCCTGTTGTGCTTGCATCAAATTGTGATATTATCTACACCATTGTCAGGTTCTTTTAAAGCAGATTCTGAAAATATTGTGTGTGTGTGTGTGTGTGTGTGTGTGTGTGTGTGCGCGCGCATGTGCAAGCCTACATGCATGTGCGAGTGTGTGTGTGTCTGCATGCATGTGTGTTAGTCATTTACTACAAAGAATACATGTGGCTATGGATGTAACTTTTACCATGTACAAACCAAGTATATCAAGCACTTTTCTTTATCTTTCTCTCTTCCTCAGCAGGAAAACCACAATGTAGGAAGCCTTAGTTTGAGCTGGTTGTTAAAGATAGCTGCAGGGTGTCGGCTCAGCGATGGACGACTTGGGAGCTTCCTGTGTTAGTGATGCTAATCGTTGCCATCCGTCTCGCTAAGGCAGGGTGGTGAATGAGTTAAGTGAGGGAGAGAAAAGAGAAGAAATAAATCAAAATCAGTGGTAAATCTCTTTAGAAAATACTGGAGGAGATGCAGAGTCTCTCTCTTGCACTTTGCTCTCTTACACACACACATTAGCAAACAGATCAAACATAAAAATTCACTGTAAAACATCAGGCATTTTGTTTAGCCAGTGTTACATAAGCATTTTTGTTGCATTGAAAAATGTATTCAAAAAACAAGAATATGTGGCTATGCAGACAGTAGAGAACTTAAAACTTAAAATAACTGTAAACGCCTGCACAGGTTCTGCTATAACCTGTGTTGTTTTACATAACATTAATCATATTTGAAGAATTGTGATTATGTATGGGTATATCTTAAACTGTCAAAATTCCAAAGAGCAGACACCTATTTACTGACCCATCTGGGCTATCAAATTATTACAAATTCTTTTTTCAAAAGAGTTGCTATGACTTCTAAAAATGCGATAGAAGAGGAATTTGTTTCACACAAACATTTATTTAACAGACAAAACAATAATGTCCAGGGTTTTGCGAGGATAAAATTATTTTTGTTAATTAATGATTGCTTTGTTATTTAAAATTGATTACATAATCAAAATTGTTACAGAGGCATTTCAGTTGTTTAAGTATAATTGTTGCAGATTTGATTGTGGAATTTCTGGTCCTTTTTACTTTATACAAGACTGAAGCTGCTAAACAGTCCCTAGCTTCTATCGTTTGATTCTTCTATTCAAAATGCGCCATGTGTTTTGGAGACAGATGTGGACTGCAGACAGCTCAGTCAAGCACACACACTCCTGCAAAATAAGACCTGGCATTATTCTGCTAAATTAGACCTAGACAGTGGAGCTTGATGGGAGCATATGTCTATCCAAACTACCAATACCAGGATTTGCATCAGTGGTTTCTTTACATATATAAAGATCAACCATAGCGTTGGCACCGTTTCACATATGCCGTCACAGAGTCTGCCTTTTGTACTTTCTTTGGTAAGAGACTAGATGGTCTTTTTCATATTAAGCATATAGAATCCGAACCTCCTCATTTTATCTTTGAATTGACTGACAGATCACTGTTCAGTTCAAAGTGGTGACCCAAAGCTCATTCTTGCTGACAAAATCTAAGCATTTTATGATTATTGTAACACTATCTGTGGCTAGGGATTGTTTATGTTGACCAATGTTAAATTGTTAAATTCAGAACGGTTTTACTTTAATCTTTCCAGTTTTATTTTGCCTTTTTGTCCAAACTTTGTTTGAGGGTGATGCATGCATTAATTTCTAAATTTGTTTATGTTTAACAATAAAATTAAGTTCATCATTAAAACTTGTTTTTTCTTCTGTCTAATTAATGTAGGTTCAAATTAATTTAACAAAAAACTTGTCAGATATCATTTTTACTGCATTTTTAATACCAACATTTATGGAGATAAAGATTCTATTAATAACCCACATTATCGACCTGTGTGCTGGCATTGTGCTGCAGAGTAGGCATTAGGTACATTTGAAGAAGTAGACATGTTCAGTTTACATAATACAACAAACATTCATGATTTGTTAGTTATTTTTCTGAAATACTTCAATGCTAAAATATGTCTGACGTCATCACAAATCTGAAACAGAGAAAAAATAAAGGCAAAAACAAGTTTAGTTTGCATCTGAATAAAATATCACTGACAGTAGTAAACTAAAACTAAAAAGAAACAAATCAAAGCCAACACCGGAAGTGAAAATAATGGATGAAAAGAATGGCCAGCCATCACTAAAGACCAAAGGTTGAGTTGTGCAAATGTGATGTTCAACACCACACCATATTCTGATTCTGATATGTTTGAAATGTGCAGCTGACCCACTTTGCCTTTTCAACTGTATAGAAACATGTACCATAGCTCAAACTTAAAACATGAATGTCTGTGTGCATTAGGTTGCAGGTGGCTCAAGAGTCCTGTTGTGCAGGGCATCTGCTAGTGCCACGTTCATCTTATGCTGGTGTTGCAAAGAAACTGACAGCTACTGCTGTTGCATTAACCACGAGAGCTGAGACAGTGAATAATGATGTCATCATTGCCAGCACAGTAAGAGGCCATGATGTACTGTAGGTATTGTGTGTGTGTGTGTATGTGTGTATGTGCATGCGCATGCGTGTTAGTGAATGTGTGCTTGGTGAAAGGGGGGAGGTGCTGATCAGTGGCATGTGTCCACAGTGAAAAGGACCAAAGACTTCAGCCAGAGCCATTGTATAGTCCAGCTGTTTTTTTATGAACCACCCAGGGAGAGAGAGGGAGAGGCCAAAAGAGTCTATAAATCGGTGCAGTAAAATTACAGAGTGTCAATTTGCACCTGAAAAGTATCAAGGATGGGGCCTCTGCTCCACTCATAGAAACCAACCAAGCAATACTCTCTCTCTCACACACACACACACACACACACACACACACACACTCTCTCTCTCTCTCTCTCTCTCACTCTCTCACTCTCTCACTCTCTCTCTTTCTCCCTCTTTCTCTCTTTCTCACTCTCTCTCGCTCTGCAAGAGTGAAAAATATTTTTTCTTTAACTTATCTATAAAAAGCATATATCTATGAGAAAAAAAATTCATAGATGAATCCAAGCATTAAGAATCTAGTCACCAAGTAAAATTCCTCAAGCAAAAACACTTTAACAATGGCTAAGCATGAGAGTAGAAATCAGATACAGGTAATAGATATCAGATACAGAATGGTTATTACAGAAATGTTCACCAACAGACTGTCAACATAAAATAAACATTATTTTACCTGATCACCAGTTCTTTAGGAGTATAAAAGCTCGATCCAACTCAGCTAGACACCAGCATCATGTTGGTGAGAAAATCTTTGATGTATACTAAATCAACAGGTGAACTAAAAAGCCATGATTGCACAATAAGCAATCACCCAAACAAACTATGGGAAATGCATTAATTTCAATAACAAATTATCATTTTCAGCAAGGAAATTTGAAGAAGAATGATTTAATTTGCTACAGGAATTATTTGATAAGTTAAGATAAGATAAGATAAGATAATGATCCTCTGCTCAGTGCATTGTAGCATTACTAAAACAATGTTCATTTTAAGTGTAAACATCAGTTTTCACCATCTGATTAGCCTTCAAAACTTTAAAGTGCTTGTGAGAATGTGCATTTTCTTTATGAGGTCTGAGACTTAAAGTTTATGCCAAACTTTACCATTATATTTTTTCTAAACCAGGCCAGGTAAAGCAAAAACATCAAAATGAAATTGTCAGTCATGTCAGAACAGAAGTGGTTGTTTTTTTCAATATGTATTATGTAAATGTATATGTACAACATACATACCACTTGTAATAAAGAGTTAGGAATAAAAAAAAAAAACTTAATTTGAATACATGTAGTAAACTTAAACGTGTTCATTTAAGTATAATAATGTAAAAGGTACTAATTTGATTGAAATTACATCTTTATAGCATTAGCTACTAAGGTTTGTTGATTTTTAAATAAAGTTGCATGTTAACACATCTCTCTATACATATACAATATGGTGTATGTTTTTTAATACAGTAATTTTAGAGAACTTTAAAGTTGTTAATACACCAAAAACGCATGTAAATTGTCTTAAATTCAGTTATTATATGCTCCAGGTTGCAGTTATTATATTCTTTTTTTCAGAATTCTCATCCACTCTTAAGTGCAAAACATTATTTGTTTTACATTTTCTTGAATTTGTTTACATGTTCAACCTTGACCCACTGATCTATACAAATGTCAAATTCAGGGAACATAACATTCACTTATGGAATTCAATAACATTTATTTATTACATTACTTATCTAGTTGGGCTCATCCACATGTTATTTAACTCACTGCATACTGACTTACTTCACAAAAAATATTTATATTGTATTTTCTATTCTGTTATTATTGCCTATGTGGTCATGTGAAATTAACAAATCTAATATATGCAAGTATTTGGGCACATCTTTTATTCTAAGTTGGTTCCTGTGTCACTTCACTTTCACTTTTTTTGTTTTATTTTATCCCCTCCCTATTCTGTTCACATTATTTTGCTTTCTCAGTGTAATGGTTCAGTAAGAAATAATCAGTGATGGATGAGGCCATGCTTGACTGTGTCGTCTTGTCCAGTGAAAGTTCTCCATCATGGTATTTAAAGCACACTTTCACGGAGCGATCGCCTGAGGAGGTCCTTGCTAATTAAACATATTTCTCGAAAGAAAAACTGCTCTTTCAAAACTTATTAAAAGTGAGGGTCATAGCAATTCATGAGAAAGCAAAAGTACCTCCTTTAAATAACACACAGCAATATTTAACACCACAGGTGTCGATTCAACACCAGGGACTGTGTATTTGTAACCATTACTTTTATATTCATCTCTTTTAAGCTAAGTGGATATGAAACTATTTTTTTATCATGGGGCCAAAGTGCTGAGCATTGAAAATGAGGTTCATGATAATTTGCAACATTCAGCATTTCTTTCACAACATTTAAGAGCAAGAGCTTCCCATTTGTGTACCTTAGCTGTGCCGCCAATACTCCCACGTAATTTAAAAAAAACAGTGTGCAGGGCTCGACAGACAGATGGGATCAGCAAGTCAAACACAGAACCGAACCCTCAGTGCCCCCTCGTTCCATGCCTTATCCAAACAGCCATTAGCATTTCCGTAGTGGTAATGACTCGCACTGAGAAAACACCATGGAAAAGCTCACAGCTCACTTCCCACACACTTACTACCAAAGAGTGGACTTCATGCACAAACACTGTTAAACTTCTCACACATTTTTGTACACATTGTTCTCATGGACTATGTCTGCCATTCTCTAATCTGGCTCCAAATGATTTTCCAATTTTAGGTTAATATTGTCATTTTAAAATTGAACTGGTTAAAAAGGTTAGTTTAAATTTTCAATATTCCTATATTTATCCCCAATGTTAAATAAAATACAAGTATGATTTTTTATCAATATGTATTGTAAAATCAATACAATGCATCAATACATATGTATTTTATCAATACAATATTAACTTTTTACATAAATATCTATTCTGTTATAAAAAAGTAAAAAAGAAAATAAAGAAATGTTATATTCTGCAGTTTCTTCAAATGCATTTATGAAATATTTTGTGAACTTAAACCAAGAATGTACATTGCTCAGTTATCAAAGACTGTGGTCAGGTTTCATTTAATCTTACTGACTCACAGGAAAAAGGGTATTTTCAGTTTAGTCATGCTGTTTCCACACAGGCATGAACAAACATAGTGACCCCCCTTACCCCCAATCAACCCCAGGTTAACAAAACTATTTTTAAAAATGATGTTTACATTTTCAGTTTTTGTTATCTTGTAGATGTACATCACTATTTTATGTCCTGTTATTTAAACGTTTTGTCAAAAAACATTGGTATTCTACATACCAGTTATGATTTTAAGTTCAGGCATTCTGGAAGACAACTTTAGGCCACTTGCACAGTGTTGTATTTTCAACAGATAGTAGAGGCTGCTGTTGTGCCATCATTGACAAATTCTACTATCCTGGGAATCAATATCAGTATCAATATAATTTTTTTCAATATCAGTTGAAAAAATATGCTTCTTCTGAAATAGTTATTACAATTTTAAAAGATAAATAGCTTAATTAAAATAAATTACAACCTGAACAATTTATATCTTGCACGGTTATCTGTAAAATAATCACATTTATATTCCAACCTCATTCGTGATATTTGTGAATGGAAGAATTGGCATATTGAAAAAAAAAAACATGCAATATACTGTCTGCACACAAAAGTGATGATGGTAGTTTAGCAATGATGGATGCTTGTGAATATAAAATGTTAAAACTAAATTGTGCCCTGACCCTTTAGCCATAACTATATCTAATTTTAGTTACAAATTAAAACAAGCCTTTTAACAGAACAACTTATTTACATAGATTTAAAATAATCCAAAGTTTACTTTTGTTGTTGAGTGCAATTTAAATTTCTGCATGTATAAATCACATATATATTACATATGGTCTGCTGTTCTTTAATAAAATTATTTTAAAAAACTTCAGGATTGTGCAGGACATTGAAATTTCCTGATTTAGACCAAAATGATAACTGCAATAATATAAACACAAGAACTTAAAAGCTGGAATCAATATACAATGTATGTGTGCATGTATATGTATATGTACATACATATATATATATATGTGTAATATATATGTAATATATATATATGTAATATATATATATATATATATATATATATATATATATATATATATATATATATACTTCTTTAGTATACATATATATTTAAACACCTGTTCTCTAGCCAAAGCCTGATCATACAAACTCTGGCCAGCTTGTCTGAAGTTGAATGGAATGGCAGCTGGTGACAAAAGTGATTTTGCGGCTCAGTCACAAGTCTACTTACATCAAAGCTAAGGTTTTATGCTAACACCCTGGAACCGGGGGTCACTTCTGGCACATTCCGTATTACTTTTAAGGTTTGGATCAACGGTATGTTCTCGAGGAAGCTAAACCTCCAGTGGGTCATGTCAGTCAACACCTTGGATTTGGTTTTGGCTTTCAACTTAAGTCATTGTACCACCTAATTACACAAAGGATTTAAGTTAATCAAGAGCTTTATGAGCAATGCTAAACCTTAATGCACTGTGTTATTGCACAAAGAGATCTCAGATATAATTTACACAAAGCACTATTTAGCTGCTGTAGTGCTACAGATGTCTATGTATGAAGTCCACGTGTACTACAATTTCAATTTCAAAATTTCAAATGACTTAATGTCAGATTAACAGTTGATTAATGGTTAAAAAAGTAAAAACATAAATATAAAAAATTTAATTGCAAGCAATTAAAAAGGAGTGTTTTCTTTGAGCTTGTAAAAATACATATTATTATTATTATTATTAATAATAATAATAATAATAATAATAATAATAATAATATTAATATTAATAATAATAATAATAATAATAATACATTCAACAATAATGTAGTTTGTACCAAATAACTTTATTACTATTATTATATTTCCCTATATATTTTTTTATATAACTAAATAACATTTTTATTTTAATATCAGAAGCTATGTTTGCATTATGTGAAATAAAAACATCAATAAGCCAGCTATTAAAACAAATTTACTGTAAATACACAAATATTAATATTAAATATGAATAATAAAAATAATATTATTTTTATATTATGGGCATCTATGGAGGAATTGGAATGAACATCTACAATGACTGGATTTAAAATTGTTAAGTAAAAGTGGAAGACAATAATAATTTTAAAAATGCATACACTGGGTATACCGTGGCAGTACACAGTGGGTTTGTAGTTGGTTACATAGCTAAATAATGATTTTTTTTATTATTAAAAGAGACTAATTAGGAGAAAAATACTTCTAATTACTAAAAAGGCTCAATTAGAATATCCGGGAACCAATGCCTTAACCGCTTGTTTAGATATATCAAAAAAAAAAAAACTAACCCAAGCTTTTTCAGGCTAAAATAGTTAGTGGATTTTTAAACATTCTCCACTTTAATAGTTTAAAACTACAACATAGTATGAGTAGCAAAGGTGATATGATTTGAAACGAGTAATTAATAGTATCGAATATGTCATAGCAGACGGCACGGTGGCTTAGTGGTTAGCACGTTCTCCTCTCAGCGCTAGGGATTCCCAGTTTGAATCCCAATCTGGGTGGAGTTTTCATGTTCTCCCCGTGTCTGCGTGGGTCTCCTCCAAGTTCTCCGGTTTCCTCCCACAGTCCAAAAACATGGATCAAGTCATTTGAGTTCTCCAAATTCCCCCATATAGAGTGTGCGTGTTTGTGTGAGTGAGTGTGAGTGTGAGTGAGTGTGTGCCCAGTGATAGATTAGTGCCCTGTCCAGGGTGTATCTGCCCAGCGCCCAAAACGTTCTCCCCTGGATGGGCATGGGGAACCCCCCCCCCCCCACCCCCCGGGACCCTAATATAGAATAAAGCGGAAGATAAAGGATGGATGGATGGAATATGTCATTGCTAACCACTTATAAAAATGTTGTAAATCCAAATGTAAAAAGGACTACCTTCAAAAGACATAGGGACTCTCTTTGAAACCCATATAGGAGTGTTTTTATTTAATTGCCAGGTATTTTTAAGTAGTATCTAGTATATGCAACAGTTTATGACCTAAAAACACATTTTGATTTATGTTTTAATCAAGGGACTCTGTATAAAATTTAAAATATTTAGACTGTAGTATTTTTGCAGCTTATGACTGCCTGCTCTGGGAATAGAGAAAAAATATGAACATCACAAAACCACAACAAACAACTTCACAAGAAAAAGAAACCACAAGGTTAACCATGTGGAAACCACAAAAATAACAAAAAGCAACCAATAAAACATAGATGAGTTAATTAACCGAAAACAAACAAAATATGTTAAATTAAAAATGCAAAACAAAAAGGCCTAGATATCTAATATCACGCAGCCCCAGAATGCATGACATGGATAGCCAAGGTGGTCCTAGGTCCAGAGGCAAAAGTTCCATGATGGGGATTGCATAGGTGGGAAAACTTTATTCCATAGGACAAGGAGTGTGGGGGTGGTTAAGGGACACTGTGAGCACACTGAAACAGAAACAGAGTTGGTGAAGTGTGCAAGGGTGTTGTTGGGGACACCTTTTGGGATTACACCTTTTAGGTTGCTCTTAGTGATGCCCCCTGGGGTGCAGTCAGCGATGACCTCTGAGCACTAAAGTGTTGTTTTGGGCCCTCTCGACCACAAAATAATCTATTCAAGCCCTTTGAAGACATAGATTAACATAGATAGATACAAAGACTTACGTAGATAGTAGTATAGCACCCTCAGGACAAATTAGTTCAATTAAAGTGCAGATGGTTTACACATAGTGCAAATGGACAGAAAAACAGATCTCTTGGTGCAAATTTGCTGAAAAAAGCCCCCTATAGATGAATGGACTTAGAAACAGCTATCTAGGCACAAACTGTCTAAGAAAATGTTTTTTGGCACAACCAGGTGGAGACAAGACCTGGGTAGCTGAGTGGAATGCAACCCATATCCTGCATGGGAATCAGAATGTCCTGCTTAGCAAAGTACCTTAAACCTCTCAGCTCAAGCCAATACTGGGTCTAGAACAGACTCTAGGGCCCAGTAAAATACCTCTTTAACAATTAATATAGAAAATGTACTTTATTATTTTTTGTTGTTTCTGATTCAATTGTTTTGTAATATTGAAAATATGTAATGTTGAAATCTTTTTCATTCAGATACTTTACATTCATTCAGATTCTACTGAACCACGCTGTACAGCAGAACGGTGCACCAACGCTTCTGTGTAGGTAATATCTTTTTTGCAAGTATTAGTATCATGGAGTCATTTTGCTTTTACAGTCATCAAGTATTTTCTTATTTTTCCACATCTTGCTTTATTTTAAACAGCTCAATTTTGTTAACACATTGTACAAGTATAGTGCAGTACAGATACCAAAATACATTATCTTATGTTAAACTTTTCCTCTTTCCCCTTTCTGAAAATTTGTTATTTTTGTTCTCAAATCTTGTTTGTGCATCATTACCCAGTGTTTGCTCTATGTTTATGCATAATTTAAAAAAAAAGCAGAAATGTGTTCGGAATTGTCATTACCTTAAAAAATAGGTCACACAATCAAAAGTTTTGTTTGCCTATATAATTTTGTTTATGGCACAAGTGGCACAATCTTCTGCAATGGCACAACATTTATTTCTGTCTAGAGTTGCATTATCTTTTTACAAAGATCTTGTTTTGATGGGAGATTGCAACCTCTGTGCAAAATCTTCTCCAGCATATATAGATTCTCAATGGGCTTCTGGTCTGGACTCTGTGGTGGTCAGTTCATGTTTGAAAATAATGTCTCACGCTTTCTGAATGACTCCCAGATTATGCTTGATGAATTCATGCATTGTCATCTTTGAATATGCATGTGCCATCAGGAAAGAAAATAAACATTAATGGAATAACATTGATGGCTGCGTATTCCGAGGTTGTAAGCTGCTTACGAATACTGTATGGATCCTGACAAGGCGGTCCTGCAGGACGCCCCCTAATGGACTCACATATAGTTTTTCAGTTGTTAGTTTTTCCATTTGTTTAATATCTGTACATGGCTGTTCTACACTGTTGTTGCTGCCCGGCCGCTCAAGGAGGATGAGTCCCCCATTGAGTCTTGGTCCTCCCAAGGTTTCTTCCTTAAATAACAACATAAAAGGGAGTTTTTTCTTGCCACTGTCGCTTCGGCTTGCTCTTTGGGGGTTTAAAGGCTTTTCATTCTGTAAAGCTGCTTTGTGACAATGTACTGTTGTAAAAAGCGCTATATAAATAAATTACTTGACTTGACTTGACTTGACATCATTCTATGGGCACATAATATTGCTGAATCCAGACCTGACCAACTGCAGCAACCCATATTATAGTTAATCTAGATGGTGTCCTTTTTTTGACACAGTGTATTTTGCAATAATATATCTTTACAAAATAATGATAGTATATGTGCAATAATAATACAAAGCTGAACTAATCTCTGAATGAAACAATACTAAAAAGTTTCAGAACTTAACACAGCATGTTATTAAAACTAACGTGTCCAGACCTTTAAATATTTTAAATCATCCCCTAAACTAAGTTTTCCTTGAAACTGTAAAAATACTTTGGTATTTTTATATTTCCATATGCAAGGTAATCATGAATAAGCAGAATGCAGGCATATGTTCAGACTAGTCAATTGGAACACAACCGTCGGGCTAATGGCTCTTGTACATGACAACTGAGATGGGACGTGTAATATTATCCAGAGAGATGTAGTGGACAGACTACATGAATGAACAGCTAATGGTTTTGTGTAGTGTGTGTGGCATGACAGCTCTGGCTTGAAGGAGTTGTTTAGAGTTCATCTAATAGCATCAAGCAACTCACCACTGAAAAGAACAGATGGCACCCACAAACACCACACACACACACACACACACACACACACACACATAAAGTTACTGAATTTAAAATGGAAGACATAGGGTAAGATGAAAAGAGGAAGTCTGGAACACTGATATTGTTACACATATCTGAAACAAATATGTTTAAGTATTATTTCTTTTTTTTCCCAGGGGCAATATTGAGAGTGTGTGTGTGTGTGAGAGAGAGTGTGTGTATGTGTGTTCAAGACTCAGCAAGCACTCAGTCTTCAAGTTCTCAGGACCATCCTTTTGTACAACTTCCTTTATTATACAATGGCTAGAGACTATTTTAGTTCACAAAAACCTTCCTGACACACACACACACACACACACACACACACACACACACACACACACACACACACACACACACACGCCAACCAGACTCTTCATTTCGATAGCAGTGACGTAAATGTTTTGGGAGCCTGCAGTATCTCAGTGTTATAGCTCCTCTACTTAACATCTATGTTAAAGTGACCCATACTTACTTATCACAATCAAGCATGGAGATTTTATCTTGATTCCATTAAGGAAATTGAGCAAAATCCACAGCAAGATAAAACATCTGACAGGTCAGTTACACAGAGCCATTAATCATACAGCTAAAACCCTAAAAGCCATGATAAACTAACTGTAATCTTAGTTTTGTGGATACACCACGACGACCCATGCGTTAGGTAAAAGAAATGTATTTAACGGCCACATCGTAAATGTTTATCTCTCAAAAAACATTTCCATCCCCCAAAAGCCCCATATATACTTACATCCCAATATAACTTTCAACCCAATGTATTTTCCACCTCACCTGCCCTCTGTCATGTGCCAAATTATAATTGGCTTACTTTACAAGATCAATGAAAATTGAATGAACAATTATTGATTAGTAAATTAAGTCCATCCCTTATGCCTTGGATTATGTTACACTTACATGTGTCAGTTCCAAGGTAGTAAGTGTTAGTGCCTCTTGTGTTTGTGCTTGACAACCAATATGTTATATGCTTACATATAAAGTGTAGAATTTTAATACACAGCTTATTAAGTGACAACTAGAGAAAGCTGTTTAGCCGTCAGTAAGACATATATTTTTTAAGCCACATGGTAAAGGTGAATTAGCCACAGGATTCAAGTGGAAACTTTACAACTTTATGCAAAATGTTTGGGAACTTATTTGCTATACCTATTTGATCAGAACCCAGTATGTTTTTCCTTGTGTGAACTTCTGTAGTATGAGAAAAAACATTGCCTCTGTTGGGTCAGAAGAGTGGAGAAGCAGTCATTGCTGTGTTTGTGTGTATGTGTTATAGTGTGTTTGTGTGTACAGTATGGATGGTGTATTGGGATGTGTTTTCCCACAGCCTTCTAAATGCCCTGCTATTGTTTCTCTCTCTCTCTCTCTCTCTCTCTCTCTCTCTCTTGCTCTCACTCTCCTATATGTAGGTGATATTATTTTGTTTTATGCATTCTAATTGTTTTATGCATTCTAACTGATACACACACACACACACACATATATGTTATATATATATATATTTATTTATATTATTGCCTTCTGTTCCCAGCATCCACAACTCTTACACACACACACACACACACACACACACACACACACACCTACACATGCCACACTCACTCTCTTGCTCACTCACTCACTGTTTCCAGTAATGAAAATAGCATTGACCTGAGGATGGCCAGACAAGATGACACCGTGCTCTCTTGCTTCCTGCCGTTTCTATCCTCTCCTGTTTGGAGAGAGTTTCCCACTGAGGGTCACAATTCAGCCATAAACAATGACCACAAGACCAGAACAATGCCAGGGCGTGGGAAACTAAATGTGTGTATGTAGACGTGCAGGAATATGAGAGAAAATGTTGACTTGGCTAGTCATTTTAGCAGGGGACATGAGTAGGTGCTTTAGCTAGGTTTTTAAAGTAAATTTGTTATCTTTTTTAACTAAGGATAAGTAAATAAGAACGGACATTTTTGGGACACTTCCACTTTAATAGTTAATCCCACAGCATTATCAAATAAAATGGTGACTAAGTATGTTCAGTCAAATAAGTGCCAAACAGAGAAGCTCTGAAACGCCAGCTTGATCTTCTATGAGTTACATCACATAATCTTATATCCCAGAAGATATCGACATATTTCTTACATTTTATTAGCATCATATTGCAGCACTTGTTTTGGGGTAAAAAGTTGTGTGTTCTGCTAATGCGCTTTATTTTCTGTATTCTCACTTCATTAAATATATAATTGTAGTACTGTAGGTCTTCAAGAAAGTATAACTAGAATTGACTGTATAATAATTTATATATAATATAAATTATTTAAAATATAAAAAAGTGGGATGGCATGTCATAGCAAGAATGCCCTGCACTTGGCACCTAGATCACTGTGTTTCTGAAAATGTTTTGACAGACAGGCTGAACTGTGATGGACTGGTGATTTGTAAAGGGTGAAACACCTGGAAACACTTGTTTGCAAATGAGAGTTAACCACATACTAATTAGATAACAGCATAAGACAGCAACAATCAGTAATTGCTTTATAAATTCAATAAAACTAAACTTTGAAATGTATATAAATATCATAGAAAACTTAATCATTAGTTTGACTACCTTTACAGTAGATATTCTGTTTAAGATGTGAAAAGACTCAATGATCTTGAAAAGCAGGATTTTTGTATATTAAAAAATGTCATATTTAAGGTTACACATTTAACACATCAGGTGTATTAAATCATAAACTGTTAAATAATAAATAATAATAATAATATATTTTATTTCATAGGTGCCTTTCAGGCCACTCAAGGAAACCGTACAAACAGAAAAACAAAGACAAATAAACAAACAGCAATTAAAAAAAAACTGATTAAAATATAGCACAGCAAAGGACTAATCATGCCATAAAAGCAGACTTAAATAGATGAGTCTTGAGTGAGAATTTGAACTGTACATGTGAATCCATGTTTCCAATCCAGGTAGCAAAGTATTCCAAAGTAGATGAGCAGAGCGGCTGTAAGCACTACTCCCCATGATGGAGACGAGCAGGGGGAACATACAGGTGAATAGAGGAGGAAGATCTGAGAGTAAACTCTTATAATAAAGAGAAAAATCATAAAAAATAGGTAGGTGATTAATTTCCCAAAATAATGAAGACCTACAGAGCCTTATGTTTAGAATGCAGCTTGGTGTGTAATTTTGCACGTTTATAGATTTTTAACTAACAGACTGACAATGAATGATCTAATTTCAGAAATACAGCTGCTTTATCAGGCTTCTTAAATAGCAGAGCATGCAGTTTGCATTTAACAATTGCATTTTAGTGTGCATATCTATTTTTCTTTTGTTTCAAAATAATGGTTACAAAGTAATAAAAAAACATTAAAATAAATGGTGGAAAGTGACCAGGTTAAAATTACACCATGGCTATGACAACTATAATGTTGTCCTCTGATGTGTGACACAATTGTCCTGTGCTATGTTTAACTTGATGTGTTTAGCACATGTGTTATTTACTTGCTGTGCGCATTCACATCTGTGTGTCAGGGTAAGGGGGATTCTGTGACAGTGCTCCTATTACTCACCTAATAACAATGACAAGGTTTGAGTAAGAAAGGACGGATATGCTGTCAGCCATACTGTAAATCAATGTATCTGTTTGTGTTAGCTTTTTAAAAAGCAATAATCTTGTCAAAGCTGTCATCCCAACACATTAATTACTCATCTCTACATCTTCTATCCTAGAATCACGGGGGGTTCCCCATGCCCAATCAGGCACTGGGTAGATACACACAGGACAGGGCACCAATTAATTTCTGGCAGATATTCACTCACATAGACACACACATTATATAGGAGCAACCAATTCACCTTGAATCCATATTTTTGGATTGTTCAACCAGTGAAACCCGAATGAAACCCACATAGACACACATTACTTTTTTGTTATAATATTAGGATTTGTTTCAAACATGTTCATGGTATATTTGTGCAAACAATATAAAATTTTTTAATTTGTGATTATTTAGAATTCATCATTTTCCATCATCAAATTTGGTGTATTAGCGTGTTCTGCAGTTACTCGCTGAATAAATAACATTCAAAAATATGAGCTTATATTAATCCATCATGCATTAATGATACCAAATCTAGCATTTTTAGCTTCGCCAAAAATTCATGTAGTTGCTTATCACGCTTGCAATTTGGTTTCTCTTATTCAAGGAATTTCATTTTGGCTTTATTTTCCCATAAAGGTATATGCTCATTCATTTGCAAATAATTCACCAAATATAGCCATTTCATTTTATTGTGAACTTGTGAACTTTTTGTCATATACATTTTATCTCATAATCACCTTTGAAATGGGCTTTGTGCTGAGCATGGTTCACATAACCAGATCATAGGGTGCCTTTTATGACAGGATCCCTTAGCAACCTGCACCACATTCATCTTAATCACTGGACTACTTGACTAGGCTACTCTAGGGGTTTATACTTTTTCCAGGACTATAGCTGGGTAATTTCAAGTCTTTCCATCAGTTATACCTCTAGTCTTATCCATCAGTTATACCTCTAGTACCTTTGTAAACTTCTTATGAGTAAAATAGTTATTGGTAAATGTTGGATATGGCAGCATATCAGCAGTGTGGTGCAAAAGGTTTCAAATTGCTTACATAATGGTTCACTTTGAAACTATGAAATGCCACAAATCAGGCAAATTTAAACTTTAAATGTTTACACTGAGTTTAATATACATGGGCAGTTTTCTATGATTCCAGATGGTTTGTATAGTATACATTATTTTACTTCCATGCAAAAACCTTTATTAATTTATCAAAGAGGTAGTATATTAGATGCAAATGTGTGTGTGGTCAACTGTATCATTTGAATAACTACTTTGATTGACAAAAGCAGATGGTAGCAATCACCTGTTATCAGTTTTAGAGTGTGGGTGGGTGCTGTGGGTGTTGGCCAGATGGGTTGTGTAAGGAACCTACTGAGCACTCGTGTAGCATCCATTAATTCTCATCATGCCAAAAATGTTTACATATGCAGGGGATGCTAATGACTCGCTGGTGAAGTGCGACAGAGACAACACTCAGGCACCTTTTTTTTGTGCTAATCATATGTTTACACAATCATCTCTCTCTGCAAGTAAGTGCGTGTTTCTTACTAATTGGGAGGATTGTGTTGTGCGAGGGAGGATAGCCTCTCATATTGGTGAGCTCCATCATGCTGAACAGGTGAAGATATTAGTGTGTGCATGGAGATAGTGTTATCTTTAGAAGGTTGTGGGAAGGTTGGAGTGTGAAAATACCGCTAAAATGATGACTACGAGAGAAAAAGGAGAGTGATGGGAGGGGTCAAGCCGAGGTCACATTTAGGTCAGGATTGTGAGACAAGCTCACACCAGTTGTTGTTTCTCTTCTAGTGTACTGTTATCTACTTCATAAGAGTTTTCATAGATCACACATTCAAATTGTATTTCTCCTGTTATACCACTTCAAAACTTTTTTTGTTTTAGATTTGTTTTAGAAAAAGTAATTTTTGTTTTAGATTTTAAAAAGTTTTTTAAGCTGCAAGGGTAATTAGAAAGCATTAAAACACCAAATTAGTGGCTGGCACACAAAAATATTGCACTAGAGCCCAGTGGTTTGTGTTATGCTCCGTGTTTGCATGGTTGAGTGTGTGATGGGACCATTCATTCATTCATTACCTCCCGCTTTATCCTCTATTAGGGTAGCGGTGGGATTCCCCATGCAGGGGAGAACGTCTCGGGCGCTGGGCAGATAGACCCAGGACAGGGCGCCAATCCATCGCTGGGCACACACTCACTCACACAAACACACTCTATATGGGGCAATTTTGAGAATTCAATTGACTTGATCCATGTTTTTGGACTGTGGGAGGAAACCGGAGAACCCAGAGGAAACCCACGCAGACACGGGGAGAACATGGAAACTCCACCCAGATGGGGATTCGAACCGGGAATCCCTAGCGCTGAGAGGCGAACATGCTAACCACTAAGTCACCGTGCCGCGTGATGGGACCAGCCATGTACAAAAACACACAATGAATGCCTTATATTATGTTACATACATTATATAGACTCTCAAATGTATTACCAACAAAAGTACATGATTTGTTGATTAGAAATGTTTAAAAGTCTAGAAACTTATATTCTCCATCTTTTTTTTTATATAATTTTCCATCATCAGCTCACAGTTTTTTAGCAGAGATAATGGGTGCTTTTTCAGTATAGAAAGTGAAAAATGTTTACCTTTGGGGTAACCAAAATATCTCCAGACTTCTAAATGACGTCCTTTTTCAATGGAAAAAGCTTACAGTGATGCTTTGTCTTTGTGTATCAGTTCCTCTGTCTGATCTATAAACAGGTCTGGAGCAATGCCCGTGATGTCTGGCTGTTGTTCAAGGTGAGTGAGGATTATGCACACATGCACACACACACACAGCTCTAGAACCGCTCCTTTATAATTTCTGTTGAAAAGACCTCTCCTGCTTTATGCATTTATACATAAAAAAATCTGCTTACCAGTGGACTTAAATTTGTCTATAAATTCTAAGTGAGTGAATAGGCAAGAGGTCAGAGGAGAACATAAAAACGGTGTGAGTGATCGCTAAGCAACTTTATACCGCTATAGAATGTCAAAAGTTGACACCCTCCCACTTCTGCATTTACAATGCAAGTGACACCCACCCACTATTCACATTTATGGAGCTGTCATTCAAATTTGAAACCATTTGACATTTTTTAGAATGACCAACATGGCTATATACTGATCCTCTTAGCAACATTATAATGCAAAGTAAATACTTTGACAAGTTTAATAGGTTAATTATGTGTGATAAACAACTGCAACTACAGATTCATGATTTAACATCTCACCCAGACAATGAATTAGTGCTATGCAAAGCAAAACATACTGAGTCACAAAAGAGGAAGTATTACTTGGAATAGTGAAATATGCTTAAATGCAATTAAACCTAATTATTGTCTTCCACTTTTACTTAACAATTTTAAATCCAGTCATTGTAGATGTTCATTCCAATTCCTCCATAGATGCCCATAATATAAAAATAATATTATTATTTTTATTCATATTAAATATTCGCTATTCATAATAAAATATCGCTGGGCACACACTCACTCACACAAACACACTCTATATGGGGCAATTTGGAGAATTCAATTGACTTGATCCATGTTTTTGGACTGTGGGAGGAAACCGGAGAACCCGGAGGAAACGCACGCGGACACGGGGAGAACATGGAAACTCCACCCAGATGGGGATTCGAACCGGGAATCCCTAGTGCTGAGAGGCGACCCGTGCTAACCACTAAGCCACCGTGCCGCCGTCTGTTTTAACATGTGTAATTCAAATAATTAGTTAATTGACAACCCATTATTGAGGCATAGGGGTTGCAGGAACAGCCCTAAAGTGTAAATGACATTGGTCCTGTAAAAGATTTGAGAAGCACTGCTCCTAAAGAGGACATAAAACTAGGTAATTTTATTCTGCTGAAATCCTCAAATATAAGAAGTAGTAACACTTGGATGCTTATGACCAAATTATAAGCCACTTATGGCATACTTCTGTGCATAATGTTGGCATCAAGTTAGAAAAGATACAGTTATTCTAGCGGTTCTAATTTTTACTCTGTAGTGTTCATCACTACTAAATGGTGAAACGATCTTCACAACTCTGTCCATAAGGCTCTGTCATTTCTCAACACATTTCTTCCATAAACACTTGAGATATACATATATCAAGTATATCACAAGTACATAACAAGTATATATATATATATATATATATATATATATATATATATATATATATATATATATATATATATATATATATATATATATATATATATATAATGGGATCAGTTAGTTAATGATCAGGCTTGATAATTCTACACTGTAGCTTCTTTTTCCTTAACTACTGACATGTGTTGTTCTATCATTAGTAAGTTGCTTTGGATAAAACCATCTGCTAAACTACTAAAGGTAAATGTAATATAAATGTACATGTTCTGCCTCCTCCATTCCATAATCAAACACTATTTACCTAAACCACACAATATATTTTCATTAGGTGAAAACAAGTCTTCTATTGTGTGCTACTGGTATGAAAGGTTAAACCCTGCTTGATTTCCCAGATATTGCCTTGTGTTCATAAGGCAGAACAGTATAACATGTTAATTACATTTATTAATTACATGTTATTTTTTAGCAGTAACCATGCTATAAAAATGCTAATAATAATATTATATTTATTTCTAATAATATATTTATATTTATATATTATTTATTACCTATATTTATATATATTTATATATTTGAGAGTGTAACAAAGTGTGCTCACAAATTTTATAAATGGTAATACAACAAGTATCTGTTAATTCACTTTGACCTTTATTTATCTGACAAAGGTGCAAAAAATGATTGTGATCAGATCCGTCTCCTATTGAAAATGAATGCACAGAACAAAAAGAAGAATCAAACAATGGCTTGTACTCTACAGTAGTACACTAAAGTCTTATATAAGGCAAAAATTCCTCTGTTCCAAAACAATAGGTTTGATTTAAAAGGTGATGCAACACTGGTACACATGCTCCTGTCCCAAATTTGTTTTTTGAATTTTTTCATCTTTAACAAAATGCAATAACACTGATCAGAGGTTATTGTAGTAATCTTTTTTTTTTTATAAAT
The DNA here is from genome assembly GCA_019802505.1 of Corydoras sp. C115. Lineage (NCBI taxonomy): Eukaryota > Metazoa > Chordata > Actinopteri > Siluriformes > Callichthyidae > Corydoras > Corydoras sp. C115. The sequence continues at coordinate 7,769,802 of JAFMOC010000001.1, forward strand.
AAATGTTTGAGCAAATAAACACACATAAATTACACATTGTTACATTGTTACATACACATTGCTGTTACATACACATTGTTACATACACATGTTGTTATTGTGTTTTACTAAATTTGCATAATTGATATAAAGCACATGTATAGTCAACACAACGCATTCTTGTCAGTTGTTGTGCTATAGTGTTTGTGATATAGTGCAGCTTATTGCAATAAAATGAAAAAAAAAAAAGTTAAATGTAATGAAGTAAAAAAAACGCTTAACAGAATACAGAGTTACACAGCCATTCAGGTCCATTGGGGAAAAGGATCTGTGAAAGCTTTTTTCCCTGCACTGGGGCTTGCACAACTTCCTCCTCAATGTGCTTTTCTGTCCTGTAAATGTCCTACAATGGGTGGGAGTAATTGTTCATGATGACAGATTGGATAGTATCCTCCTCCCCTCCACCATCTTTACTGTGTCTAGCCTGGAACTGAGCTAAGCTCCAGTTCTCTTAGTAATAGCAATGTCATCGCCTAAACAGAAAGCAGCAAAAACTACTCTTGACACTATAGACTCAGACAGCTGTTACTATAGTTTTTTTGTTCAGTCTGTCCATGTTCCATACCAGCTTTTTATTTCAGACACACGTAGATATTTGAATGCCACCTTAGTGTTTTCAACTGAAATGCTGACTTGTGATGAAGCTAATTTCTTCCTTTAGAACTAAGACTTTATTCTGGCTTGGTGATTTTGTTTGACGTGGATGTGGAACAAAACTATTTGGTTTGGTGAAATTTAATACTCCTATTTAAATAATCTGAATGTACACTGAATTTAGAGAGGTATAGAAAACAATATCTCCATTGTTGTTTGAGATGTATTGTTATTGCTTATTTAAACACTTTTATAGACTAATAATTATTCTTTGGTTGTACGCACAATTATCAGTATCTATTGGGTGTAAGACTGGGAAAACACTGAATAGATTGCTAGCCTTTTGCAGTGCTGATAAACATGACTAAATTACATGAAAGCTAGGTATGTTGTAAATAGTGCTTATTGTGGAGAACAATGAAACAAACAAAAATCAGGTCCCACTATAACACACAGATACCCTGTCTTTCCTTACAGAACACAAAAAAAAAAAAAAAAATAAAAACAACATGTCTGTTAATGTGAAAGGGGGCTAAAGTGGCTGCCAGGTCATTGTGATTGGGACACAGCTTAATGTAAGTGCCATTTCTAATTGGCTAATGCAGTTGTTACAAGTTTGTTTCTATTAGTTTTATTTAGATTACGCTTTCACTTGTGAAGCTCAGAACATTTTACTTCTGAGTATCTGTTCACCTCCATCTTAAGTTATTCACTTCCATCTTGTCCTCCTATGGAGGACACCATTTAAACAGGATCATCAGCCACAGTCGACCTTTGCTGCTCTAAACCCCTAGTCTATCAGTCCACAATTAGAATAAGATAAACAAAGTTTCTACACATACATCCAAAACCACTCACTCCTACACAAATTCACACAAACAAATATGCATTCTCGGAGCACATCCTGGTGGCACTGTAACCACCATTTATGCATATGTTTAAAGAAAGCACACATGCCAGGGTTATTATGCGTAATGTGGACACACAAACAGATTGAAGCACTTTAGGTTTTTTTGGTACATGTCAGTTAGATGGACGAGGGTAAAAACAAAAGGCTATTTAAGGACACTGGCATATAGCTGCACATGAAAAGGAGAGTGGAGCCTGAGAGTTTAGTATCATACTATGTAGCAGACAGTTTGAGTGATTGATACATCTTATCAATCACAGATTACACTGTGAAAAGGAATCACTCAGATTGTGTGTGTGTGCGTGTGTGTTTGAACATAAGTGGCTGGCCTAGGGCATCAGGCGAGTTAAAGTGGGATGTAAATGCATGCACACTAATAATTTCATCATTGTCTGATTACCTGTTTAAACATCAACTCACTAGTGTATGATATCACAAATTAACTGACAACTAGGGATGTTAAGGTGCAACATTTGGTCACAGAAGTTATATTCTGTGACTACAAGCCATGTCAGTTTTGTTAGGTGTCAGGTTCCTAAAAAGGAAACTGGAAGAATTTTGTGACAGGGACACAGTTAATCACAGATCTGAGCCAGGGAAGCAAGTAAGAAATGGATCTTACTTGTGGTTTGTCTGTGTGTAGGGGGATCAAGAGTACAGAAAAGTCAAGTATTCAATTTTTCGAGTATTTTATTTGTCATTCCAACAATATAAGGTGGTGTACAGTATACAGTGGAATGAAACAGCATTCTTCAGGAACAGCCTCAGCTGCAGCACACAGGCTAATGCTGCTGAAAATTCATGTTAATAATAATCTGTGTCTGTGGTTCCACCAGGCAGCTCAAAAGTTAAACTGAAATCTTAATTTAACTTGAGATTTAAATCTTCATCTCCAGTCCTCATGGTGTCTGGGTATGCTTCAAGCTGGTGGACCAATTTTATAAAAAAAAAAATAATAATAATAATAATTAGCATTTTATTCAAATTTTGCTGTAATAGTAATTACCCATCTTTGCTTCTTAAATGAATCTGCTCAGTCACCATATATCCTTTTTTGAATTGTTGTATCCTGTAACCAAGTCATTCCTCATATTTTCTGTAACTAGGCAACCACCTGCAAAGTAGACAAGCCCTCTCTTTAGATTCATATTATTTTCAAAAGCAATTGTATATATATATATATATATATATATATAGAGAGAGAGAGAGAGAGAGAGAGAGAGAGAGAGAGAGAGAGAGAGAGAGAGAGAGAGAGAGAGAGAGAGAGAGAGAGAGAGAGAGAGACAGAGACAGAGAGGGAGAAAGAGAGAAAGAGAGAGATATGTACAGTATATATGTAGGTGTGTGTGCTACACCCTGCCCTAGCACTTGATGAGAAAGAACAAGAAAGAGTGTGGATAGACAACATACATACATACATACATACATACATACATATTTTGAGCAATTTAGTATGACTAGTATATCTTCGGAAAAGGGGAAGAGAGCTTTTAAAGGACAACAAGCTAATTAAAAGATGCATTGTCCAATAAAGTCTAGTCTTTTTACTATTAAACAACAAGCTTATCCAGTGAGCCACAATGCCACAAATTGCATATTTAGTAAATTATTAAATAATAATATTAACATTAATGGCTTAGTCACAGAAGTGGAAAGTACAGAGTACACAATTTCTTTATGCAGTTAAACACATAACGGTTTGTACTATAACTAAAATCATAGCATAGATTATCTGTCATAATTACAACAACAAATATACAGCAACAGTATAGCAAATATTTTCAAGCACGAAGATCCAAAATACTGTGGATTTTTTAAATAAAACCAATAAAACCAAACTTGACTATATTTGTTACTTGACTAATTTGTTACTTGACTAAATCCCTCATACAAACGCATCTCTTGCACTTATGATCCAATTTGTTGTACATTGTTAATTCTGTCCACAACAATGTTTTTTACTGATTGATACATGTATGAATTTCAACTGCCAAAAATAAAAATCTATTTTAATTTTACACAAAGACCTTATTCATATGGGTGCTAAGAACTAGCCGGATCAGGTCACAATTGTAATGTGTTAAGAACAGGTGTAAATACTCATAATGCATTGAAGACTGCAACCTGAACACTCAGACCACTTTCATTTAGCAATGTGAACAAGAATTCAGCCTTGGCCACATTGGAGCACATCTTACTCAGCTGACATAAAAAAGCATAACTATATTCCCTCTTAAATGAGTACATTTCTGCCATTTCATCATTTATTTATTACTTTTCAGAGCCTTCTGCTTTTTACATCAGACAAGGCATTGGAGGTCAGTGACTACTCAGACTGAAGTTTAGTCAGGGATTTATTCAAGAATTGCAGACTGCTTTAATCATGGAAATATACAACTTCTTATATATACAGCACTATATTGAGCTTACTTAAACATTTTACAAATATTAACAGCATATATGACCACTGGCTACAGCATACAGTATAATATGCTACATGTATTTAAACTTACAATGCAGGACACAATGTAAAAACGTAAATAATGTTATTATATATTAGCTTATATTTCAGGCTATACAAGATTTAAGTGCTTTTATTAAGTTTACACCAGTCATTATTTTTAAATACTGGATATAATAATTAATGGTATAATGGAAACTCATTTCCCTAAGGTTTTAAATATTTTATTTATTCAAGAGTATGGATCACTTAGTAATGCAGCGGGTAGCACTTACACCTTACAGCCATCCAGTCCTTGATTCCCAGGAGAGGAATGTTACACATACTTAAAGCTATCCAGATGTGATCTGATTAGCAAAGTCACATCCTCAAAACCCTGTCTGGATAGACCCTTAATATACTTTTGGTATTTAATTGAATTTTTTTTTTTTTTGACAAATTGACGTTTTGATTTTTTTAAAATAAAGCTAGCTGGCTATTTGATTCAAGCAGTCAACAAAACTTTACTGTTTGTGAAGTCATTATTTTTTGCCACTATTGTGCCTAGAGTGCCTATTGTGCCACACACAAAATCAGCCACATGCTGGTCATGCACACACATGCATGCAGGTGATGTGGACATTAGGACTGTGTTCAGTAATCCTGGGCTCTGAAAGGGTTCTCTTACTTGTTCCCACACAAACTCACTCAGAGCGCCGCACTGTCTCAATTCTCTACATCAGGAAAAGGCTATTGTTTGGCGCATGCATAAAGAGAGAAGGAGAAGAAGTTCTGATAGATGTGTCTCCTTTCCTGGAGCCAGTTTCTCAGGGCACTTTTCCTGTACTAACACACACAGGACAAGCTGAGTATAACTGACAGGCAAAATCCTTTTTGCTGTTTCTCAAGAAACACCTAATAGAACCGAAGACAGAGAGGGGAAAAGGAAGAAATTAAAATGTACCTCCTTTTATTTTGACTGTATTTAGAACCGTCTGATAGTGGCTTTAACATTGTGGTTATTTTGTTCTGGTATTTAATATGAGCAAAAGTGTGTATGAGAGATGTTTATCTTTATACCAAATAATCCAACATATTAAACATATCTAGACCAATACAAGGAAAAGTGTTAGAAGGAGACAAGTGATACAAAATCAAAGCAAAGCAAAATAAAATGGATTTAAATCCAAATATGACACATTTAATTGTAAAAAAAAAAATAATAATAATAAAGTTGCATTCATCTGATTTTAAATGAACGTGCCTAAAAAGTTATTTTACTAAAAAAGTTTACAATTTAATATTCTTTTATTAATTTTTTTTCAGACACTCTACTTATAATGCTCTACTTATTCATTCATTCATTATCTTCCGCTTTATCCTATATTGGGGTCGCGGGGGGGGTTCCCCATGCCCATCCAGGGAGAACATTTCGGGCGCTAGGCAGATATACCCAGGACAGGGCGCCAATCTATCGTTGGGCACACACTCACTCACTCACACAAACACACTATATAGGGGGCAATTTGGAGAAGTCAATTGACTTGATCCATGTTTTTGGACTGTGGGAGGAAAACGGAGAACCCGGAGGAAACCCACACAGACACGTGGGGAGAATATGGAAACTCCACCCAGATGTGGATTCGAACCGGGAATCCCTGGTGCTGAGAGGCGAACGTACTAACCACTAAGCCACCGTGCCGCCCTGCTCTACTTATATTTATGAATTTTTGTACTAAGGTGAGTAAAGGCACACTAAAATTCAATATTATGAAAAAGTTTGAGATATCTCATTTTATGTTATATTAATTTAACAAATCATCTTCAAAAATATTTTTGCGAAAGACAGCACACATAGTCATTTTCTATTAATGAAAATATATATATACATATAAACAACTAAATAAAAAAATAACAAGTAAATATATTAGCCACAATATACGGCCTGGGCTTGTGATAACATTGTCTGCAAAATGTGCAAATGTTAATTTAAGTTTAATCGGTCACTTTTTGGTGGCTGTAAAGAGTATATAAACCTCAGCAGGATCCCTACTAGTAATTATGTGAAATGTCATGGAAATCATACTGTGTGGAATTGTATAGAGAACACACACAACCATTTATAAGACTTCAGATAATAGAATTACAAACACTGGAGTGTGTTCACAGGTAAGAAATAGTACTTTATAAAACTGTATTTCTCTCTTTTGGGGAAAAATGTATCGTTTGATATATGAGTGGAAACCACCACTTTGTCTCTCTGTGTGTGTGTGTGCGTGTGTGTGTGTGTGTGTGTGTGTGTGTGTGTGTGTGTGTGTGTGTGTGTGTGTGTGTGTGTGTGTGTGTGTGTGTTTATGGCCTCAGCAGGAGAGCTTCTTGCACTGCTGAAAGAAAAGAAAAAAAAAACAGAGAAAAGGTGAGATGGAAAGGCAGATACTCACTGCGAGAGCAATAGCGGGACCATTGCTCCTGAAAGACGAGGCAGCATTGGATCACCTTTCCTCTTATTTCAATAGTTCAAAAATGACCCCTGACCTTCTTCCTGTCTTGGTCAGTCGTCCACATAGTTGCTAAGTGTTGTAAGGTGAGCCTGATCTCTCATCAAAGACAGATAAATACAAACACAAAAAGGAAGACAAACCTGGAGAATACACATTAGCGTATAACATAAAGCGTATAACATACATAGTCATATTCATTAAAGATTATTTAGAAGAAATAACAGGGACTTATTCCAAATTGTGAGAACAAATTGTTGCAGTGTAGTTTAAACTGTTGCAATTAAACAAAAAATAATAACAATTAAAAATTTTAAAATATTAATTATTATAAAAATATATATATATGTCATTTTATGATAGAATCCAAGCAATTCACAATTTATGCCTCCAAGATACAACAGTGTCAGACTGGCAGTGCTAGGACAAGCAACCAAGGGGAGAGTGTTTCGGGCGCTGGGCAGATACACCTAGGACAGGGCACCAATCTATCGCTGGGCACCACATAATAATATACAACAATATTTTTATCTGACTGTTTTAGCTTCTCATCTTCCTATCATGATTGTCTACTCCAGAGTTGACTGCATAGATACATACAACACTACCTATTAAAGTGAATTAGGGTTTGTGAATGTGATGTTTGATAAAATGCAAGGAAGATGAGAAGGTGGGCGCCTGCATTATCATTTCTAAAGTTAACTGTCCACAATAAAAGAGAGACACTGAGTGTGTTTATGGCTTGGGGATTCATGAAATTTACATTATATTTATATTTACATTTAGTTATTTAGCAGATGCCTTTATCCAAAGCGAATAACAAATAAGAGAACAACACAATTTATTACTTAAGGAAAACATGAAATCATGTTCTTAATAGATTATGGTGTTGATTTACCATGTGGGGTAGTGGGATGATCAAAATGTCACATTAGACCAAGTTTTTTCATAGTTTGTCAGTATATTTATCTTATACAATTAATTTGTTTAATGCAAATGTGATCTAATGTGAGGCTTTCCAACCATCACTTTTAAAAGGTGTAAGAGCAGTTTACTACAGCTTGTGCTGAACCCTTCTCCTTTTAACACACACACGTGCACACACACACACACACACACGAACACACCCTGCCTGAAGGGTTAAAGAAACTTCTCTCAAGAGTCCCATCTCTTTTTCTTTCTCCATTCAATGGTTCTTTGTGTTGTGGCTTCTGGTCCATTAGCATAACAATACCAGTGGCCAAAGAGTCCTCTGTGTGTGTGTGTGTGTGTGTGTGTGTGTGTGTGTGTGTGTGTGTGTTAGCCTCCACCAATCCTAGAACCAAGGCAGGGAATCTAGACAGAAGAGGTGAAGAGGGAGAAAAGTGAAGCCCCTTAGATCAAAAGACTGGCCACTTTTCATTAACTCAACAAGGATAGCGTTCATTCATGATTTTAAAATGTTGCCAACTGCTTATTTGAAAATGGTGGTTAATAATTAAATATAAATATTAGACCAGAAAATGCAGCCCTTTTGTTTTGGAATAGGATGAAAATGTAGTCACTCAGGTGTATTGTAACAAGTAACAGGGTTTTTTTTTGTCTTAGGCTGAAGCATTTTGATGCATTTCAGTGGAGTGTTTCTAGTGAGGAAACACTGCCTTAGGATCCTTAGGCTGATATCATATAAATCAAATCACTGTCACACAGCAACATTTGCGCTATTTGGGCCTTTACTGGTTGACAGTAGAGTTTAGAACAAATGTGGCTGTCTACATATGTGGGGTATGAAAGATTAGGGCAAATCTCAGGAGCTTGTATAACAGGCTCTTGCTGGACAAACAAGGCCTAAGACATACAACATAATATTATAAAGATGTGTGTTTGTGTGTGTGTGTGTGTGTATATATATTTATATATAGTAGTGAACATGGACAATCCTAGCTTGCAATACCAAAGCTTTTGGTGGATGTTTCTGTTTTGTTTAGTTTTAAATACCATACCTGTTATTAGTTAATTCTGATGACAATTATGGATCATTTTATACATGCCTTTTTAAAAATGCACTGAAAACACTGCATTCTGCCACTTTTGATTTTGTTATTCAGAATAGGTAGAGTACTCATTTGTTTTAAATACACTCAAAATGTTTTGATTTAGTATCTAATTACAATTACACTATTAATAACATTGAACAATGTAGAAGCATTTTCACTGAGACACTTTAACAATACAAAAACAGAATACACAAGTAAATAGTATTAGCCTGTTTCAAAAAGAACACTACTAAAAGGGCAGTACTTTGCAAATGTAGGAGAATGTAAACAGTGTTTGATACAGTATATTTCTATTTAATAATATACCATACATAATTTACCATGTTTATGCAAATTTTTAAAACGTTAGTAATGTTCCTTTTCAAATGGTACACTATACTTATTTGCTTATATTATACTTATTTTAGTATATGTGTGCATCTGTTGGATACAACTGTATAAAATGTATTTACAATTAAATTTCTTAATAACAGACAAAAGTATTAATTCTAAATATATACTCCTCTGTGGTGATGCATGCAAACTTTAGGCCCAGAACTTTCATTGCCTAAACATTAAGAAGTTTGTTTTTGTGCTTTCTACTGATGTTGATGATACACCAAGTGTTTGAGTAAAGGGTTTGCATTATTAATCAAAGAACTTTAGGAACCGGCCTCTCCTGGCTTGTCACTGAGTAGCACAGGAAGACTAGACATCTCTCTTACTATGCCTCAGACCTCATGCATTATTAAATTGTCTCAAGAAGTGAAAGTAAAGGCAGGAAAAATGGCAGTGGGGAAAGGTTTCTCTGATAGGCAGTTTAAATTCTACCGTGTATGACTGTGCATGTGACAAATAAAATTTGATTTGAATCTGAAGCAGTAAAGTAGAAGGACGCATCAAACTTCAATGCAGAACTGTATAAACATGTTATTGAAAACAATCTGTACATGTTGCAATTTGTGATACAATTTCAAATCATTATTTTATTGTAAAATGTAATTTTTCAGTGTTTAAATGTGGTGGCAAATGAACAAAAAATAATATAAACACACATATGTACCTTGTCAGATTGGGTCCTTGGGTTATTTTTTCATTGAAAGGGTATTTAGTTAAAAAAATAATAATAAAATAAAATAAATAAAAAAATAATGTCTGTTTTATGTGAAGAACCAGTGCAAGCTGTATTATATCGAAAGTTTATGATGTCTGTGACCAATCACATTGCCTTTTAGAACAGCAGGGCACAGCAGGGCTTGCCAGTGTGCTTTAAAAGATTAGTGTTGCATGTCTGGATTTCCTAAATAAAAAAAAAAAACTATTTTCACAGCACAGGAAAATATCCCAACAACATAGTAACCACAAACATATGCATCAATTGATTTAGTGCACTTCATAAGCCTTAAACTTTCATTCTTGTTTGTTATTGCTATGTTCAAAATATTACCTGTATTTGATACAACAGGTTCATACTTTGTGTTAATTCTTTTGGCCTTTTAAACAATGTATGTTTGGTTTGTTTATTTAAGAGTTTACCATCTGGACAGCATCAATGACTATGTGCCTATATGTTGATAAACAACACAACCATACACAAACAATTTTTCTCCAATTAACTTACCAGTCTTTAAAATGTAGGAAGACACTGAATGGAACAGACACATATGGGAAAAACATGCAGAGTCCCCACATAAAATACCTTTGTATGGCCCAATCATGTTTCAGTTCTTGATTCAATTACCTTCTTGCTGTGGGGTGGAGGTGCTAACCGCTGAATCACCATGCCACCCCATTAAACAAAATACACCACACCTTTAAAATATACATCAAAACACACAGGAAGGCCTCAGGAAACACCCACTGACATCTGGCAACACCCTATGAACCACTCAGGCATTAGATCATAACAAGGGTTGCTGCCAGTTTCTTATAATACAGGATTATCTGGTATTGGGAAGTTACATTCGGCTTCTCACATTAAACCAGTAATGACACAACTTGGCCAGTATTGTTGGAATTGTTGTACATTGTTTCAAATATACACTAATCAAATTAATAAATATACTTATGAATTAGTAGAATTTAATGAATTATAGAACGATAGTAAGATATATTTATTTAAAATGTATTGTTTTTAAAATGGGCGGCACGGTGGCTTAGTGGTTAGCACGTTCGCCTCTCAGCACTAGGGATTCCCGGTTCGAATCCCCATCTGGGTGGAGTTTCCATGTTCTCCCTGTGTCCGCGTGGGTTCCTCCAGGTTCTCCGGTTTCCTCCCACAGTCCAAAAACATGGATCAAGTCAATTGACTTCTCCAAATTGCCCCCTATAGAGTGTGTTTGAGTGAGTGAGTGAGTGAGTGAGTGTGTGCCCAGCGATAGATTAGCGCCATGTCCTGGGTGTATCTGCCCAGCGCCCGAGACGCTCTCCCCTGGATGGGCTTGGGGAACCCCACCGCGACCCTAATAGAGGATAAAGCGGAAGATAATGAATGAATGAATGAATGTTTTTAAAATGGACAATGACAATGAGTTGTCATTGTCCATTTTAGGGCTGGACTGGAAAAAAATCAGTCCTGGTGTTTTTGTCTCAGATCAGCCCAAATGACATCATCGCTTATTTTGCATAAAAGTCGATTTGTGTGTATTTGAAGCTGTAGAATAAATAAGTAATTTTGTGGAAGAGAAAAGGATGAGTATAAAACACTAGGAATATTTCATAACTACAAATAAACTATTTTTTACATTCCGTTAATCCTCTACTGCCCACAGAGAATAACAGAACATTTCCACCAACTTTGGAATGTTGAGAGTGATGGTGTCATAACGATAAAACTAAAGAAACTTCATTTACAGAACGCTCTTGCAAATTGTCTGATTATTCAGGATTCCACAAATAAGTTCAAGTAAGAGAAATGTGTCTTAACACTGAAATGTTAAGCTTTTTATTGAAATATAATGTTGGTTTAAATATGTAGGCAGTGTTGGGCAAGCTATTTGTAAAATGTAATAAGCTAAGCTATTAGTTACTTGACAATTAATGAAGCTTCACTACACAAAAGCTACCATCCATAGAAATATAGCAATCTAAATTACACAAATATGGCAAAAGTAACTAAGCTACTCAGCTACATCACGTTGTACCAACATATTTTACAACACATTTTACAACACATCAACACGTCCAACACAGTCAGATACACTGATTAAAACATTTATTGACAAAGAGCCGATGGTCTAGCGTGCACAATAAATTTACCTATATATAATTCAAAAAGCAATATTTTTCAAAAAGCTTTCTTTGTATTTTGTGTTAAAATGTTTAGTCATATTGTTTCAAATCATTAAACCGAAATAATTTCTTTAGCTTACCGCAGCACTTATGCACTAATTTCTCTTAATTCAGTGTTGCATACGCCACACAGATTTCATTTAAGATTCCATCAGTTGCACTTTATAGGAGAGTATGTTTATTTGTAAAAAATAAAAATAAAAATAAAACTTTTAAGCTTTAAATTTGACTAATTACTTTATTGATCAGCCCTTAACTAAAAACACGACACAAAATAAAACATCATTGCTGAGGGATAGGAGTTGGGCCTGTGCTAGTCATGGCCCAGAGGAGCCATGGTGTGTCCCCGATATATTCATTTCTGAAAGGTGAATAATAAAATAATGTTTGAAGCATTATAGTATGACTAACACAAATGATTGTCTGTTACATCTATAAAGTAGAGAAATATGGTAAATGCTAGAGTGCATAGCCAGTTGACACAGTGTTTAAAAACCAACAACGTATGTGAAAAAAAACAGGTGGACTACAGTCTGTATCTGCATAACTATGAGGTTTATCTATATAGTGAGTGAAGCTTATAAAATGGACAGTAAATGTAGAAACAAGAGGGTGTACCTAATAAAGTGTCCAGTGAGTTTATAAATGTCTGTATGTTTTCACATTAATTAGTGTCCTAAACTGAAGTCGTTGCCAAACGTAATCATTAAGTTTAATTGTACATTTTGGTCTGAAGTTTTGCATTTGTTTACATGTAGCTAATGAATCTCGCTAACTAGGCTCAAGAAACACCAAAAGCCATGACAAGGTTGTCGCCATAGCAATACGGAAAGAGCCGACAACAGCCGAGTCGCAAGGGATTGTGGGAGACCTATACTCCGAGCGAACGGTCGCCATATTTGCTCGAAATTGGGAAACTTGCTGTACAGAGAAACTAGCGACATTTTGTTGTTTGGCAGGTACACGTTGCACATTACTGTGCTGCGCCGAGAGGAAGTCTGGCTGTACAAAGCACTGGGTAGGCGTCTGTGGTGCTGTAAGCAGTAGTATTTGTAAAGTCGGTGCAGAAATGGGGCGCTCGCGGAGCCGCAGCTCGTCCCGCTCAAAGCACGGCAAAAGCGGCGGAGGTAAACACAGCAAAAAGCGCCAGAGCCGCTCCAGGTCGCGATCTCGCTCCAAAGACCGAGAGAGGAGCAAAAAGCGATCGCACTCCCGGGACACCAAGCGCAACCGCCGCAGAGACTCCCGCTCGCGCTCCAGGTCCAACAGAGAGCGAGCCCGGGCCGCGTCTCCGCCCGAGAGAGTCGACATGTTCGGGCGTACGCTCAGTAAGCGCACCGCCGCCGAGGAGAAACAGAGGAAAGAGGAGGAAGAGAAGAAAGCCGAGATGGAAAGACAGAGGAAGATGTGAGTGTGCTTGTGTTACTTGCTGGCCGATCACATTGCAATGTTGGTTGATGTGTGTGTATAGCATTAGCTCGTGCTAACCCGGGTACATTAAGCATTGTTTCTCCTCATCCCACCCGACTACAGGAAGCTGACCCTGCCACGCCATGATAGGCGTCTGAGCTTTGGCTGCTAAGCAACTCTCTTATTGGTCAAGACACATGCCAATAACCCATCAGAATGCATAAGGCGGTGTCGATGCTTCTATTGGCCATTTGTAGGCAGACATCTGAATGTTATTCTGATGCTAAATGACCCAGATATTAAGAGAGATTAGATGTAGACAATAATATTTCAGTTATTATAATAAGAATTAACACAATATAGGTGCCACACTTATCTGCAACACACATCGAGAGTGTGTACACATTCATTCATTCATTATCTCCCGCAGTATCCTCTATTAGGGTCGCGGTGGGGTCCCCATGCCCATCCAGGGGAGAACGTCTCGGGCGCTGGGCAGATACAGCCAGGACAGGGCGCCAATCCATCGCTGGGTACACACTCAAACACTCTCTATATGGGGCAATTTAGAGAAGTCAATTGACTTGATCCATGTTTTTGGACTGTGGGAGGAAACCGGAGAACCCGGAGGAAACCCACGCGGACACGGGGAGAACATGGAAACTCCACCCAGATGGGGATTCGAACCGGGAATCCCTAGCGCTGAGAGGCGAACGTGCTAACCACTAAGCCGCCGTAGACAATAATAATTCAGTTATTATAATAACAACACAATATAGGTGCCACACTTATCTGCAACAAACATGGAGAGTGTGTACACAAGTACGCAGTAAATTAGGACTACATTATCCTGTCCTGGTATTAATCACCTCATCAATTAACAAAAACAATCTCTCCATCAGTAGATTTGTGGTTGAATGCTCAAACCCCAGGTCCACCACATCGCAAGTTATCCTTCAACAAGGCTTTTACGTAGATGCAGGCATTACACACGTTCACTGATCCTCCACCCCAATTCCAATCTTCAAGAGTTTATATGTGGTGCTTTTTATTCACTGACAATAAAGCCATCTTTAAGACCAAATATGTATATATCGTATTAAATTGGAGAAAATAACCATATACAACAATTATTTATAAGTATAACAATATTTGGGGGTGGGTGGAACGGTGGCTTGGTGGTTAGTACGTTCGCCTCTCAGCGCTAGGGATTCCCTGTTCTAATCCCAATCTGGGTGGAGTGTCCATGTTCTCCCCGTTTCCGTCTCCCCGCATGTTGGTTTCGTGGTTAGCACGTTTGCCTCTCTGGGATCCAGGGATCCAGGTTCAAATCCCAGTCTGGGTAATGTGTTCTCCCCATGTCCAGGTTCTTCCCCCCACAGTCCAAAAACACGGATTCAAGGTAAAACTGAATGCGTCATATTGTGTGTATGTCCTCAGTGAAGGATTGGCGCACTGTCCAAATAATGAATGAACAGATACAGAGACTTCAGCCAAAGTTTCTGAGCTTGTTACTCTGTCAAAGTCTCAGAGTGCGGTCCTCCAATTAAAAAACAACAGTATCCTGATTATCAACCTGTGATTTACATAACCCTATTATAAGCCAGATTGCCTATTTCAATTACACAATATATAATGTGTTTTTAGATCGGTGATCATCAATAGATCATTTTCTAATAAACTAATAATAGATTAACATTGGGGTGGCACGTTCGCCTCTCAGCGCTAGGGATTCCTGGTTCGATTCCCCATCTGGGTGGAGTTTCCATGTTCTCCCCGTGTCCACGTAGGTTTTCTCTGGGTTCTCCGGTTTCCTCCCACAGTCCAAAAACATGAATCAAGTCAATTGAGTTCTCCATATTGCCCCATATAGAATGTGTCTGTGTAAGTGAGTGAGTGTGTGCCCAGCGATGGATTGGTGCCCTGTCCTGGATGTATCTGCCCAGCACCCGAAACGTTCTCCCCTGGATGGGCATGGTGAGCTCCCCCACGACCCTAGTATAGGATAAAGCGGAAGATGATGGATGGATAGATTAACATTGTTCCTGACCTTTTACATACAGTATAATAAACAAACAGCAATTACATTAAAAAAAATTATGTTAACATTTGTGCTATTTGATTGTTAGTAGTTGTCTGATAACAGTCTAAACTTCTAAAAATCATGTCTAATCATTCAGGTATTAATAAGTCCAGCCTTTACATTATGTATGGTTATTGATAAGAGCTTTATTTTATGCTTTAATACAATTGATGAAATTGTAATGAGATACGCAGCATTCTGCAGATATTAAACGTGCACATTTAAATTGATTTCAGTTACCCTGAATTTCCCTTAGGGATTAATAAAGTATCTTATCTATCTATCTAAGACTAGGAAATGTGAATTCTCTAAACTCCAATTCGGTCTGCATTTTTCTTGCAGGACAAGGTGTAGCTCAAATTAAGATAAGAGTTAAGGAGCTTGTAAGCAATTAAATTGGTTTAATGCATATTGTTTCTTTTAGTTTCTTTTTTCTACTTTACTGAGTGATACAATCATTTGTTGAAAATATATGTTTATTATTTTACTTAAGAAAGAATATAATTGTACATATTTTTGAAAGTTGTATTATCTAGTGCGCTGCTACAAGTATAAAAACTATTACATTTTAAATTTCATATATACATGTTCAGCCTACTAACTTTTAGTTTTTAAATTATTTTGGTGAAAATATATTTAACAGTTTTAAAATATGTGTTAACTGAATGGCTAAACACAGACAAAAAATATCTCTTAATACAAAGCTTTCATGTTGAAAACTGTAACAATATTTCATATTATGTCTTTTTTTTTAAAGCAGAGAAGAACTTTTATATTATGTAATACTTCCATAAATTTGTCCCCTTTACCTTGACTGCATCACAAGTTAACACTTAAGCACACAGATGTTCAACCTGCTAATTCAATCACACAGGTCAGCAGCTGGTGTGAGTTAACACACATTTTCATAGGCCTGTCTGAGTATGTTTAGCTTTCCTTAAAGAGGGTGAATCCAATAAAGAACAGGATGTGAGAGAAAGTCAATTCTAGCTTTACCTTCAGGCTGTGGTAGATTGTTATCTAACCCTTAAAGCACCATCTCTATTTTTGATTAGGAATGAATCTGACCCTAGCACAAGGCTCAAATGACCCCTGTTCAGGTCATGCCAATATAACTCAAAATAAAGACAGAGGATTTTTATCATATATTATCATATTCCATTTGGTGGTGTTCAAAAATTGAATTTGGGTTGTAGTGTGGTGGGGAAGTTGTGTTGAGTATTTTTATCCGATGGGATATATATATATATATAGGTATATATATATATATATATATATATATATATATATATATATATATATAGATATATAGATATCATAGTTTTGTGCTATCCTGGGGGAAAAAAATAACATAAAATGCAGGCTAAAAATGTTACCTGTTACAACATATATGAACATTCAACATTTCACAAATTACATTAGTAAATCTTGATCTTAATATACCTGCTATAAAAAATGTATTATATTGTGTATTGTTGTATACATTTTCCTCAATTAATCAGTTGTTTTCTCTCTGGAATCATGAAAAAGGTAGCTGTTTTCCAAAGTCTTCAAATGAATGATTTTGTCCCCTTGTGCTAAAGATATTCTGTCTGACTTTATTTAATAATTCAGTTATAAATTGTCAATGAATTAAATTGATAGTTAACGATTATTTAATTCATTTATGCAACTCTGTGTTTTATATTATTTTGAAGCGTCGGGGCGCCATAGCAGATGTTCAAGCTCCTCAATCTGAGTGTCTTTGTGTCCTTGTCCAGCCGGCAGCAGGAAATCGAGGAACGTTTAATTGAAGAGGAGACAGCGCGACGTGTGGAGGAGCTGGTCGCGCGGCGCGTAGAGGAAGAGTTGGAGAAGCGACGTGATGAGATAGAGCGTGAGGTACTGCGGCGCGTCGAGGAGGCCAAACGCATCATGGAGGCCCAGTTGCTGCAGGAGCTGGAGAGGCAAAGACAGGCAGAGCTGAGCGCACAGAAAGCCCGCGAGGTAACGCTCGGTCGTTTGGAATGGCCAACTTACCTACAGCCATGGCCCAACCAGGCATGCGGCTCCCTGAAAGAGGGTTTGGGAGGTCATGAGTGCAAGATTTACAGTAAAAGAAACACTGATGATGGTCAGATGACCAGCATTGACAATACAAAAACACATCACTTCGTGAAAGCTAGCTAAAGTGAGCAACTCAGACTTGGCAGATCTGAATAATAGAGAATGGGAAAATGTGGGTCATGTTTACCATCAGTTTATTAAGCAGCAGGAGTGAGGAAACAGGACTACATTTATTAAACTTTCCAGTTATCGAATGCACATTGATTCCTCTATCGTCACCTGGATAAGTAAAAAAAAAAACATCACTTTAAAACAGTTCTAAAAATTCTCTTACAGCTACAGAAGCACTCACTTTTTACTTTATTTAGTCTCCAGATGTCTTTTCTGACTTTCTCAAGTTTATAAATGTATCATTTTGTCTTCAGTAATTCTAGTAATTCCTATAGAATTTGGACCTTTTTGATTTTAAATTCAGGTTTTTAGTTTCTGGTCTAAAGTACGCCCTGTTCATCATCTTTTAATTAACGAAAGTCAAAATCCTTGGGTGCGATCACAGGGATTATGCAGCGCTACACACATTCTTGACTAAGCTTTAGGTCCTCTATACTTCATTTGTTTATTAAGATAATAGCTTGCCAGACCTATTAGTGATGGAGGTCTGTGAGATGAAAACACCTTGAACAATTTGCTTCCCTCCTAATTTCAGCCCCCTCAAACACATGAAGATCAAATGGGTCAGCTCTAACAGGGTGAGCTATGAGGCCTCCTGCTGCTCAGTCCCATTTCCCAGGTTTTTGAGCTCAGTACTGTCCAGTGCTACAGCTCTTGTGCTCTTTAGTCTTGTCAGATGCCATTTAGATTAAGTTAGTTTGTAGTCACATTTACCTACTTGTTTTATATGATGTAATTAAGGTCATCTACCTCTCTTCTAACCACATTTTCCTTATGATTTGATCATTGTTAAGTGCAGTAATGTAAAAATGTACTTTTGTATGCTCATGGCTTGTTCTCCTCAGGAATTCCGGCTGTGGCCGGTGCACCTACACCCCAAAAACACACTTCAATACTTTTACTGAATTTCCACACATCTTTCACTCACATAGATGCATCCAATCATGTAATGAATGAATCATTTTTTATTTTTACAGTTGTTAACCCTTTTTAACAGTAATAGCCTGATGTCCCGCCATTGTTCATATCCACACATGGTAATGTGTTTCACTGATCTTCTGCACTCTCCTGTCCAACACACCTTCACTTTGACTCGACTGCAATGTGCTATACTGCATGTGGTTGCTGTGTAAGAGTGCTAGCTTGTGCTAGTGGCTCAGAGCTGAGATTTTAAAGGCGAAGCGCAGCGCTGTCCAGGACGGGACACACGCGGGACCAGGCAGTAGATACTCAGCCCTTTAATCATCAGTTGTGTAGGTACAGTACACAGTCAAAGGAAAAAAGCGTAGGTATACAAGCATTGGTGAGCTACCACTATTCACTACTATATCTCTCCATTGTCTTATTTACTGTCTTTATTTTGTTATCTATAAAGAAAAAAAACAATCTTGCATTTTTTGGATGCTGCTAGAATATAGACAAAAAAAAGTCCAATCTGATTTGATCAATAACCAAGATCCATTGTTAGTCGATGTTTTTGTGTGTTTGTTTATGAATGTACTTCTGAATGCTTAAGTCAGATATTGGGAGATAGAAATGTGTGATTAAATTAAAGTCATGGGTGGGTTTTTGATCATTGACTCGGGGGAGAGTGATAGATATGTGGGTGGGTTTAATGTTGTACATTTCTCAAAAATTCTACTGATTGCAAATGTGAAGCGTGCGAAAGGATGAAAGAGCGTTTGTGTTGTGAGCGACTCTGCTTGGTTCTGTGGACTGGGTGAGTGTAGGAGTTGTGTGCATGTGAGTGAGAATGTATGGAGATTGCTGTCAGGGAATTAGTTTGCTCGGCCTAACATGCCACCGTGTCACCCCTGTAGGAGGAAGAAAAATCCAAGCGGGAGGAACTGGAGAAAATTTTGGAAGAAAACAACAGAAAGATTGCTGAAGCTCAGGCTAAACTGGTATGTTTCTTTCTTTTAAATAAAGAAAAAAAGTAAATAAAAAAAACCTTGGAGTTACCAGAATTAAATAATAGTGTACTAAAAATATTAGTTGAAATTTCTATGGATCCTATTATCTTTTCATAATAAGATGCGATTCAGCCAACATTTGCATCTAGCTTTAATGTCTACACAGTTCAGATTGTGAACTATTGTACTTGATAAACATAAATTGATTCATGTGTATTGGCAATTGGCCTCAGAGAGTTTAAAAATACTGCATAGCCAATAACCGAATATTTATTTTATTCATTATATTTAGTTTTTCCAGTTGAACGCATGTTGGCACATGCAATCTGACTTGACTATAGGTGATCATATTAGCCTATACAAATTTTCAGGTTCACATACTGGTACAATACAGATTTTTATAAACAGATATTTTTATAGTCTTCTACAGTCAGCTCTAATAATTGTGGCTTGTTCATTTTAATTACGTACATAAGCACTTTTGCTTTAACTGCTTTGTGAAACGTGTGTAATAAAAAAATATTTACAAATGTTGAAACATATTCTAGTCATTTTTAATGAAAAATTTCCTGGTACAGAGTGCTTGATATATTAACAAAATATGCATTTGTCTATAAATGTATGCTTTGTTCACTAATGAGAATAGCTATAAAAGCTCAAATTGGTATAGATCATTTTTAGTTCTGATGGAACATAGCAGAAGGTTATAGCTGCAGAAATAGGAGTGATGTGACTCTGTTCGGGTTTTATTGGCTCCTGGTGTGTGGAGAGAGATGTAGATGGTTTAACTACATTATGACATTGTAAAAGCTTGAGTCTATTTATTTCCCACTGTTTTAAATGCTCTGTTGCTACTCACATAGTGTTTGGTTTAAGCTGTGTTTATTTGATTTGGACCAACCAGGCACAAAACCAGCTCACAGCAGACATGGCTCAATTCCTGTCTGGTCAAAAAATATTTTGCACAGCTTAAAACACAATTGACCTTAAGTAAACAATGTTCTTATTTTATGTTGAATTTCTCTACCAGAAATTCAATCAGTTTTAGAATTAAAATCATTTTGTCAACAAGTTCTGAGAAATCTTCACTTGTTAAGTTTGATTGTGTTTCAGAATCAGAATCACAATCAGGTTTATTCGTCACATGCGTAGATATACATGGTACAGCCAGCAGTGAAATTCTTACCTGACCTCTCCACAGAAAGTTTAATTGTTAATTTGTAGAAGATAAGAAAAATAGAATAGAATAAAGATAAAAATAAAAATTTAACTCTGTATATACACTGTACAAATGGAATTATAAATGGAATTATAAAGTGGGTTGTGCTTTAGTGCAAATATAGCAGTGCAGGGTTACAAGTTATTTTAGACATGAAAGTGTTGTGGGTGTGATTTGAAAAATACAATATATTTTCTTAGCATTAATGCTACATTATATGTGATTGTGCATTTAAAAAGGTTATTAATCTGATTTCGGAAAAATGGGATTAATTGGTAGTTTTTTTAACAGCTATACAAATAGTTAATTCAGGCCCTCATAAGAAATACATTTGCTAATTGTGATTTCCCCTCCTCCACCACTTTTTTCACCTTGAAAACTATTATTAATTTAAAAAAATATTGTTTTACATAGCTGACTTTAAAAATTTGTATTGTATGTTTTTTATTTTATACTACTATTATTATTATTTGTATTATTATTATTATTATCTGTGTTTTAAGGCTGAGGATCAGCTGCGTATTGTGGAGGAGCAGCGAAAGATCCATGAGGAGCGAATGAAGCTGGAACAGGAGAGGCAGAGACAGCAGAAGGAGGAGCAGAAGATCATCTTGGGGAAGGGCAAGTCCCGACCTAAGCTCTCCTTCTCGCTCAAAGCAACGGACTGATGACTTGCTCCCTCCTTGTTCACTTCCTTTCCTTCTCCTTTTTTTTCTCTGTCATCCTCCGTCAGTCTGGAAGGTTACTTGAAGGAAATCTCTACGAGGTTAAACAGAGGTCAATCCTGTCCCTGCTTTCTCTCCTGGGTTCAAACAGATTTTTCATCCTCTGAATGAGGGAGAGTTTGGTGTGTTTACCTCAAATTCTGAGGCCGGACTTTGTCACCTCCACGGACTGTTTTAGCGGCTTTTTTTTATGTTTTTGCCACTGCTGTAAAAATTATTCCTCCTCGTCAGTTTAGGTTTTACATACAAACCACAGCAATGAGAAGTGTGAGCAAGTGTGTGTTTGTGAGTGAGCGAGCGTGTGTGTTTGTGAGCGAGCGTGAGTGCATGTGTGTGTTGGAACTGCTTATTGTGTACAGGTCCTTCTTTGGTTTTGCAGATTGAAGCACAGGATCTTTAGCCTCCGATTAAAGCTTTGAATTTTCATACAGGGTGCAAAAGAAGTGAGAATATTGGAACCAGGGAATGTCTGTATGTACTAAGTAGTAAGCCCCACAACAGCCATCCATTGTTCACTGCACATTGTACTAATGTCAAACTGTCCCATTTTTACTTTTTTGACCATAAACCCAGTTCATTGGCTTATGTGGAAATCTGACAAAGCAGTGAAGATGAGTTTAGAATTAAAGCTGATCTGGACTCATGTAGACACCTGGAAGAATAATAATAGTAACGCGAGGGTTGTTTCATCTACAGTTTGTTATTCAAAGGAAGTCGGGAGAAACAGGTAAGATTTGTGTGTGAGTGTGTGAGTGAGTGTGTGAAATAGGTGCTAGATAATATTGTGGACTATTCCCCTGTCTTGTAATTTGAATCTGAACTGTTCAGTAATAAATCCTTCAAATAAGCCGCCATATTGAATGTGCTAGTCCCTTTGTTTTTTTTTGTTTGTTTGTTTTTTTTTTTTTATATATATACAAAAACATTCAATCAAAATTAGCTTGGTTTAGAAATCTCACTATTTTTCTTTATTCCAGAAAAAAAAAAAAATATAATAATAATAATAATATATATATATGACTGAGGATTTTTTAATGTCGTGTAAGAATGGTGACTGCTAGCATGTTAAATGAAATAGTCCATCTTATAGCTTATATGGACAAAAGTATTTGGACACCTATACACATTCACTTACAGGAGCTTGTATGACATCCCATACTAATTTGTTTCCCTGTTAGCATTTATTGGGATGGTTTTCAACAATATTTTGGAGTGTGTTTTATTCATTCATCCAGAACAGCATTTTATGAGGTCATGGCTTGAAATCTGGTTTGTAATCTCTGATAGGGTTGACGTTGGAGCCGGCCAAGTTTCTTCAGACCAAACTGTTCCCACCCAAGTGCACTGGCACATACTTGGTTTTATAGTTCTTTAGCGATGGGATTGAATTAAATGCGTTATTCAGAGGTTAAGAATTTTCCCCCAATTACTTTCATCCATACAGCTGAAGATCCAGTGTTTCTGAATCCCGTGTTCAATGTGAACAGCAGCATTATGGGGGAAACATAGCCCCATATTCATGTTCTAAAAAAAGTCCTCCCTAATGGCTGAATCCTGTTTAAACACATAAAAGAGTTCTGGAAAATGTTGAATACAAACATTTGCTAATTACCCAGCCACTGCCCTTGGACATCCATTATGAGTCATGTAAACAGATTTCCTTGCAAAGTGATTGCTGCCCATTATCAGCCTGCACCATAACTGCCGTGGTTTGTTTTGCCATTCTACCTTAACCCCTTGTGCAGCCTTGTGTATTTACACTTGTAATATACATCATCTCCAGAGTAGAGCAGCTGCCTCGTTGAGTGAGGTTCATCACTTTAGCCACACACACTTGTATGTCCTTTGAAGGTGCTGACGTGGTGTGTACTCGGTGGCTGTATCTCTGCCGGATGATAATTAATCACGCTCACACTAACAATGCGCACTGATTAGCTGCTGCATTAACTCGCACACTGACTGATGACGAACCACTTTAAACTCGTGTCGCAAAACGTGTTCGGGCGTGAACCGTCAAACCTGCGCCGTGACTGATGAACCCTTTAATCCCGGTGCACTCTCCCTGCTACAAGTCACTCTGAGTTGCAACAGCAGGATTCTTAAGAGCCGCAAACGTGGTTCCACCGGGGAGCTCAGAGCAGCGGGCAGCGGGTCCATGTCGTTTGTATGGATTCACGTTGCCCCTCCGTGTCGTTGGGGCTCTTATCTAAATGAACGAGTCACATACAGAACGACACGCCGTTTTAAACATAAAAGGTCCGGTATTTTTAGTTGCAGCAAAGACATTCTCGTTTACAGACGTCATCGTAGACCAGAGCTTATCGTTCTATTTCAAAGTTAATGTGGCTAAAAATAAAGGGTGGGAAAATTTTCCTCCATTCCTTTAAAAACATTTTCTGTCATCGTATTGACGAAATGAAAAAGTAAGCCCAGCAGCAACAATAAGGCTTCCCACAGAACACTCCATATCTATCTTAAGAGAGGTCACTTATCAGATTCAATAACCTGTGGTTTTTAACTGTGATTACCACGGATCGTTTTAAAACCGCTGTTCTGCTCTGCCATCAAACACAGTTTCATGAAGACAGACGGTTTAGGTCGTGGTTATGACTAACGTGTTTTATTGAACAGATAGAATATTTTATGTTGAAGAATCCCTCCGGTATATTGAACTCAGCAGTTTGAACTAAGATGACGGAATTTAAAAGTCAAAGCATCTGAGCTTACATTAAACTATTCGGTATAAATCTGACTGCAAGTACAGAATCTATAATTTGTGGCATTACATATAGCTTACTGCATAAACAGTATGTAATAAATCTTACATCTTTTTAACCCGCTTCGACAATTTTATAAACGCGGGATGTAATTGTGCACGTGACATTTCACTCCTTTATGTTTGGCCTAATACACATTAACGTGTTATCACTGCATGTGCAATGGCGTCTACAGTTTGGGTTCATTCCTGTTTTATTTGAAATATAGGTCTAAACACTGGGAATCATTAGAAAATACATTTTTTCCCAGAACAACGTGCCTAAATTACTTTTTTTTTAAATTACCGCTGTTTTTATTCTGTAGGCCATATTGTTATAAAAAAAAGAAACCCCTGGCTTGTAAAGTTGTACAAAAAATTCAACTGGAGCCATGGAAATTGA
This sequence comes from Corydoras sp. C115, assembly GCA_019802505.1. Classification (NCBI taxonomy): domain Eukaryota; kingdom Metazoa; phylum Chordata; class Actinopteri; order Siluriformes; family Callichthyidae; genus Corydoras; species Corydoras sp. C115. Next base: position 7,794,314 of record JAFMOC010000001.1, read on the forward strand.
TTCTAATTTACTTTTATTTTATAGCCTTTCTATCGTTTTGCTAAAAGAATTGTCACACAGCAACTTTAATAGTTCTTTTACAATTATGTAGCTGACACATAAACCACACGAAGAAAGTTCAGTAGTAAATAACCAAAAGCAGGAAAAAGTAAAGTAAGGTTTTTAGATTGAAAATTATTAATGTTTTAATCTCGATTAGAGACAAAATGTTTATTCTAGGCGACTTCACCAGAACTGGCATTATTCACTCTCTGGATTAAAAGTAAACCGAATTGACTCGTATCCTGCTTATAAGGGCAATACAAGTCTAAATTACTAATAAGAATATAGTGCCATACAGTGTACACTTAATAAACCAAAGTGCCCTGGAATGGTGCGCTGCACCGTAGCAACGCTGCAGTCTGCTCAGTCTTCAGTCCACGAACAAACTATTCAAATAAACTCGCTAGTCTACTGTTTATATTCTCAAATGTTACACGAGCTGTAAATACGCTTACCCAACTATACCTATGTGATTCTACCTAAAAGCTTTTTGGAAGGTTTATTTACCTTAAACACTAATTACAGGCCTAAATGTGCTCATGGCAAACTCAAAGAACGCTTACCTGTTGTAGAACCATTTAGCACTTTAACAGCACTCTACTCCCACAACGTAGACAAGGTCTGTTATTTCTCTATGGCACCAGCAAAATGCTGTAATAAATTATTTATCAATTGTTTTTGGAACATGAAACCTGGTCTCCAAACAACATTTTTTTCTGGTCCTGGTTATATTTTAAGAGTATAAAACATAGTTTAAATAGGGGACGTGCGAATGTATGTAAATTAATTAAAGATCTAGTTGAAGTACTTGCTTTGTAATTAAAACGTATTTGCGTATAGTGATTAAACTAAACGACGTTAAACCAATTCAAAACAACGCGCGATTTATAGTGATGGCGCTGCTGGAGAGCTTTATGGCTGATTTGAACCGACGTCTTTACAAAGTAAACTTGATGTTGAGTGTAATGATATGGTTTGTTTTTGTCACGTCCATCCTGCTTTATTTCTTTGACCTTCGTGCTCTCGTTGTGGAATCGCCGATGCTATTTAGAGACAACAGGAATTGATGGTTTCCTTCCTCCTGTTTTCTTTCTGCTGCCTCTTCAGCCTGTTCCGTCATTATTCTCTTAGCTTGTAAGCGTGCGAATTTCAGTTCTCTTTCGCTGTTGGCTGGAGGAACCTTCTCATAGAGGGTTCCAGCAAAGCAAAGCAATCCCCTGAGCAGCCCGACCTGTGTACCTCTGATACATTTATCATCTGCTAGATAAATAGGTTACAGCTTTATTGACGCTTTAAACGTCGCAACCTGCGACCGCCGCCTCACACGCTCACTTTATTCATTCCTCAGTCTCCTCTCACCGTCATGCCAATCTGCGCTCCTTTTAAGACAAAAGGTTGGAACATCTCGCAACAATTACTCTAACACCACCACCACCACCGATATTACTATTGTTGTTGTTATTATTATTATTATTATTATTATTATTATTATTATTATTATTATTATCAACAATAATAATAATAAAAATAATAATAAAAATAATAATAATAATAATAATAATAATATTACTAATGTTATTACAAATAGAGTTGTTCTTCAAACATCCCTAACCCTTTATTTGACACATGCAAAAAACTATTGCTATATGTATCTATGTAGTTGTATTTTTGACTAGGTCATTAATAATTTGGCACACCGTTATTTGCTCGTTTATTTATTCAGTTAGACCTACTGACGTGTACGGCTGCCTGTCTTAAACTTCTTGACAGTTAAAAAAATTGTGGGCCTACCTGAGGTCGGCGCTGTTGCTCGTTTAATAAAGGCTTCCTCCGCGTGAAGGCAATGATTAGGCTATGTTGAGTTGAGTGTTGAGGTCGTCTGAAATCGCACAGGACAAACTGTATTTGCTACTCTATGTCTTTGTGATAACAAACACAGTGCAGTTCTCATTCGTCTCCTTCGTTATTATATCAGGCTATTCTCATTTTTATTACTTCAATGGTAACATTTGTTATAATGCATTAAATAAGGGAAATGCTTTCAGTTTACTGTAAAAAAAAATGTTAAAAAAAAAAAGGTTCTGGTCTATCGGCACGATAAGCCACCATGTTCCGATGGTCACTCTACCATCAGCGCACACACACGCACACCGGCTTCATTGCTCTCTGCCGATCCTGTTGCCCGGGCGACTGTTTTGATTGACGGCCTGGGTTTATTGGCTTTGGTCGGTCTGACCAATGAGCGTTCTTGTGGGAGGAGTCTTGGCAACCCTAGCTCCGGCAAATATGATCAGGACTGGGAGACGCTCGCAGAAGGATTTGAAGAGGCAGAGCAGAAAACGGCCGCCACGCTCTCAGCTCAGACTTCACCGACTCATGCCAACTTTCCCATGACTCCATTCTCATCCTCTTTATTTCTAATTCCATTCGTTCGATTTTCAGTTCAAGCCATTCTTTAATCGTCTCCATTTAGCAGTGTGGCATCGCTGATTTCGCTCGCTGCCGCTGAAGCTCGGACTCGCCAGCACTGGTGGAATATCTGGTGGAATTGTTGCTACCTGCTCGGATTAAATTCGCGTCTGTTTGGGCGTCGCTCCGGTGCGGCCGCGCCGCTCGCCTGTCTTCGGGGAATCTTGTCAATGGGGAGAGTTGCTTGGTTTTGGTAAAGTCCGGGTCCCGCGTCTTGCTGAATGAGAAACTGTGGCTCGCTGTTGCTCATCTTCGTTCTCGGAGCTCGGGAGCAGTGCGTGAGGCGCAGCCGTTCACTCCGGACTAACACGCACACTGGGATGCACGACTCGTAGCCGCTCCAGGCTTTTGTTCACTTGCAGGAATCGGGATACCGGGAGTTTGGCTCCTCAGGAGCGGCTTGGCTCTGCTTGCTTTCCACGGTGTACGGCTCGGGACGGGTTTGGAGGTCATGGGGGAGTATCTGTGGACGTACTGCCTATGCGTGTTGGTGCTTGCTTGCAAGGTGAACGCCACAGTCCTCGAGTCTATCTACTGGAACACAACCAATACCAAGTAAGTAACCGATACCTTCCCGTCTCTCATAATGTGGACTCTTGTCTCAGCACCTTTTATACACCATCAATACCGTAGCTCAGTTGCGACTTACAGCTGTTTTTTTTGTAGGCAAGACCTTGAAGCAGGTGAGCATCGAGTTTAACTACGCATCCAATCCATTAGAGCTGTAAAAGGCCCCATAGGTTTTCCATTCAAACATTTCTACCAGAACCCTTTAAACGAGCGTCGTAGGCGTGTGGGAATTAAACACTTATTTCGAAACGAGGCTTATTGTGGGTAAATATTGTTTTTTTTTATTTATAGAAGTGCTTTGTGTGTGTTCGTGTGTGTAGGCCAGGGAGACCTTTAGGCCTGACGTACAATTTCGTAGAGCAGATGGATGCGCTACTGTTGTTTTATTCTGGTGTTTCTGTACACCTGGCTGCCTCTTTTGCTCAAGAGAAATAAAAGCAATTATAGGGCAGGACTGCTGTTATAAGCACAACTGAAACTGTGAGCGAGGCAAGTAAGAAAACTTCATGGAGCAAAACTATTGCGCCTATAAGCCCCAGGGTATTGCTCTAGAGTCTATACGAAAAATACAAATAATAATAAATAAATAAATAAATATTCAAAATAGGCTTAGGTAGTATATGGTATTTGGTCTGCTAAGTTAAAACAAGTTAAGAAAATACACAATTTACATATCATTTACATTTTATACGTACACTTTATATCCACAATTGTAAATTCCCAAAAATAGATGTAAATTCCCTCGACGGATTTTTAGAATGTGAATCAAAATGCGTGCGAGAAAGTATGTGTTAACTGAATGACTAAACAAAACGCACCCTTTTTAAAATACATCCACAACACACACAAATGGGCCTAGATAAATTGATATAGATATACATATACTATTTGAAGACTTATAATAAAAACTATTAGGTATAAGCTTTTAATCATCCGACTTAAGCTGACATTTAACATTAATAATTAGTCTGTGTTTTTAAGTTAATAAGAGGTTAAATAAGGGAATGTGGTGTAAGTGCGCACATGAAGGCAGCGCAGGTTAGTGACTCTGAACGCGTAATTAAGCGCCGCGGCTGTATGAGCCCTTTTTTGATGCGCCTTTAAATAGATCGTTCCTTTTTTCGTCCGCTCCAGTTTAAATCTGAATCTGAATATTCCAGGTGTACCGACGCTGGTTTGATTTATATTAAAAGTGGCATCTGTTGAATAAGTGAGTGTTCTTTCGTCATGGAGTAGGGTACTGAACGGTCGCAGCCACTGCCGAGATCGGACAGCGTCTGATTTATTGATTTATTTACGCAGGCAGTGACAGTGGTTTAGGGCGACCCCAGGAGACAGGATGGTGGGTTGCGTTCCAATCCGCGCGCTGCGGGACAGTGTCGGTCAGATACAATTTTAATCAGTCATAATGCTCGTTTAGAAACGAGGCTAAATTTTCAAACCATAATTTCCATGGCTTTTTAAATTGCGGTCCTCTGCAGGACCCCCCAGGAGCGCCTTGACTCCAAACGCAGCCTACACTTGTATAGTCACTCGGGGAGCTCTGGGTTGTGATTGCGCTCAGGCCGACGCGGTGAGCAGCAGAGGAAATGCTGAGTGAAGAGGTTCATATCACCTGGTTCTCAGCAGCTCTACAGCTCTCTTGAGCCCCCCCCCCCCAATCTTTCACACAGGTCTTGTATTAATAATTGAACCTTATCTCAACATTGGAAGCAACATTACGAGACTTGAAGTGCAGCCACAGCAAGTGGATTAGTGTAGACTTCATTTAGTCCCTTGTGCATGCACAGTAAACTCATTCTGCATTATCATGCTGAAAGCATATTTCCCCAGCAGTAGAGGCCTGCAAAAAGCAACCGTCGTTTGCAGATTATATTTAGCATTTATCATAAACATAATTTCTTGCCTACTGTCTGCTGGTTTGGCTTTGAATCAATTAAGATAATTTCGAACCACTCACTGCATGCACAAGTTAGTAATATTTATTTGACCATGTCGGTACCATTTTATTACCAGTTACTCTAATTTTAAGTTACTGTAATTTGATCAGTTTCAATAAAAAATGGTAAGAAAAATCAAGAGTCAAATTCATGCAGAACCTACTTTTTCCTCTTACAAATACGTTTTTGATAAAGTGACAAAGTGAGTTTTGACTCTGTTTAAGCAACTAAAATATTTTAGTACATGAATATTCCCATTAGTTGGTTATTCGTAAAGGCCAATAAATACACATATGCACACGCACTTGAGTGTGTTTGTTACCGTTCTTTGCACATTTGGGTATGTGTGTATTTTATATCTAGACAGACAACACGCTAGATTAATTATAGCCAATTCACCAATATGTAAAAGTATGTTTTTTTGCAATAAATTTAATTTATAGAGCTGAAAATAAGAGAAAAGCAGTCCACTGGCACGCAAGTGACCTTGTCCATGCTTATTCCCTATGGAGAGCCCGAGTAAATGTGTGTGTGTCACATCTCCGGTGGTCGAAGGCCTTAGGGTTACTGCATTCGGCAGACTGATGTCACAACTTTAGCGGAGCATAGCAAAATTGTTCGTTAACACGTTTATGCCTTGTAATCCGTTGTCTAAAAGGAAAACTCTTCTAGAATTAGCACGTAAACATGTCCGGACACCATAATTATCTCAAATTAAAATTCTTACTGGGTGCACTAATTTTAGGCAGTGTGTGTCTTCATTTATTTGTTATTTACATATTTTCCACAAATATTGATGTAAGAGGACTCATGGAAATAATAAAAATATATGAACGGCTCAGGTTCATGAAAATCTATTGAATTGTATGAAGCTGAATGTGGGTAAACCCAAGCCACTGTGTGTGCAGCTTGGGTCAGAGGAGCTCCCAAATACACTTTTCTTTTTCTAGTGAAATAGCCTCTACTGATTTAACGTGTTGTTCTGCCCTATAACTGTTACGCCTGAGGTATAGGACTTGTAAAAGATTCTTCTAATGTGTCTTTCTCTTTCTATCTCTTTTTCCCCTCTGTCTCCCTCCCTTGTCGAATCGTGCTGCTAATCCATTTTGTAGTCGAGGCGGAGAAACAAAAGCGAGGTCTGCACTACACGTTTCTAGTCAAAAGACGCCCAGAATCCCCCATTTCTCTCTCTCTCTCTCTCTTCATTATGAGATTACATCTCTTTGGAGGCATGGTGGGGAGGCTGACTGGGCTGTGTGTTGAGGCATACACATGCAGATAGTCCATCAGAGTCTGATGAATTGGCCATGAATAATAACAACTCCCTTTGCAGCCCCCCTTCTCCCCAGCGTTAGAATCACAAGAGAACCTTATTAGTGTGTCTCTATGTGTGTGAGCATGTGAGCTTTTTTTATTAGAGCAGTTTAGGTGGGTGTCTATTATTTTTTAGGTTCTACGCCTTGCTGTTTTTTTTTTTTACTTCCTTTATGCAAAACTGAAAGATGAGTAAAATTTTGAAAGCAAGGAGATAGCAAGAGGGACTGAAATGAAAGCATGTAGCATCAATAGAGCATGTCGAAAGTTGGAGGGTGACAGTTTGAATGAGGGCTGAGGATTAATATGGTATCCGTGGAACTTAAGGATGGTGGAAGAGAGCAGGAGCCAACATTACAGCCAGTTCACCAGATGCCTCATAGGCTGGGATTAGAGAGTAAATGAAAAAGGAAAGGCAATGAACAGAGAGTAAAAAGAAAGCACAGGGATAGAGTAGCAACCACCAGCGTGGACAGATAATACCCTCAAAATGCCCCATGCTGCTCAAAGCTTAATGGGTCGCATTTAAACCTGGTACCGTTTTGTCCCTGGCCTTTGTCCTGTCTTTTCCCCATTAAACGGACTTCTGTACTGGGCAGATGATTGAAAGACTGAAAGTCAGTTCTCTACTCCCGTTGATCTTCTTGGAAATCAAATCTGATGAGATGGAATTCGGCTGGTGCATTCGTTCACACAGCTCACAGCGAGGGTTAAAATGAGGGACAGGACAAGACAGAGAAAGAAGAGCCGGGGAGTGCCAAGAGACTTGTACATTGTTCTATAAGGAAATGAGATATGGGGTTATGGAGGAGGACCTCATGTCCCTGTTACTCAGATTTAAACAAAGCTGACTGATTTTACTGCAAACAGGTGTCTCAGGCAAAACTTGAAGAAGTTGTGAGAAATTTGGGGGACACCAGAGATCCCAGCTGAAACATGAAAGAAAGGATACAGATAGCACCAAAGAAACAGATGTGCATAGTTGGATTTATTTGCTAACCTTTCCATCCATTTATCACACCTGGCCTTTTCAGGTTTCATAACTGAGTGCGGATTTCTGGAGCTGAAAAATATTTATGGCTGAGCGACTTTGTTCTTAAGACTTCTCACCAGTTTGTGATCACATTGGCACCATTGTCACCCACTTATGCCAGGAAAACATATTTAACTACCTTGGATGAAGCATACAAGTGTGTGAGTCAGCCCATGTGTCAGAGAGGAAGAAAAGAAGATGAAGATGAGCCACTTGGAGCGTGAGCACGTTTCTTCTGTCTCTCCTCACACGGCCAGGAATGTCCGCGAGCGGCACACTGGCCTCTTTAGACGCAGTGCACACATTCAGGACACACTCGCACGCGTCCATATGCAGCTGCGGCTTTTTTGTTGCCCTTTTCTCCTCTCTGTCCGCGCTTTCACGTCCGCATGCTCTGCAACGTTTACAACTCGAGCCATAAATCTAAGCCTCACAAAGAAGGAAAAACAAAAGCAGGGACGAGGGGTTAAGTGTGTCTTATAGAGTAGGTTAAAGCCATTTACAAACATGAGGCCTTTATTTGCCCTTCCCACTCTTTAGCTGTATTCTTATTCTAAGGGCTCCACAGGAGATTGTCTGGAGTTTAGAATTTAGGGTTCATTGCAGGAGAGTTTTAATTCTCAATATTTAGTATGGTGCGCCTCCTTTTTGAAAATTGGTTGATATTAAATGATGTTAGTATTATAGATATAACATGTTATTCAGAATTCTACATCATTGTCTTTAGGACATATTACAGCTTTTCAATGGTACTGTTTGTCCTGATAAGTAGAATGTATATTTGAAAATTATGTAGAAGTATTTGTATTTGTATGAAATTCATAATCTAATGTATTTGAAAAGAATAGTCATCCAATTGACAATCGAACAAGATATGACAGCATTATAACATAATTCTGCAGTGTGTGTTAACTTGTATTTACCCACACAAAGGACATTCCAGAAAAGGTTTTGACTCGTGTGCCATTTTGCATTATTTTAAAATGTCGTCCTGATAACTTGAGCACCACATTTGGAGTGTATGCGTGCACACATGAGTTTAAACAGATAACCACTGTTTACTGCTGATTTATTTGATACATACAGAGAGATGCAGTAGGATAAGAGGAGAATAGATAGTGATTTGGCATTCAGAGTTTTATTTTGTTCACTTGTCCTCACAAGAAGATTTGCCTGGCCAGATCTATCAGAAAGATAGCGGTGTCAGACAGCCATCTGCCCAAGTAACACCTAACACACACAAACACATGCATGGATTTGCAGCATCGCCCAGTTTGCTTCTTGCAGTGGAAACATTTTTATACACAATTTTCCATGCCTGTTGTGTGGGTGTGTGTTTCTCACAATGTCACTGGTTTTTACCAGTTCCTTTGTTTAGCTGCCTGGCATCATACCAGCCTCGATTCATATACACATCGTTGACAGAGCATAGGAAGCTTCTTGTAGTAGCTGTTTTCTTCCTTCTTTTAAGTGTCAGAAGTATTAGAAAATCACATTGTCTCTTTTTGATTTCTGTTTCACATCCATGTCATCAATGGCCTCACATTTTGAACCTTGTTCCTTGTTAGTCATAATAACTAATGAATAATTGATGTGCGTAGCTATATTATTCAGTTTATTTTTTCTCATCATTACCGTGTTTCAGGAAGTAAACGAGCTAAAGTGATGCACTTTTTACCTGACCTGCTCTTTCTCCTTTTCCAGGTTTGTTCCAGGTCAGGGTTTAGTGCTGTATCCCCAGATCGGGGAAAAAATGGACATTGTGTGTCCACGCGCGGAGGGCGGCTCAATGGAAGGCGTCGAGTTCTACAAGCTCTACATGGTTTCTCGGGACAAACTGGATTCATGCACAGTGACCAAGAGTGATACGCCTTTGCTGAACTGTGACAAACCTGACCAGGACGTCAAATTTACTCTCAAGTTCCAGGAGTTTAGCCCCAACCTCTGGGGCCTGGAGTTCTTTAGAGGGAAAGACTACTACATAATTTGTAAGTACTACACTCACTTAGGTTCTGCGTATGCCACTGTTGCTGTATAAGGTTTCTGTGTTGTGACTTGAGTGCGGCTTGTTTTGGCTGGCTTTTTTTTTGGCATTTGTGTTGCAACAAGTGGAAGGTTGTGAGTGAATAAAATATTTCAAAAATTGGTGAATAAAATGTTGACAACCATATTGTTGTTACATGAGTTTTGCTAAAATGTAGCATGTTAAAAAAAAGCAAGCAAACAGCATGGTTAAAAATGTTTACAGAATGGTTAAAAAAAACAACTTTATTTTACTCAATCATCATTTAATCATCCTTCAAACATCCAGTATTTAATATATATATATATATATATATATATATATACATACATACATACACACACACACACACACACACACACACACACAAGCAATTCCACCTTACTGAGGAGCTACTTCTCACTCCGTGGCGTTCACCACTGCAAAATGGTGGAACGTTCTTCCCAACTCTGTCCATAAGGCAGAATCACTAAACAGTTTTAAGACACTACTGAAGACGCATCTCTTTAACAAATACCTGTTGTAGAGAGGGAAAAAAGGGGGGGAGGGGCTGCAGCATCGAATAACAATCAGGTTTGATGAATTTACAGTATAGTTGGTTTTCTCCAACTTCTGACTTGTAATGTTCTCATTTGTAAGTCGCTTTGGATAAAAGCGTCCGTTAAATGACTAAATGTAAATGTAACGTAAATGTATATAAAATTTTTTGTAATGTATTTTAACCACAACAGTCAAAATAGTCAAAATTGTGAAAAATGTCTAAAGGTATTTAGGAGCATTACAAAGACCTTCTACGTATAACCATAATAGTGTTTGCCTGTTGTATATTAGAACATATGAATCCCACAAGGCCTTTTACAGTACATGTATTTGCACAGAGGCAAATAAGTCTGTAATAGGTTAGCAGCCTAACCACCTATATTATTGTGGGAAAATAAAGAAGACATCCAATAAGCATAACTGTCAGATATCACTCACAAAGACAATTCCCGGAATTCACGCAACAACCTCCTGGGCTCGCTACATGGAAAAGTCCCCTCCTGACTCACAGAGAAGGAAATCCAATTTTGCTGCTTGTGCAAAATCAGCCCTTTTCTCTCCATCGTCCATTTTCAGCCTTTGCAAACGCTAATGCTGGAGCGGAGAATTACAGGAAGGCGAGAAGATGGAGAGGACAGTAGGGCTAGAGAAATGGGCCATTTTTCTTCATTGGAGATGTTAATTGCCTCTTTTTCTATAGTACAATGATGGCCCGCAGCTGGAGAATTGTGGGTGTGTGTGCGCGCTGCCATTGAGCTACAAAGACTACAGAAATGTGACTGTTCTGTGAACTCGTTAAATAAGGAAATCTGCCTATTGGGCTTCATGCTCAATATGTAATTAAATAGTTTGATTCTTTAATTCAGAAGACAGACAATGTCTTGTATCTAACAATAGGGAATCCTTCGGTATAAAGCTCAAGCAGATTTCCAAAAGGAAACTGGTTTATTGTTATTAAGTTGTGTACAGTAAGTTATGAATTACTTGTGCACTGTGTTAAAACCATGTGTTTGTTTTGCACATGGGTGTATGTGTGTGTCTGTGTGAGTGTGTCTGTGTGTGTGTGTCTATCAAGGTTTAAACTGGCTTTTCCATTGTTCCGCAGCAGTCTGACATGGGTGTGTCTATGTGTGCACGTAGATTAACTTGAGCTAATGCGGTCCGACATACAGCGAGAGCTGGAAACTGAGCAAAAGATTGTGCAACATGATCTAAATATGTAGCGAGAGAAAGAACAAAATAGAATCGTTGAACTAAGAAAAAAATAAAATGGAAAGCCCTTGTATATGTGTAAGCCCATTTTGTCACCTGTTTGATTTTTCTAAGGTTTTGCTTAAATCCATAAACAGAACAATACAGTAGAATTTTACACTCTACATAGATGTATTACATTTGAACATATACTGTAAGTTATTTTAACTAATAACTAATGTAATAATTGCAGTTTGTGATAAATAATTCATAAAACATTTTAATTGGAAACTTCAATAATTATACTAAACTACATATGGTACTGACGCTTGATATGTATAAAAACTGTAAACAATTTTGTTTATACATTAATGATTAAATTAATTATATAATAACCATGTATTTAACCATATTTTCTAAACAGTTTTATTATTGAATTAACTGTTTCTAATCTACTAACATTTATCAATAATAAATGTTGATAAATCAATAATCACAACTAATTCCCAATTCCCGAATCTTCCCAACTCTGTCCATAAGGCAGTATCACTAAGCAGTTTTAAGAAACTACTGAAGACGCATCTCTTTAACAAAAACCTGTTGTAAAAAAAAAAGGGGGGGGGGGCAGCATCAAATAACAATCAGGTTTGATGATTTTACAGTGTAGTTGGTTTTCTGCATAACTTCTGACTTGTAATGTTCTCATTTGTAAGTCGCTTTGGATAAAAGCGTCTGCTAAATGACTACATGTAAATGTAATCACAAGGAAATTGACACAGTACCATTTTACCTAGTCCTCAGATTTCAACATGTTATTACCATTTTTACTAAAAACCTGCATGTATGTATGTGTGTCTGTGTCTCTGTGTGTGTGTGTGTGTGTGTGTGTGTGTGTGTGTGTGTGTGTGTGTGTCCATCCACATGTGGGCAGAGCAGCATTGCTGTGGACAGCAGTCAGGTTGGGTGGGTCAGATCTACACTAACCTAGATGCACATTTTATAATGGGAACAGCATGAGGCCAAAGTGTGTGTGTGTGTGTGTGTGTGTTTGTGTGTTTTTGTGCAAGAGAAAATGAGAAAGAGAGAGAGAGAGAACCAGAGAGAGAGAGAGAGAGAGAGGGGAGGTTGAGAGTTGGTGCTGTCTCTTATTAGCGATGGTGCTCATTAGAAGCACATGCGCTCAGCACTGGGCGACCCTGATGCCATGGCGATCAGATCACACTGCCCTGTAACGAGGCCACAGGACAGTCTGGCATTAATATCATAGCTCTCTCTCACTCACTTTACGCATGGCTGCATGTGTTTTAATGGCCTTGTTTTTAACTGGACAGAGTAGAATGAAGATTCCTGGACTGGTATTTGGTGCTCTATTTATAGATGTTTTAATATCTTTGTGGGGACCTCCTCATAATAATTGGGACACATCAATATAATTAGCAAATATATATATATATATATATATGTGTGTATATATATATATATATATATATATATATATATATATATATATATATATATATATATATATATATATTCATTTATTCATTCATTATCTCCCGCTTTATCCTCTAGTAGGGTCGCGGTGGGGTTCCCCGTGCCCATCTAGGGGAAAACATTTTGGGCGCTGGGCAGATAGACCCAGGACAGGGCGCCAGTCCATCGCTGGGCTATATATATATATATATATGTATATATATATATATATATATATATATATATATATATATATATATATATATATATATAAGTTGAAGGTGTGTGTGTGTGTGTGTGTGTGTGTGTGTTATACAAATCCACACTGTTGCTCTGATTAGCATCAAGTTTGATATAGCTCTTCAGGACCCTATGGAGGTTTATATACTCTTCACAACCATAAAGAAATGACTCAAGGGGCTTTATTCTAGTGATCATTAGTGGCCTGTTGACTGCGCATAGAGCTGCTTGATTTGGGATGTGTTCCTGTGTCTTTGCTGTCATGACGATTTGATTCATGAGTGTTTTAAGTGTCACCAATCACTTGCCATTCCATTTAATAGCCTGGTGCGGTCTGACCTTGTGGATTGTTAGTTTAACAGCACAGTTAGCTACATAACTTTTCTTTAAAAAAAATAACACCAAGAAGAGATAAATTACACATAAACCAACATTTACATTGTTTAGAGGACTGTCTAGTGTATGTAATTATATACATACATACATACTTACACTTACACACACACACACATATATACATATATATATATATATATATATATATATATATATATATATATATATATATATATATATATATATATATACATATATACATATATACATATATACACACATATACAGTTTGTGTGTGTGTGTGTGAAGAAAGGTTCATACTCAGGGCTTGTCACTTTAAAAATCTTGAGCACTTTGTCATTATCATGCTTGTGTGATCTACCATGACCTAAGTCTCAGTACATTGCGTGTGTGTATCTGTACGTGTGTGTGAGAGAGAGTGTGTGTTTGTCAGATAGAGAGAGAGGCTAATTTGCACTCCATAGGGGCCAGATGGTTGAGCAGGGCGAGCTAGTGTAAGAAAATGGAGCTGAAAATGCACATGGACATTTGAATGATTGTGAGCATGGTGCTTTAGACATTCTCTCCCCTCTCTGTCTGCCTCTCTCTCTGGGTCTCTGTCTTTCATTGTGGTTTTGGATGAATGGCATCCAGCTTCACTCTTTACCTCCCCACGTCTTAGCTTTCTTTCTCCAAATTCTCCATAATTCTCTCCCGGTCCGTCTCACTCAGACGGACGGGAACACAGAAAGAAATTCAGGTCAAACATCATATGAACATGAACCCTCTTCTCTGTCCCCGTCTTTCTCTGTTTGCTATTTTTTTCTTTTTGGCCAAGCTTTCATGCAGATATATTATGCAGTCAGACAAGCTAAAGCTACCAGCAGTCTGATGGCTGACGCACTGAAAATATATAATGCTAGACTTCAGAATAAAGTGATTTTTAAAATTTGTGTTTATCTATGGAAATTATTTGTGAACATGTCGAATTATGACTGTATCATGTTTTGTTTATCCAAATAAACCCTATAAGTAGCACTTAGATGTTAGGATAAATTGCAGTTAGCATTGTTGTATTATTCAATGTAATAAAGTTAATTATTTTATGATTGTAATAATTAATGTTGGTTACTCCAATATAAGGAGCTCATCTGTGAATAAAGGTACATGGTTTCTAGAAGGAATTCTTATATCTCTCTGGTCAGCGCGTACTTGCTTTGTGTCATGATTACGGCACCTGTGAACATTGCAATTACAATACTGAAATGATAGATTGTGCAGCCATAATTCCAAGCCTTATAATAACATGAATTCTCCTGAATGGTCTGTTTACATTTTCCCTGTAATCGTTCTGGAATGTTATCTCCTCACATTAAATTAATTCAAAGAAAGACATGCCTTTTTGAAAACTTTGACTGAAAGAGGTTTGTCCCCTGTGCAGCACTGAAAACAAGCTGTAGGTCAGTGAGCAAGAACTAGAGAAAGAGATAAGGCTCAGATATTGATGTCTTTGGGAAACAAAACCATGAAGCAAGATGAGAATGGATAATGAAGAAAGAGAAAACTCAATGGAGAGCTTAAAATGTACTTCACAGGAGCACCTGCCTTTTAATTGCCTTAGCATTCTCTAGACATTGCTTTTCATGGGACAGGAGGTTCACTGCCTACACCTCTCTCTCTCTCGCTCTCCAATCCCGTTTCTTGCAATGTCTCTCATCCATCTGTCTGTCTGTGAATGCAGGCCACAGTGTTCTGGCATTAGGCCAAACACTAAGCCCCTGGCAGCTCGTTACCCCTGTGTTACTGACCTGATAGGCTGCAACTGCGCGCGCACACACACACACACACACACACACACACACACACACACAAACATCTTGATTTGTGGCTTTAAAAGTCCCAGTTAGAAAACCAGATCTGCTTTTTGTACGCTGAATACATCACTGTCGGTGGCTTGATAGGATTTGTATTGAATTTCATTAAATATTTAATAAGTTTTTACCTTGAACTGGCCCACATAGTGTGTGTATTTCATATGTATTTACAGTTGGTTTGAATACCCTGTGCTTATTATCTGCTTTTGCCACAAATATTTTAAGGCTTATGATTGTCTAATTTATAATGGTATGGTTAAGCCGTAGTTTCCCAGAATACCCTGAATAAATGCAGACTTGCACTGCTTGATTAGCATTATAGGTCATAAAGAATCACTTCACTGTCTGTTCTCTTCTCAGCTTTTACTATTGTATAAGATAAATGCATTTAAAATGTGCTAAACGTTAAGCTTCAGGCAATGAATATAACATCCATCCATCCATTATGGGGCAATTTGGAGAATTCAATTGACCTTGATCCATGTTTTTGGACTGTGGGAGGAAACTGGAGAACCCAGAGGAAACCCATGCGGACACTGGGACAACATGGAAACTCCACCCAGATTGAGATTCGAACCTGAAATCCCTAGCGCTGAGAGGCGAACGTGCTAACCACTAAGCCACCGTGCCATTATGAACATAACATAAGGACTTTAATTTTGTATAATTTTGCTATAGTGAAAAACAATGGCACTGCTGCAACTGATATTTAGCTATGTTAAATACATTTATATAGATGATTAATAATAATAATAACACATGTATATAAATAAATGTACGTTTGTGAACTTCCTTACATCCATGTTAATAATTGGTGAAAATAAAAAAAAAGGAATTTATATATAATTTTTTATTTTTTTTATAAAAAATATTTAAATAGTATACATTTGCACAGCACATTTCAACCTGTCAAAATGGCCGGTTAGTTTTCTTCAAATAAAATGCACGTTTGTTTTGCTTAAAAGTTCATGGGCTGGACTTTTGCAAATGCAAATAAGCACTGAAGCAATGACTTATCATACCTCTTTTAAAATACTAGTGACTTGTTGACTGAATTCAGCTGTTCACCAAGCCAAGTCAATGACCCCAACCCTCTTTTTTTCTTCCTTTATTCTATGCACCATTTATATGGCATAAAAACCATAAAAACAACAGGTACATGAATGAAATTCATTCGATTTGGAAAGATATAAATGTTGAATTCTTATTCACACAATGCATTTTAGATAAGATCAGATAATCCTTTATTGGCCCCACAGTATAAACTGATTTATAATACAAATTCAATATCTTTGGGCTGTGTTTTGTATGTGACAGTAATCTAAGGGCAGCACTGTGCCTACACACATTGCATTGGCTTGACCTGGTTGTCTCGTTTTGTGTTTTAGCAACTTCAAACGGCACGATGGAGGGTCTGGAAAATCAGGAAGGAGGAGTGTGTAAAACCAAGTCAATGAAAATCATCATGAAGGTTGGACAAAGTGAGTACAACCATATTTTTGCTTTAGATTTGATAAGTATATTATTTGAAATGTAAGGTTTAAATTTCCATGTGTAATGATAAAGCTTGAATTTAATGACCAGAATAATCAAAAATCATCTAAGAACTGATTTTGTATAAATGAAAATCATGGGGTTAAGTTTATGGAGAGTGTAGCTGGTTTTCTCCATAACTACTGACTTCTGGTGTTCTCATTTGTAAGTCGCTTTGGATAAAAGCGTCTGCTAAATGTAAATGTAATGGACAGGAACATTGTACTTTTCGTTTTCTTTAACCTTAGTTGTTCAGATGTAATTCATAAAGATCATTTATTTTTGATGAGTCGCATCAGTTTAACAACTACACTGCACACTTTCTACACTGTATTTATGAATTAACCAAATTAATTTACAGAACACCTTAAATATTAGTCTACATAAATTCTATGATTTAACAGAAGAATTTTGCTTTTACATAACAAATTTTCTTTTATTTACAAATTAACAACTTTTATACTTACATCTGAAGAGTGTTTTATAGTAGCAGATTTGAAGCTAATGTCTGTATATTTCTGGTTTAAATAAACTAATACATTAGTTTTCCAGCAAATAATAAAATCGGAAATACACAGTCACTGATCATTACCAGTGAACTAATTCAATTACACAATTATATGACTTTGTGTAGATGGTGGTTACCTGGATAATGGCTTTAGCTTGATACTAATAACATGGTAAGATAGGGATTCCACTTACTAGAGTAAGTAGTTAACTAAGTATAATTAGCTCACTTGCTTCTATTACCTAATTAAAAAGTTTGACTAACAGTACTATACCTTGCAACTACTTGTAATTACACTTAAGGTAATGTTGCTTACTTTATTAGCTAAGTTTAGATAAAATTGTGAGCTGCTACTTTGACTGTCGGTTGAACTTGCACTAAAAAATTACAGATATACAGTAGTTGTGATGTATAAAATATCTGCCGTTAAGTAAAATAAAATCGGTAAATGTGGGACATTTTCGGATTTAAAATATAGTGTGCTCTTTTAAGATAGACCCGATTAATCATTATGTCTGTGTCCCCGCTCACTCTTATGTTCACTGCTAAAGGTCACCGAATTACTCAGCTGTATTCAGTAAATCCATGCAATATGCCAAATGCATTAGCAATATGGTACTGTTTCCAGTTGAAAAATGACAAATTGCTGTTCATACAGCCTCACTTGTAATGATTCAGCATGCTGACTGTGATCTTTCCATCTGATACACAGATCCATCCGACCCAGTACTGCCGAAAGACTATCCTACAAGGCATCCACCAAAGCATTCTGACACAGGGAAGGACGGCAAATCCAATGAAGTGCTCGACAAACCTGGTATGCACACTGTGTAAGATTATATCTGTAATAGAGTGAGCATATATGCGTTTGGTGTAAAGAGACCCGAGGTCTGAGTCAGTAATTGAAAGCTGCCCATAAAACAGTATAGATTTGCATCCATGTAATCATCTGCTCTCTTTCAGCCTTAAACTGATATCACACACACACACACACACACACGCTCTCTCTCTCTCAGCATCTCTGTCCTTCACCACTACCTCATTCTCTCTCTTCCAAAAAGGAACATATGGGTGTCAAAGTCATTTGAGTGGAGTGTCTTAGGCAGCATAATCCTCTTGTAAAGCAGCCCAAAGCAGGAGCAATTCATCTAGTCAGCCAAGCTGAAGACAACATAATGTGTATAAATGCAGACACTTCAAATCTAAACATAAAACACTTTAGTACCTAATTTAAACAGATCAAAAGAAAATGTATTAATTGTGCTTCTTGGACAACTACTGTTGTGTTGTGTACAGTTTGTGTTATGTTTTGTTTTTTTGCAGCTTTCTCTTCTCTTTATATAATATTAAAGTAATATATATTTTAAATTTATTTAAATTTAAAAACACAAAAAAATACAAACTGCTTTTTTATTCAGGCAGAAAAAAAGATATAAGTGATCTTGCTATTCAAAGCCTTAACATGAATTTTAAGGATACATTTATTTATTTGCAGCTCGTGTGTGGGTGTGTGTCTGTGTGTGTGTGTGTGTGTATACATTTATTCATTATCTTCCGCTTTATCCTATATTAGGGTCGCGGGGGGGGGGTTCCCCATGCCCATCCAGGGGAGAATGTTTCAGGCGCTGGGCAGATACACCCAGGACAGGACGCCAATCCATTGCTGGGCACACACTCACACAAACACACTCTATATGGGGCAATTTGGAGAACTCAATTGACTTGATCCATGTTTTTGAACTGGGGGAGGAAACGGGAGAACCCGGAGGAAACCCACTCGGACACGGGGAGAACATGGAAACTCCACCCAGATGGGGATTCGAACTGGGAATCCCTAGTGCTGAGAGGCGAACGTGCTAACCACTAAGCCACCGTGACACCCTATATATATATATATATATATATATATATATATATATATATATATATATATATATATATATATATATATATACACACACACACACATACATGAGCTGCAAATAAATAAATGTAAATTCATGTTAAGGCTTTGAATAGCAAGATCACTTATTTATTTTTTTCTGCCTGAATACCTGGCTTCTGTCATCTGCTTTGAGAAAGTAAATTAAACCCCTCAACATAAAACGGAAAATGGCTCCCAATAGTAATGTAAACTGACTTAAATCTGTGGAGCGTGCAATAAAAGATTGTGATTTCATTGGGACCAATGTCCTGGGTTTCAGTCATGCCAAAGTAAGAGCATCCACTAGTTTTAAACCCGACTTACTGATTTATCCATTTGTTGGTTTTGCAGGAGCATCGCACCGCGAGGGTGAAACAACAGACGGTGGTAATGGAGGCAAGTCGTCATCGATGATTGGCTCTGAAGTGGCCCTGTTTGCTGGTGTGGCATCGGCTTGTGTGATCGCTGTGGCCGTGGTGGTCATGCTGGTAGTGCTTTTGCTTAAGCATCGGCGGCGCCATGGCAAGCACTCGCCACCTCATACGACCACACTTTCACTTGGCTCACTTGCTACACCCAAGCGTGGTGGGGGCAACAACAATGGCTCAGAACCTAGTGATATCATCATTCCCCTGCGGACAGCTGACAGCGTCTTCTGTCCTCACTACGAGAAGGTTAGCGGTGACTATGGCCACCCGGTCTACATTGTGCAAGAAATGCCACCACAGAGCCCTGCTAACATCTACTATAAAGTGTGAAAGACTATGGAACAACTCTGCTCTTTGAACCCTGTCATCCCCTCGATGAACCAGGTCCTTCCTGTAGGGGATGGGGCAAAGCTTGCCCCGCACCTCCTCTCGTGGCTGTCGTAAATTTTTGTTCTCGTTTCCAAATTTTCCTTATCGTCTTCTGAGTATAGAGTTATATGAGCAATGCAGTGAGGCTGCTGCTCGTACTCCCTCATTAACGTGCACTCAAAGAAGGGATCCTATAGTGCTGAGGTGGGTTTGTTTGTGGCCTGTGAGAGGATGTGTTATGTGAACCTCAAAGACTTCACGAAGGGAGAAGGAGGAATTCATTCGGACAGCAAAATTTGACTGGCACTAGTCACAGTGAGACTTAGGACGTAGCCACAGCCAGTACAGAGGAAACGAATTGTTCGTTTTTTATTGTCCGACAGAAGTCGGATATGAAAATGGACATCACGCCTTTCGCTTGCCTTCTTTGCTCACGTTTTCACACCACTTCATCTTGGAACTTTTTTCCTCTTGCAAAATGAACTGTCACCTTGATACTTGAAGGCTTGTTGTATGGTCACACGTCTCAACTGCATTTTTCTTCATCATTCCCATTATGAATCACTTGCAGATTTGTTCGGTAGGCCTAGGTATTGTCATAGAGATCCTTTTTGTGCTGGTTAATTCGTGCTGTTTGTACATTAAGTGGTGCACACACACACTCACACATACACACACACGAATTTACATTTAATGACATACACACATTTCACTTGTGTAAGTCTGCAGCCAAGGGCTAGAGGCAAACCATTCGAAAGGTTGGAGAGATTGAGAGGGTAACAAAGAATAGGTATTGGGAAGGTGGAGTAATCTTGTGAACATTTTAGAAGCACTTTCAAAAGCCCTCCACCTTGCCCATAGCTGACACAAAAACACGTCTTAGTGAGGTCCAGTTGCTATCGTTCACACTCTAGCAGAAATGCGTAACGATGGCTAACAGACTACTTCTGATGAGCTGGTGCTGTAATCTTTCCACTTAAGCACAGGATCATCTGTCACGTTGCTATTAGCATAATTATGATTAATGTTTTTATTTTAATTAAACAGAAGACTTAATTAACATTTTGTCATAGTGATTTTTGTTTAGTTGTATACTGAAATGAGATTTGTGGAAACAAACACGGAGAGGTAGAAAAAGTTATTTATGATGCACAGAGCACACAAATGGCCAGGCAGCGACGACGCGTGTTAGCAAATGGAGGCATTATGCAAATTTCAAGTTTTTCCCATGCATTTTCATTGATGTGTTTGCCCCATTCGCAATGTTGTTGCCTTTTGAACCACATGTAAACAAAACTCAACCGCACACGCATGGCCAGTGAAGGAACAACTTGGGAAATAAGGCTCCATGTTTAAAATAGCTGAAAGGAATGAGAAAGAAGGGCCAGAAAGTGTCGAGAGCAAAGGCAAGTCTGGCAGAATCTTGCTTATCAAGGATAAACTAAAGCAGGCACCCTGGCCTGCTGTCGTGTTTGATGAAGCTTAAAAAACGAAATAGGAAGGAGGGCCGTAGGCAGGAGCTATGAAGCCAGAAGGGAATTAGCTCAGGCTAAAATTATGAATCATATAAAAAGGCCACAAGCAATTCCCTAAGCAGAAAGAAAATGTCAACAGGAAAATGGCAAGAGTGCTGATGGTAAGATCGGCCAAAGTCACCAGGTCCAGACTGGAGCCACTTCCTTGGGTTCAGCAGGGTAAATTCCCACAGTTCGCTCCAGAGCCTCTCTCTTGGCTCCCACAAAAAAAAAAAAAGCGTGACTGTAAACAAGGTTGTAGTTTCTACAGAGCGGAAGACTGCTCGCCATGTGGTTCTTCTTGGTTTTACAGGTTGATGTAGTTCACTGGTGATGAACTGTAAAATTAGAAAATTTGATGGAGGGTGAAAGCTGTCTCATGGTCCCATATTGATTGTTCATAATTTTCATTTCCATTTGTTTTACTGAGATTGTCAAATCTCACCAAAAAAGCCAAGCCTTGTGTGATCTGAGGTTTGTACCTCTATGAGAGGTCGCAAAAAAATGCAAATATGCAATTTTTATTTATTTTTGTAACAATTGAAAGAAATAATGAAATGGTTACACCTATGGAAAAGTGTTCTTATCCACTGAAATAAGTGAAAAAAAAGATTAAACAAAAACAATACATCATGTAAAAATCTCCATCCTGCTGTTTTCTTTTTTTTTATAGTATTCTTTTTAAATCAGATTTCTGTATTTTTGTTTTTATTTGTGCAGGAGTTGTGGGGTTAACTGTGAAAACACATTTACGATACTGAGCAGTTCTTTAAAAACACGTATTACAGTACAAATACCCTTGCCAGTGTTTGGTTGCTGTCTAGTATAGAATAAAAAAAGACAATCTTATTTTATTTAAATCTGAAGGTTGCTTTCCACCCAGCAAGTCACCGATGTTCGTATAGAAGTATCAAGAGAGGTGCCTGTTAATGTTTGTTTAAGAACATTTGTGAAATGCTGGGAGAAAGATCTTTGGGCTACTGTAAAATTGTCTCGTCACATCAGAGTTAAGAGGACGCAGTTATTTTTGCACCATTCACTAGTAGGCTTGAAAGCTGTAAATACATTCATGTTTGTATTGTAAATGGATCTTGGGTTCAGAAACTGGCCTTATTCACCAAATTTCAGAATAATAAAGTAAAAAAAAATGGATGGAACAAGGAAAAGGATCCATGTCAGTGCAAATTCACATACTCTTTTTGGTAAATAGTTGTGTAAATATTGACACCAGACCCAATAAAACATTTTTATGAAATGGAAGTAAGATGTTTTGTATAAAATTGGAATTTTTTTACTATGTATTTTAGCTAGCGCTCTTCAGTCCTCAACCTTTCCCGAATGCTTGCCCCTTTTGCACTGTTTCCATGGTGATTTTTTCAAAGAAAAAAAAACAAATAAGAGAAGAAAGTTGCCAAACCGACTGCTGCGTATTTGTGCCATATGTGTGTACCATAGATATTTATTTAAGTAGTTATTTGTTTTATTTTGATTTGACTTCATTACTGTTGTTACTGTTTGTACACAAATTCAGGATTACCGTTGAGTTATTTTCCCATTCACTCCTTTCATGTCTGTTTGTCGCTGTGGTTTTCCAGTGGCAGTAGCTCTACCCCCTCCCATTCCAATACAATCTGATCAGACCGTGGAGCAGTTTAACAATACACACCTTCCACCAATCTGTTACAAATTGAACATGTTTTACAATAAAATGTTTTTCCTATGGAACTTCCTAGTCAAATTTGCATTCTTTTTATTCTGAGTACCTTTCCTGAGTGTATTATCTTGTTCCACATGATGTACATACTCATCATGCAACTAAATAAGTGCCATTAAAAGTACTCTTTCTTGGAAAAATGACCCTAGCCAAATCATTACTATTAGTGGTAAGGCATCACTGATACTGTAAAATAAATAAGTTTAAGTTAACCAATAAATAGGTCCATACATCGAGATCTCATGATTATACCACAAAATCTATCAAAGTTGCCAGGTTTTTATTTGCTGCACTGTTTGCACTTGCTGCATTCTTGTAACTGTGGAATTATGTCTGTTTATCTTTTTCTAGCTTTTATCTCAGCACACTGCTGGTTGATTAACTATCCCTTACAAACAGTTTGCAAAGAGCTGCATATATATATGGTTACTAAAGTTCCTTGCTTTAATTTAACGTGCTTAAAACTAATAATTTGGGATAGGCCATCACACAAACAAGACAGACTGTATGGTGACTAATCCTGATTATAAAATGTAAGCTTCATTATTATTGGTCCCAATAAACCTTGAACAGTGTCTGAAAAGCCCCATTTGGCTTCAGCACAAGTGTGCACCATTCAAGCAGTCTTTTAAAAATATAGTTTTAAAATCTATGGTGTGGAAGGGCTTCAATCACCTGCACAGAACACTAACTTCAACTCCATTGAATTGACAAATTGGAACATAACTTGCAGGTCAAGCCTACTTGAGTAAATTTACAAATGCACTTAGGATTAAATTAATAACGATCTGAAGAAACTGCATATACTTTGAACTCTACTTTCAGAACAGTTCAAAATGGGCATGGTAGTTCAGTGGTTATGGTTTTGGGCTATCAATCTGAAGGTTGTGAGTTCAAATCCTAGGTCCACTGAAGTTACCAATGTGGGTCCTTGAGCAAGGCCATTAACCCTCATTGCTCCATGCTGTGGATGCTGTGGCCAACCCTGTACTTGCTTTGTAATTCGCATTGGATAAAAGCGTCTGCTGAACGACCAAATGTAAATGTAACAGCTGAGGCTTGTATCATTGAGGCTTGTATTAACACCCACAAATTAAGAGCAGGATATGGACTATAGACGAAACTAACCTTTTATATGTTTAAAAAGACTGATTTATATATGGACAATTAATTATTACAAAAGTATACAATTTGAATGATACACTTTTTTGGGAACAGTATACTAATGCTGGGTAGTTTCTTGCCTTGCACCCAAAACATCTTGAGCATTGTAAGTTAACTATAGTAATAGAACGCTCATCTAACCTACAGTAGTCTTGACTGCCTGAATCTCTCTGATCTTTCTGGAAGAGTTTCAGTGAAAAGAAGTAAATCTAGAAAATGTTTAACCCCCAAATCAAAGCTGCAAGTGCCAAGGGTTATTCTGTTAAATTAGCACATCCAGCTTCTGGGATTTTTACCTCTTATCTGTCACAGTGCATGGCATAGTGGTGAATGTGGCCATGCTGAACCCAACCACATAAGACTAAAAAGGAGATAAATAATAGTTTGAAAAATATATTTAAACAAACATATCCATATAAAATACCTTAGGGCACTTACACATGCTATATCCCTTGTAGAGCATTGAATGATATCTCAGCTTCTCACTTATTGCTAGTTGTTTGTTTTGTGTGGGGTGCACACTTCCTCTGAGGTAAACATGAAGTAGTAAGAGTAGCATGCCACCTCAGGTATGGTTTATGTTTTAGGGGTCACCAGCTATCATGGTATGTTGGATGTGCTGAAGTATTTTATATTGCTTTTATTATATTTATTACACTATTTTTATGCTTATTATAAGAACTTTTCATAATATTATTTGTCTGTTGTGGTTTTGTGTCTCATGTGATCAGGTTAAGACACCCACATTTACCAGCACATGGTGCCCTGTGATATTATCCAAAGAAAACATACTCTGGCTCATAAGTTACAGTGTTTTTATATATACTGTATATATATATATATATATATATATATATATATATATATATATATATATATATATATATATATATATATATAAATTTTTTTAAACGATTCAAGTAATTGGGAAGAATTTTAGTGCATAAAGTTTCAGGGGTACAAGTTTAACCTAAAAACCTACAATGCACTGATCCATCATTCAACAATAGCTGTTATGATATAAAGGAATACCTTGGCAAATGTTTGTCAAGCTTTTTTAATAAGGGGTTACATAAATTGTACTTCACTGTGCAAAAGTCCATTATGTTAATAATGTCCAGAAGCAGTGTCAATTTTCTGGGCTTGTAGGCATCTAGGATGGACCATCACACAGTGAAAACGTATATTGTGGTCAGATTCACGCACTGCACACAAAATCACATGCTGCACACATTAGAAAGACAATGATGTAAAATCTAGTGTTTCTTTTCAAACAAATTCATCCACCCCATCTTCTATTTTTATTTCCAAACTCAATACATATAAACATTCGTTGGCACTTTACCTCGTTTGCTCTCTCCAGGCTATTTCTTTGTTCTCGCCAGTCCAGATAAAAACATACAGTACATGTTTCACCAAGACTATTGGGCTGATAGGGTTTGAAAGTGTGTGTGATTTTGTTTTGTGTGTGTGTGTGTGCGCACAGTTTGTGATGAAAGAGAGCTAAAGAAGCGAAATCTGAAAGCTTTGTGACTTTTTACCCATTGTGCAAGATATAGGTCATGCACTACTATATTAGCCATATAATGCATCAGGAATATTATCCACCTTTACATTTGAGCAAACACCAGTGAATATTGTGTGCTAAAATCTCAGGAGATCAAAAGTTATAGAAATACTTAACTTACCAATAACCATGTCATGCTCGCAATCATTAAAACCACTTGTAAAATGATACATATGATATATATGATATATATATATATATATATATATATATATATATATATATATATATATATATATATATATATATATCATTTTACAAGTGGTTTATAAATAATATATAAATAATGTGTCTGTGTGTATGCATACATACATACATACACACACACACACACACACACACACACACACACACACACACACACACACACACACACACACACACAAACACACACACACACACACACACACACACACACACACATTGTATATAACTATCAACTAGCTCATTTTATAACTGAGTTTGTTTTCCCAATACAGTGCCCAGCAAATCTAAGTTAATGCCTTATGCGCTTTATTAAAAATAGGTATTGCTATTTTCTCTAATTCCCCAAAAATTACAGATATCCAACTTAAGACTATTGGGTAAATCTTTTAATCTTTTAAATCTTGCATTTAGGATGAAGGCATTCAGTTTTATTTTTTGCCTGTACCTTATTTTCTTTTAGTCTAATTGTGTTCTGTTTACAAGAACATAAATTTGCCATTTTTTTTATTAAGTCTTTACTCTTCAAAATGCAAGCAACAATGATATTCTAGTCCAATAATGTATGCATTTAAGAATGAGAAAGCAAAACTGGAAAGAGAAGTTATATATCATCACTTGAGTCTCCCTTTGAGTTTAACTGATGATTGAGTTGCCGAGGGTATGCGTGGAAAAATATTTATGTCTCCTGTGTCATGCTGTGTTTTGATCTGTGTTGAGAGTCAATGAGATGCCTTCTGAGAGTCATCCGCTTTGTTCGCTCCCACACTCTCCTCTCATTCTCATGTACCTACTTGCCTGCTTTGAACCAATTTCCTTTACACCTCAAGCAACAAATGGTGCATTTGCAAGGTGCTCACTTGAAAACATTAAAATTCAAGCAGCTTCAGATCAACAACTTAAAGTGAAGACACTATGGTGTTTACATATACTGATTTATCCTGCCCCTTTAACGCATCCCTTTGGCAGTGACATATTCTTAATCAGAAGGAATAAAGAGTTTTCTAAAAGTGTCATGAAAGATGCAGCGAGTGGCACTTTCCCTGGGGACTTCCTTGAAAGTTATCTGTGTCATTTTCTGCCCATGGTTTATTGTTGTGAAGCTCCAGCTCTTTCTTGCAGAAGTCTTTGTTCCGCCATAGTCTCTTGTGGCAAAGAATAAATAGCATGATATCAAGCTGAAAGCATAATAAATGTGCATCTTAAAAGCTCTTCGCATTGGGTTCCCTCCTTCTGGGACTGACCCTGAGAGCTCTCTGTTCCGGAACTCGGCGTGCGGAAAATATCTATGTTAATATGGGCAGATGATATGCTTTAAATGAGCTCTATGTAGATAGTTAGCCCAAAATAGACATGGACTGGGAGGACGAGATTTGCTTTAGGCTTGCTTTGAGGCATCTCAGGGTTGCAGCATTGCTAGAATAAGCAATTTGAAGCACTGTCGGAATACATTTAGCCTGAAATTTTCCCATCAAGTAATATCTTTCTTTTTATAAGTGTGAAGACAGTAGACAAAGAAAAGCCTATTTATTTTCACTACCTTATTTAAGGCAGAAACATTTACAGGTATTTGTCCTAAACTGCACTTTTTCATAGTTTTGAGCACAGCTGAAATAACTGGAATTGGCAATGGATAACCAATGACTGTGGCATTCAGAGGACCAACTACTTTCACTTTTTTACTTTGCACAAAATATGTAAGTGTGTAGACAACAAAGCCACTTTGAGTGTTGGCCATGCAATCAAAATATACTAATAGAAAAAATAATACTTCTCTGTTATTGCATTAATCTATACATTAACATTTACAAAGTGGGGTCCATTAGAAATGGCTAGATGATGCAGAGGACTTTCAAGCCCCTGACTTCCACTACATATAACACTTTAAGAATGAACAGGAACATTGCATGACCTGAACACAAAGGCCAAAATCGCATTGAACGACTTCTCAAAAGAGTGGAGCCTGATGCAAGGGTTATTTCATACAAATTCCCCTGGGTTTACAATAGGATCCAACATGCTCATGTAGGTGTCATGACAATATAATTTTTTTTTAATGCAAAGCCAATCGGACATGTTCTGACATGAGTCAAAGTCAGTGAGAATGTTTGTATATGTACTCCATATCCAATGTTATTTGGTCATGACATGTTGGTAATGGAAACCCAAAAGCTAAAAGCAAGAAGAGTGTGACAATATTCACAGAAATATCAAACAACATTTTTCTTTTTTTTTGTAGTTCATTAATTTAAAAATATATATATATATATATATATATATATATATATATATATATATATATATATATATATATATATATATATATATATATATATATATATAATTAAATTATTAAATATTAACATTTATACATCTGTCATTAAGTGCAATTTAAGGGTTTTAAGAGGTAAGGGTCAAAAACACCAACACTATTGTATTGTATGTAATAGATTTACTTACATTTGGTGCAGTGTTCATTAGAACAAAGTTTTTTACAAACATGTGTTCTTCTTAATGACATAACAGTTTACAATTTAAATTCTGTAACATATAATTTATGTTATAAAAATTTTTGCAAAACCGGTTATTATAGTAAATTTGAATGAACTATGATTATGAACAGGAATATATCTGAACTTCCCAGTACATAAATAAATATAAATTAATTTATGAATAAAATAAAAAAAATATAAAAACTAGAAGTTTCTAATTTCTTTATGTGTAGTGCACAAAACAGACTATAATTAAACCTAGAGTACTGTACAAACAGGTTTAAGTTTCTGTGTCAACCTAATGTTCCACACCTTCCCCCCAAGACTGCCATGTTTACTGCCCTTATTTACAAATATTGTTTGTCCTTCGAAAATCTTTTAAACCAGTTTGATTTATCTGCACACACATACATAGGGATAGATGGACAAACTTGGCTTTATGTTTGAGTGTATTGTAACTTTGTGTGTGTGTGTGTGTGTGTGTGTGTGTGTGTGTGTGTGTGTGTGTTTTAATGAACATAGGTATGTGCTCCCTGCTGGGTGTGTGGGCCAGGTACATGTTTCGATCCAGGTGTGTACATGAATTGTGACTCAGTTATTTTGACATCACAGTAACTATGCAGTATGCATGAGCTGGGAGAGGCATATAAGGATCAAGGAAATTTGTTTTGAAAGTATCATAATGATACTAACTATTCAGCATATAGTAATTTTCTGTTGCTTAATTTTTTCATGTCAGAACATAACAGGCAAGGTTGTAATTTTTTCTTTTTTTTTTAGATTTTATATGTTTTAAACAACAAATGCCAAACATTCCAAGTGCACATAATTTATCTTTAAATAGCTAGCTAGCTAGATGGATAAATAGATACTGTATTAATCGAGGTAACCAGTAGCTATTCTACATTGCACAAGTTAAGGTAAACAGGGAAGTTGCAATAAACACATTTTATGTAAAAAAAAATAAATAAATAAATAAATATATATATATATATATATATATATATATATATATAAAACTAAATATAGAACGTAAACATTGTAGACCAGACAAGTACTGCAAAAAACAGATATGAAGTCAGCAGATTAAATATTTAATAAAAAGCATGTATAGACAATAAACTATATATATAAGATAAATAGTCAGATAAATTAACAAATAAATATATAATATAATAATAAGAATGGGCTTAGTGGTTAGCATGTTAGCCTCTTGAACAAATCCCAATCGGCGTGGGTATCTTCGTGGGTTTCCTCCCACAGTACAAAAACATGGATCAAGGTAAATTGACTGCTCCAAATTGGCCCATATACGGTGTGTTTGTGTGTGTGTCTGTATGAGTAAGTGTGCCCAGCGATAGATTGGTACCCTGTTTTTGGTGCATTTGCCCAGCTCTTGAAATGTTGGAGGGTGGGCGGGGGGTTTAATTATAAAACACCTTAACTGTTCCATGTAGAGGCAATATCAGATTATTGATGAATAGTTACAATTTATCATCATCCTTACAATAGGCAAACCCATTTTGCCTTAGTTTACTTCATTTGTTTATTAAGTTGGGTATAATATACCGCTTTATAGTGCAATATTTGGAATTATTTACAATATTGTTAAATAAAAAAAAACAGCTGAAAAAATGTGTTATTCTGTTGAAGGACAAGTCTACCACTGAGCCATTGTTCTTATATAATTTCTCTGAATGAATTTCAGCTTTCATAAAGTTCATATTTTGAATGACGGGTTTACAAAGCATGATTGGTTATTTTATGCATAAATTGGCTACAAGTCATAAGCTTTTGGAAGATTTTAGGATGTAATGGGAAAATTCTGTTTTCGTCCCACTATAACATACATGACATATGAATCGAATGTAACTGTCTTGACAACGCATCCCCATGGTGAATACATGACCCATTCAAATCTAATGTAATATGACTGAATATGTGAGTGTGTGACTTTTATTTGACCAGGAAGTGTATTATTTCCACTGGGAATCATAATCAGCAAGTATATTATTAATAATTTTTCCTAGTAAATTAATGGTGGTGCACCTAGACCCAGAGGTCCAAAGATACATTTATGTTAAAATGAAATTATATTCTTAGACTATTGCAGTAAATGGAAACCTGTCCTCTTGACTGATTCTTATTTCAGATATTTCTTTCTTCATGCATGGCTACTTCAGTCTTTGGGACAGAAATTAACACGAACAAAATATTCTCAAGCATTCTCTGAATGGTGGTTCTTTATTAGTACTTAGGTCAAGTCGTTGACATTGTTCTGACCATCAATGTGCACAATGGATACATAGGCTTTGAAATCATTTGCCTAGATCTAAGCTTTACTCCAAACAACATTATTCAAATAAATGGCTAGGCTTTTTGATAAAGGGTTACATCCTTTAACCATGGAAAGTGAGATGACTTGACACTAAAAATGCATACACTTTGAAAAATATGCTTTATGTTTTACTGTGTTAAGTATCTGAGTGATGTAGAGGAGTGAAACTGTGAGTCACCAGAAGCGTTTGAGTGTCCTACAGAAATACATTACGTTCCATTAGCTGTCACCTGCAGGAATTCCCCAGATTAATGAATGAATACTTGTGCATGCTGACACATGCTCTGGGCTTACGGGTTCTATCAGTCGTCGTCAGTGCACTTTAACTTTAAAATATTTGACCCAAAATACTCATATTAGGTAGTCTATATTAAAAAAAAAGTTAAATATAAATAATAATAATATTGTTGTACACCAGAACAAATAAGGTTTAAATTGGATTTGGATAATTGGAATTGGATTTAAAGATTTAATACATTTATCATTATGGCCTCAGCAATTGTGGTTGTATATATTTATGCACTTTTAAAGCTGGTATCAAGCCTGGATAAACAGGAAAGTTTGCAGCAAAAAGGGCATCCGGTCTAAAAACTGTGCCAAATCAAACATGCAGATCAAAAAATCAGATTTTCATACCAGAACAGATGAGGCCAGAGTTACGAACAGCTGCCTTCGGTCTTATCAGCCAACAGTATACTGGTAGAAATAAGGCTAATGTTGGGTCATTTTCCACAAGTGAATTGTGAGATGGAGGACTTGTTATTGGCTCTAACTTTAACGGATATGTTGGCGAATGGAATAGCACTGATATAAAGCTTTTTTCCCCCTCGATATTAGGTCATGCTAAGGACAGGTACACAGAAAGGCGATGTGTAAATTTTGCAAAAAGTTTGAACATGGCTGCAGTGAGCATACATTTTAAGAAGATGAGTGGCATATAAGAGCACACAGGTGGATTATATTTTGTGCAGGAGACAAAACCCTAAAATAAATTTGAGACTGTATGGTTGGGCAGGAAAGAACATAGTTAGACAGCAACAGGTGGTTTTAGGATGTCTTTAGTAGAGAGTAGAGTAGGATCAGAAGGTGGAGACTAAAGGATGAAAACTGTGGTGTGAAATTTAGAGAAGAAATGAGAGACTAGGCTGTTGTACAAGAGAGCTAGACAACCAAGGAACAATCAGAAATGTGCTGGGTGAATCAGTTAAGATGGATTTTTGAGAGGAAGAAAAAGAAATGGATGGATGGATGGAATGAGAAAGTGAATTGAATTATAAAAAGGAAGAGGTTGGCAGGATGAAGCATAATGATCTGCTGTCATTAGCCAGAAAGCCAAAATAGCCAAAAAGCCAAAAGAAAAAGTAGAAGTTATTAAGATATGAAGTTATTAAGATTGGTCTGAAAATTATTTCGTTTTAATTTACTTTAGTCCAATTGCTTAAATCCATTTACCACCCATCCCTTTCTTAATCACATGATAGCTACCAATCAGGAATGGTGAGCTGTGTTTCCTCATAAGTACGTCACATGAGCCACTGCGTCTTTCATAAGCTGATTCTTTTTCGATGACTAAGGTTGTTGTAATGCACTTTTGTCTGTTTTTGTATTCATGAGCACACAGAATGAACACTGTTGGCAAACATTCTTTTGATTGATAAGGATCGATTCCATCCCCCTCTATTCCTTAGAGCCTAGTCTGTTTGGTCGCCTTGCACTGTAGCATCATCAGGATTCAATCGAACGAACTCTGCATGATAGGGTAAATACTTTGCTGTTACAACACTTGCATTATTGGAGAAAACATTTTTTCTAAATGTGTACATAAATGCGGAGACATACTACACCATCTGATATTCAAATTTTGTGAAAGGATCATAATATTTAAATAATTCACATTTTAATTAACTGCAAGTCATATTTAGATTTAAAGTTGGAAGGCTTGCTTTGAGTTTATTATTCTTTGAAAGAAAAATATATGTACAAGTTTATATACTAACTTCTAAAATGGACAAAGCCACTAGAGTCATGAGCCATCAAATGGTGGTTTGTGGGATCTTAAGAGGTTTTCTGTTTAATTTGTTGAGACTGATGAAGTTCACAATAGAGTAAATGACTAGAAATAGATACTTGTTTGAACATGATAAGGCAGTAAGACCTTAGATCATTGCACCTGCTAAAAGGAATAGATACTTAAGTGTTCTTGACTAATGTTTGGTTATGTTTTCCCTTAAATTGTTTTATACAATGTTAATACTTGAAGATCAACAGCCCCACACAGATGTACAGTGTTTTTTGTGGTATGTGTCGGGCTTTTACTTTTTATGTTGTGTATTTGCAAAAAATATTAGAAGTTGCTGAGCAAACTACTTATTTTTATTTGTATTTATTTTAAAACACATGTTAATTAAATAAGTTAACATAATGTGTTATTATGAAATAAATGCATTTAAAGAGAAATATTTTTCATTAAATTAATAACATAATTGTTAATTTAAACCATCTAAATATTCTCAATATTGACTATTGTCAATAATAAATTGCGTTTCTCATCAAACTGAAATTTTAAATATCATTTTACTTATTATTTAGACCGCTAAAGTAAATGAAATGTAACATCTTTTTGCTACTATACTGGCTTTCTAAAACACTTTTGCACTAATCTGAAAAGTTATCTGAAAATTTTAAGCAGTTAACCTTTTTTTTAAAAAAGCTTAAAAAAAAAACAATAATATAAACATTACTTTTTACTTATTATTATGATATATCCTGCCCTGATTCACCCTAACTGTAGGATGTTCATAAGTTTGTTTCTTGTTTGTAATGCTTTCTGTAACTAAGCAAACAACTACAGAGTTTAAGAGTTTATTGCTTCTGCTTTAACTGCTCACTTTTAGGTTTTAGGGTGTTTCTGAAACATAGATGTGACTGCTTTTATTTTAATGGATATCAACATGTCTACGTATTAGTATGGGTGTCACTTGTCTAGCGCAATTAAGACATTTGGCACATTTTAAAACTTTCTAAATCCTTGCCAAAAGTTTCTTGAGGTAACATGTCCCAACTAAATTAAGTGCTGTAATTAAAACAATATAGAAACAGAACTTTAATACTGATAAGAGAAATGTTTTTCCATGTCGTGACAAGCACACTGGGTTTAAAAGTAAAGCATTCCGTTACAGGTGAATGTTCTGCAAGATTTACTCAGAACAATCGTATACTGTACTCTGCAATCATACAATGAATACAATAATTTAAATTATTAAAATAAATAATAAAATAATTATTAAAATAATAAAATAATTAGAGAACTCAAATTTCAGCTGGTATTAAAATACACAATGTTTAATAAAGACAGCATACATTTTTATGATGAAGAACACATTATCACAGGTTTTATATGTATCAAATTTCAATATTCAATGTTCTATTCACCAAAGCTTCCAACTTCTGATATTATTACTTTGGCTAAAATAATATGGCAATTTAAAAAATAATAATTTGATAATAATTTGTGATTTTGGTTTCTGGTCTGATATCTTAATACCAGCTTATGTAAGAATCTACTAAATTGTCCAGCAAACCCCATATTGATCCTTTTAACACAATAAAATGTCCACTTGATTTACTGATAGTTAGAATGTATGTACCAAATGGTAATAAAGGGTTTCATATAAAGAGTTGAAAAGACATGCTCAGCTGACTAAAATTGTAAAATACAAGCACAATTGACTAACTACATAACCCCTGCCGGTTTCAACTTAAAAAAATGCCTTTAATGGTATTTTAAACAGTCACTTCACATACTGAATCAGCTCTGGATTGAAGCAGCGGAGCAGAAAAGTGCTGATTCTGACTACAGCGCACTGGTTTATTGCTGATCTAGGAAACCATTTACCTGAAAAACAATTAAAAGAAAAAGAAAAAGCCTATCAGATTTTAGTCAATGGTGTTTTGCTAAGAGCAAATGGGGAAGTTCAGAACTAATAATACCCTCCTTAAAAGTCAAAAACTTTTCTGGGAGCTTCTTTTAAACATAAAATAATTGAGAACAATGGCACAGAATAGCTGGTGTACTAGATGGCCTATTTAAGGAAAGTTGAATAATATCAGGGTAAATATCAGGGTATTGAGTGTTAAACAGTTTAGTATGGTGATATGAATACACTATACTAACTATTTCAACACTTTCTTATAGTGTTATACTGTATGCACATGTATGATTAAACTGTCTTGTAAGACATTAATATCTAATACTTTATATCATATCCCTACTGCATTTCCTTCAGGCATATGAGCATCTTAATATCTCCCAAGATTGTAGCCAGGGTGATTTATAAATTCAAGTAGGTAAATTTGCTGTGTTTGTGTTTCATTCATTGCAAGGACAGTTCAGTAAAGCTGATTCTGTTCAGTATTACTTGTTTCATTCTGTATGATATCAGTGGCACGAGCAAAAATAGAAATGACCCACTGACACCTGTGCCTTTTTATCTTACATATATATACATATACAGTATATATATATATATATATATATATATATATATATATATATATATATATATATATATATATATACACACACACACACACACATATATACACACACACACACACACACACACACACACACACATATATATATATATATATATATATATATATATATATATATATATACTGTATATATATACTGTATATATATATACTGTATATATATATATATATATATATATATATATATATATATATATATATATATATATATATATATATATATATATATAAACATACATACATACATACACAGTATATATACGTATATATATATATATATATATATATATATATATATATATATATATATATATATATATATATATATATATATATATATATACACACAGATAAACATAATCATTGGACATTTTTATTACTTCCATCCTGTACTTTAGAGAGTAAAATAAGCGTATTCATGTTTTACCAATGTTTATTTTCTCATACTGTTGGTGCTGAAAACACATTTTTATTATCTGAACCAATCCTTATTCCTGATCTGTTGGAAATTGTTTCCAAAATGTGTAGTGAACAGCAGTTCCTTTTGAAGTTTTTTACTATTGTCAACATGTATACTTTTAAAAACATCATGCTGTGTTTTTAAAAGTATACATGCATATAAATATATATATATATATATATATATATATATATATATATATATATATATATATATATATATATATATATATATATATATATATATACAAAAGTATAACAGTGTTTAATTTGTTATTGATAAAATGTTAATCTATTACCATCAGACTGTAGGTCATTTCAGTTACTTCATCTGATTACCAAATCTGGTACCAAATCTAAATGTTTTAATGAAATACATACACCCATTTTGTTTGTGGGAAAAACTTAATGTTTTTTGACAGAAAGTACAATTTAAAATTACAGAAAGGCAAAAAAAGTAAAGAACATTATACCCACAAACAGATGCTAAGTGAAAATGGGCTTGTACAGTAGTTGTCATTTTCCACAATTAGAGAGAACAATGTGTGCAGCAGACTGTCCAAGCTTGATCATGGCATCTGTCCTCCTGTTAGTGTAGTATTTTTACAGTTTTGTGTGAAAGTGTTTCGTTGTATATACTCGGTGTATTCAATTAAAAACTGTTATTGTGAATTCTACACGGTGTCTAAGCATGATATTATTTTCAGCCCTTTTTATCTCTGCCCCAGACAGCACATACTTCTCTCTCATCCCCCTCTTCTGTCACACCAGGTAGAAGGGTGAACCAAGGGGGTTCAGAGATGCAAGGCATAGTGCAGTGAAAGATGAGTGAGAGAGGGGGATAGGAGAACAATGCTGTGTCTGTGTATAACGTGTGTGTGAGAGAGCATTATGGTGGGAGGGGGAAAAAAAGAAACAGAGAAAGAGAGAGAGAGATGTTATCTGCAGCTCTATGGTCTACTGTTTACACACTGCTCTCTGAAGCACTGCAAGACTGAATCTGAAGGGAAGATGGAGAACGATAAGGACACAAGTATCAGATGTACAAGCATTGGATAATCACCTGTAGAAAGTTAAATCTAAACATGATTACACAGAGAGATGGAAAGTGAGCTGGTGCTTCACAATGATTCTTTTAATGTGGTATCATCTCTGTTCAATATGTGGTCAAAGAAAACACAGGCATAGTAGTACTATGTTTATTGCACTTATATTTGGAAACCAGGGTGGCAAAGTAGAGCAGGGGGTAGTGCTTTGAGTTCACAGCAAGAAGAGTTTAATTCCATGGTCAGGTTCATTTTGCATGCTCTCCCCATGTCTGTATTTCCTGTTGAAACTCTAAAACATATGCTAGCATATGGTCTAAAATATGCTAGTATAGAATTAGAGACACTAAATCATTCCTAGTTAGTGAGTGAATATTTTTGTGTGTCTGCCCTGAAATAGACTTGTCACCTGTTCAGGTTGATTACTTGCCTTTCACACAGAAAGCATTGGGATAGGCTCCATCACCCAATACTAACAACTCCAACCCCACCCCCACAACACTATTAAGATGACATTTCTATGGAGTAGCGGTGATGAAACAAACAAAGGAGTTTCCTAAACTCACGTCTTATTTGGTTGTCACATTTATGAATCAACTAAAACACTGTGGTTGATGAGTCTTGTTCTCTCCGAATTTGGCTTGTATTATTGCTCTAGTAAATGTTTTCAATGTCATTTGGATGTCACATTGTGGGAAAAAAGGAGGAGGTGAAAACAGCAAATCTTTTCTTTGTCAATGCTTTTATTTTTTAATGGTTTAACAGGCATTACCTCTTTCATAGCTTTTTTCATTGTTACAGTTAAAGCCTGGGGTTTTATATTGAATACAAAAACACAAAACCCATTGTTTAGTTTTGTTTTGGCTTTGAGGGAACATTCTCATTTCTCACAGTCACATGCATTCAAATTATGGCTGGTATGTAAGATATAAGAAAAAACAAGCTTGATGTGGAAGCAAAGAATACCTTGTCAGCACATGGCACTGGATGTTATAAAACCACTACCGTATGAACCAAATTTATCTGCTCCCGACATGCTTTTCTTTTAAGTTTTCTTATGATTTATGCACGTTATAGGAAAAGTGTCTCATGAAAAAAAACATTCAAATTAACAGATATTAGCATTAATATTTTACTATTATGAATATGAACTGTCTAAATGACAACCATAGACATGATTTTTTAAAATTACTCAGCTAGAGTGCTTTATGCTTTCTAAAACCTTAAAATGTTATGCTACTGATGTTTTGGAGATATTGGATAAATTTGCACAATTGAGTTTCAATTGATACAGTTTTGTCCCAAAGCAAAAGAATACTAGTACATGCTTGTAATCAGTGATTCTAAATTTATGACTATAATTTTTTTTTATTGAGAACTGATTTATATTTTATATTTGTTTCAACATTTAATTAACCTACTGTCTCAACTGGCTGCCATTGGCCAACATTTTGAGTGCTACTCATGCTTCATGTTAATCAATTTTTTTCATCGGCAATTGTCTTCTCCTGTGTGGGTTTTTATAGTACAGTTGTGCAGTCACACACCTGCAGCTTAGAGGGAGCATTGCTCCCCAGTGTTCTTGATGAATTTGTCTCTAGTAATGTAATTTGCTTCTGCTACTCCAGCTGTTTCTGTATAACATGATGTGAAGACTGTAGAAAAGTACGAGTGGACAGAAATGTATAAAATTACACA
Source organism: Corydoras sp. C115 (assembly GCA_019802505.1). Classification (NCBI taxonomy): domain Eukaryota; kingdom Metazoa; phylum Chordata; class Actinopteri; order Siluriformes; family Callichthyidae; genus Corydoras; species Corydoras sp. C115. Next base: position 7,832,874 of record JAFMOC010000001.1, read on the forward strand.
GACACTGGTGGTCAAAGCATGTCCAAGTTCCACTATAGTAGCTGTTACTATTTCACAAAGAAATGTCAAACTCAGATGCATTTCAGAGCCTGAAAGAAAAGGGCAAACCAGCTATTGATATAAAAAGCCCAAGGATACAGTAATGTCCTACTACTACGTCTTTGTACAGCCTGTCACAGGATGGGCAACCACTTTCCTTCATATTTTGTATTAATGATACAATATATAAGATATTTTTGTGTACTAGATAAACTTTTTGGTTTAATAAACTGGACTTTGAACTATAAATTAAAATTAATAAACAAATCAATGCCATAGTATGAATGATGTGTTTTCCTTATCAAGTACAGAAAGAAAGACTCTCTAATCACAAAATTTCTAAATCATTTAACAAAAACAAAGGAATAAGAGTGATAGTACATTGTCGTCCCCTCACATTATTTTATGATGGCCTGGATTTTAGATAAAACATCAATCTAATTCTAGTGTTCTCAAAAAGTGGTTATATTGTCTTCTTGTTGTCAGACAATAAAAAAGTGAGTTTCAGTCTGATTGTTACTCATGACATTAAGCTAATATATCTTTCCTAAAGTATAGCTATTAAAAACACCTGTTTCTGCAAATTTTTAAAATTTGATTTTATATTTGTACAATGTCTATAGTCAAAGCATATGAGTTTCAGTCCTGAGACTTTAATATTTTCATTGATATATGCATGTTTTTTCTTATTTACAAAGCACCATTTTGTCTATAACTGCAATTAAGAAACAGCTGACTGAAAACCATCACCATTTGCTACATTTTGTTTAGCATTTTTCTGTCTTGGAGTTTTACAATCCTTTTCATTGTTTTAATTACCAGCTGTTTTGGAGCTCGGTTGGTTTTCTTTCAATTAGTCAAGTCCAACAGCTAATTAAGGTCTGTAAGCACTTAAATCACTCCCTTTTATTTAGAGACTAATTTTAAACAAAAATAAAAATGGCAGCACATTTTTTTCAAAATATTAACAGATTTTATATTTTTGTCTCTGCTTGGACAATATATGTGATAAACTAAAATGATTCATCATCATTTGTTTGTGGTATGCGTCTCAAAATCAGAGTGTTCAGCTATTCAAAAATAATTTATGTCATTATACAAATTATAAATATTTTAGGAGGTTAAAAAAAAATAATTCTCCCAGCATCCTTCAACTGTCATGATTAACAATTTGTACAAGATACAAAGTACAAGATAAAGCATATAACAAGTTGTACAAGATAAAGCATATAACAACATAAATTTCAAACAGTGCTACTATTTTACATGAATTATTCAGACCAAAATGCTTCCAATGTGATTTTATTGTTTAGCATGACCGTTGTTGCTGGCATAAACTTCAAAACCATATGGTTGAAGTGGTATTAAACTTCTTGTTTAGTATATGCTTAGCAAAGATGCATCATTCATTGACAACCAGGTGGGTTGAAGAAATCTGCTTTCAAATGCAGCCGTATCAGTCTGTATGAGATCTTATTCTGTTAGCAGTTTTTTTATTGCAGCTTCTTTCTCTGATAGAAATCTAGAGAAAATGGAGTTCAAGTGTGCATTTCCCAGTCATTGGATATCTCTCTCTCTCTCTCTCTCTCTCTCTCTCTCTCTCTCTCGCTCTCGCTCTCGCTCTCTCGCTCTCTCTCACTTTTTCTTTTTCTATTGACTGCATTATTACATTGAATGCCAGGCACAAATAATGATGGAAAGAAATTAGAATCATGAAAACCAGCAGTGATAAAAACTAGACCTAATTCTTACCAGCTTAATCGCCCTTTGCTACTCATTTAGTTAGATAACATCTAAGCTATACCAAGCTGAGTTGATTAGGGCCTCATATATGCCTCTTCTTTAAAAACACTTCCAAAAGCACTAAATGACTGATTGTACATTAGCTGCATACAGTAAAGAGCCGTGTCTAAGTGGTAAGTTGAAGCAGCTGCTCTTAAAATAGCTTTAAATTATTAAGGCATGGACAGCCCTTCTGCAATGCTACACACTTGCATGTGTCTACAATGAGGAATATGTGATAGAGTTGAAAGGGAACACCCAGCAAATATAATACCCCCAAAACACCTCATTGCATATGTGGACAAATGCATGCTTGAAAATGACAAAGCATTTTTCAGTTTAGCCAAATGTTTAAAAAAATCAAAGACGTAAAGCACTGTACACACATACACACACACACACACACACACACACACACACACACACACACACACACACACACACACACACACACACACAATCATGCACGAGGCTGTTTTATTTCAGATCATTTTAGTTGCCATGGGTACCCTCTAGGCTGCCGATTACACCCCAGGGGTGTGTGAGTCCAAGTTTGTGTGTGTGAGTTAGAGAGATTCCAGTGCCCAACAGAGATCAGAAAAGCCGCTGCTCTCAAGTTTAGATCGATATCTTCCTCTTGCCCTTCTGAGCTCAAATGGCATACATGCACATGCACACACACTAATAGAGTTTAATTTCTCAAAATATACAATCCTAAATCACCACATTCCTCAGTGTGGATTGAAAACACCCCACTTGCACAAACTGATCAGAATTTTTCCATTTAATCGTAGTTGACTAAAAAGGCTTTTAAAAAAGGTTAAGCGCCATGTTAAATACAGTATCTTTATACTCATAAGTCACCATTCATGATTATGTATTATTGTATTTTTTATTTGTTTAGCCCTAAGGTACTATCCAGCTGTATGATCCAAAAGTAAAATTTTATTGGAGACAGCTATTGTAACGAAAAAGATACAGGAAAATGCATGTGCACAAATATTTACCTCAGAGAGCATGTGCTAACTAAATAAATTAAAAGAAACAAAAGACAAAAGAGGGTTCGCATATTGACCAGGTCATCAAACAGCTCCGTAGACTGTAGACCCACTCTGTCTGCCTGATGCCCAGCAAATTTAGAAGTTAATGCATGCCACCAGCTTCTCCATTCAGTAGGAAACTACGTGACTGACTAAACATTGCTGCCAGCTGACACCCAGAGTGGAAAAAGGCTGCAAATGAAGAGCAAAATGCTAAGCCCGAACCAAACCGGGGGTAAAAACCAAACCTGTGATGCCAAGTCTACTTATATTGAACGGAGGACTGAATCTGTGCACTGCAACCACACCACTTAAGAAAGCACCAAATAATACAATGTGAAGCTAAAGGTACAGGAAATCACAAAAGCACTTGTGTCTATCATTGCAAAGTGCTGCTATGTTGCCGCAATCTTTGTGGATAGAGTTAACAACCCTCATGTGACAGATATTACATTTTGGAGCAAGATTATTTTTTACTTTAAATGTCTCTTAACACTGAATGCCAACTTTTCGAGATAAACGAGCACCCTAATAATATTTAGGCTTATAAAAGAAACTGAATAAAGCCTCAGTAGCTGAGGTATCCATCCATCCATTATCTTCCGCTTTATCCTCTACTAGGGCCCATCCAGGGGAGAACGTTTTGATCACTGGGCAGATACACCCAGGATAGGGCGCCAATCTATCGCTGGGCACACACTCACTCACACAAACACAAAGACTAACACACTCTATAAGGGGGAAATTGGAGAATTCAATTGACCTTGATCCATGTTTGTGGGAGGAAACAGGAGAACCCAGAGGAAACCCATACAGATACGAGGAGAACATGGAAACTCCACCCAGATTGGAATTTGAAACTAGTGCTGAGAGGCGAACGTGCTAACCACTAAGCCACCGTGCCACCCATGTAGCTGATGTAAATAACAATACATCATAAAAATATTGTTCTTTTTGCACAATTAGATATTATTTTGTAAGTATTTTCAAATGTGGAAATATTCATTTTGAAAAAGAACCCTACTTAAGAAATGAAGTGGAATTAACCATTTACTTAACAGAAATGTTGGACTAGGTTACTCTTTTTGAGTTATAGTTTAAATGCTTTTAGATATTTCAGATGTAGTTTTCTAGGTTAATGAAATTATATTTTTAAAACGTTTTACAAAGGTTTATAAAAAGTAGATTTGATGCAGTACATAAGGCCAGAAGAGTTTTGTCTGTCATAAATATGTAATGTGGTGTCCACTATCCAGCCTTTAAATTTATAGATCTAAACGAATTTTAAAGGTCAAACTTTTATTTCTTTGGTATAACTGAAAGATATAAAATGTGTAATCTATCGAATTTAGTTAATTTGAAAGTTTCCATTTCCTTTACACATAATTACCATGATAACTACAGTGCATTATTTTGTATTACTGTTTTGCCTAAATACTTACCACACTTTGCATGCTTGCAAGATTGATAAGCCAAATGGCAGCGTTGCAGCCCTGGTGCTCCATAAATAACCAAAAGGAGCTGCTTGCTAAAGATTAATAAAAGTACTTCTCCTCTGGGCTCACATACCCACACACTCACAGACTCAGTACTGTACATTTCCATTATTAATAACAGCAGCAGTTTAAACGCACATACAGAGATTGTACAGCACATCATGTATGCTGATCAGGACCACAGCTTGAGAGAATAAGGATAGAGAAGGAAAATTCTGTCCTCATAAAGATTGAAGTAATGAGGAAAGAGGAAAAAGGGAGTGAAGAAGGGAGTAACAGACGATAGTAATTGCAATTCATTTCCACCTCAGATCCCCTGGGGTGAGCGACTTCAGCCTCTGATCTGAGCGTGTTTGAGAGAGCGGTGCCTTCTCTTTAATATTCACAGCCATGGGTTGAGATGAGAGACTGCTCCCATACCTTCAGGTCCATGAACATAATGAGATTTTTATTTCTCCCCTGTGTGTGTCTGCAGTGTGCATCATGGTCAGGCATTAAGATCATCCGAGTGGAGTAAGACTGAACTTTCGCTAGAGTAATTTATGGAGCCAATGAAGCATCAGTCTTCACTCGTCCATACATATGCCTTGCTGGCCCTAAATTACTGTGAATCGCACAGCAATTTATGCAGGGTTCTCCCCCTAGCCACCAACCACATACAAAACACTGTTTATGAACATGAGCATGAACCAACAAGAAGCTCCTAGGCTTGGAACCCATACATGGATTAAACCATGTGTCATTACTTCTGCATTTGTATATAATGTGGAGTATAGATTCACCTATCATCCACAATATTAAAAATACTTCCTTGGTTCCACACTTAATATATTTATCAGCTACACTTGCCTTTTAGCTGCACTTTGTTTAATTTTGCATCTACAGGCTGTTTCTCATGTTTGTTTAACCATTGGGCGACACGGTGACTTGGTAGTTAGCACGTTCGCCTCTCAGCACTGGGGATTCCCGGTTCAAATCCCAATCTGGGTGGAGTTTCCATGTTCTCCCTGTGTCCACGTGGGTTTCCTCTGGGTTCTCCAGTTATCTCTCACAGTCCAAAAACACGGGTCAAGTCAATTGAATTCTCTCCAAAATTGCCCGGTATACATTTACATTTAGTCATTTAGCAGACGCTTTTATCCAAAGCGACTTACAAATGAGAACACCACAAGTCAGGTATAGGGTGTGTCTGTGTGAGTGTGTACCCAGCAATGGATTGGCACTGTATCTGCCCAGCTACTGAGACATTTTCCCCTGGTTGGGCATGGGGAACCCCCCCGCAACCCTAATATAGGATAAAGCGGAAGATAATGGATGGATGTAACCATTTTAACCTTGTTTTGAAATGATCCGCAGCAAGTAGGTATTATTTGGTTATCATTTCAGACTGGTGTTATTAAGAGTAAATCAGACAGCAGACACCCAAAAATCAAAAGAGCAGATTACATTACAGGTAAGGCCATAGTATTATGGGAGCAGTATAAATGTATTTTTAAAACAGCATAGACAACCAACAAGTAATAACAAATAAAATGTTGAGCTCTATATTTGGTTGCATTCTCAATAAGGCTTCACAACATGTTAAAAGTTATTTTAGCCAAGTCCTAATGAGCAAACTGCTCCGGTTTTCTCAAGTTTGGAGGGTGCTCTGTACCCAGCATAGATTCAAGACACCCTGTGCCGGATGAACCAAGGCAGCTCGAGAAGCTTCCTTAATATTAAGTGATAGATTGGTGCCCTGTCCTGGGCGTATTTGCCCAGCGCCTGAAACTCCCCTAGATGGGCATGGGGAACCCCTCAGCGACCCTAGTAGAGGATAAAGCGGATAATGGATGGATGGTGTTCTTTTCTTTGTACTGTATCTGTGAACATATGTTGAGCTGATATGTCTTGCCAAAAAGCTCTTATTTAGTCTCATCTGTCCATAGGACATTTTTCCAGAAGCTTTGTGATTCTCGAAATATGCATTTAGACGAATTGTTTCAAAGATTTATGATTTACTTTCAAAAGTGGTGTCCACCTCAATCGCCTTCCATTAAGTCCATTCGTACCATTCATATAAATTTTCCTTATACTGTCAAGTCAAGGGACTGTAAATTTCTGGATGGGCAACTGTAGTCACAGAGACATCACGATGCATGGAGATGCTTTTATAGCATTTACCATTAACATACTTGCCTAAAATGTTATTCTAATCTCCTGAGAAAACTCTCTCAATAGCTTTCTACATTAGCACCACATTCAATATGTTAGAAACTAAAATACCAAACAGCACGCTTTAAATAGGCAGGCTGACTAATAAGTTAAAAAATAAAATAATAATCAGTGACGATAAGTTACAGGCCACACCTTAGCAATGCTTAATTAGTTAATTTTAAGTATTTTCCAACATTGTTTTCCATATCTGTATATATCTGTACCAACCTTTATTTTTATAATTATTTTTGTAGGAATAATGTTTACAGTAAGTATTTAATCATTCATTTATTTTAATGAGTTTATTTCACTGCTTTTATAGTAAACAATTTAGTAAACTTATCCTCATCAGGAATTTGACAGGAGTTTATTCCACTGCTTTTATAGTGAACAATTTAGTAAACAATCATTACTGAGAATTCAAGCAAAGCTACACAATTACTGACACACCATATAATGGGTAACAATTCTACATGCAGCTCAACTTGACAAAAAAGCCACTAATTGGTTGAACATGCATTTACGGTTTTCACAGTCAACGGCACTTGCATGAATCCCAAACATATTTCCAATATTCATTCATTCATTATCTCCCGCTTTATCCTCTAGTAGGGTTGCGGTGGGGTTCCCCATGACCATCCAGTGGAGAACGTTTCGGGCGCTAGGCAGATAGACCCAGGACAGGGAGCCAATCCATCGCTGGGCACACACTCACTCACACAGACACACTCTATATGGGGCAATTCAAAGAATTCAATTGACTTGATCCATTTTTTTGGACTGTGGGAGGAAACCGGAGAACCCGGAGGAAACCCACGCGGACACAGGGAGAACATGGAAACGCCACCCAGATGGGGATTCGAACCGGGAATCCCTAGCGCTGAGAGGCGAACGTGCTAACCACTAAGCCCATTATTTCCAATATAATCAAGGAATTTTTTTTTGCAGTAAACGATATACAGACCATGGACCAGAGCTTTTCACTCCTAAAGTCAATAATTTAACACATCAAAGTAACTTAAAAAATAATTATATTGTAATCAGCACAATTGCTACATTAAACAGGGTTTAATTTAGAGGTCAGTGTTAAGAGGTTTTGTTTTCTTTTATTTGTTAATGCTATTTTACCTGTTAAACTGATATATTGTCTAATCTAAACTGATTACAGTAACACCATTGAAATTTTTAAATGTTGTTGCTGATTAGTGTGCACGTCGAGAAAGTTATATCATGGACTATAATTTGCAACATACTTTGTGTTTATATATGAATGGAGGGTGTTGGTATTTTCTTGATATAACCCCACAACACACAAACAGAATGTGTTATGCTAAATTTACAATTTATTGAGCCAGTTATTACATGGGTAAGTTTTATATGATTAGTTACCAGGTATCTTTATATACTCTGATTCCTGTTTTTAACTTAATTCCAACTGTGACCAGCAGACCACTAGCTACCACACACCTTAGTATAAATTGGAGAAAATCAAGGCAATAGTAATATAAAATCAAATGTCTGGACTTTTTGATCTCTGTTTACATATTAAATAAATGTTAAAAAGCAAAGTATGGATTCAATATTGTTCTGTGACTGGCAATAAAATAAGTTACACTGACTTATATAGTGTAGCTACTTACATCTATATTTGCTGAGTGTTTGAGTTAACACATGTTTCTTTTTGTCACACATTTTTCCTCCTTTTTCTTTTTCTGTTGGACTTAACATATATTAACAGAACCTTTTTTAATTTAGGAAAATGTTAATTATTATACCTCTAGTCTTTGAACTTTGATTCTTTAAGGTTAATGTAAACATATCTACTAGTAATAGTATATTTGAACAAGCATTTCTAAGTCACACATCATATCTACATAAACAATTCATGACAACTTACCCAAACCTAAATAATTTTTTTTTTTTTATAAATTTTTTAATTTCCTTAAAAAGTGGTTAAGTTATTCCACATATTTTCTATGATCACTATTATGTGCTGTTATGTGCAGTTAATTGTTAATCTTTTTATGTTAACTTTTTTCATGGTTGCTTGCCCTTTAATCTTTGGTTTTACTAATAAAACTAACATGCTTTTATCACCTTTTTTAAAAGACTTGAATAAGCAATTTACAAGAGGGTTTCCAGACAGCCCTCCAATCGCCCACCAATTAGTATAATCAAGAGTGCGGCAGCTGACATTTTAATAAAGGATAATTATAGAATTACCATAAGCTGTCAAGAAGGCTGACGCCGACCTTGACTGTTCAGTCCCACCTATAACATGTAAAGACTATATTTGAACTTGTTCCTTGAGGACACCATATCTAAATTTTGAATCTCTTTTCGTTATATCTTTATGTCTTTTTATACATTGACATGCTAAACATGCTGAACTCTTTAAAAAGATCAAGTTATGAAAACAAAACAAATCCTAACTGATCTTGTTTGTAGAATGTCTAAAAATTTTAAGCATCATCGCTTGCTTGTATTCTTGTTTCGTGACATGATTTAAAATGGGTCTTACTTGAAAAAAAAAATTCAAAAATAAATATTTTTGTGCAAGTCAATGTGATGGATGAATGTTAGGCTTACTATGATGTGATTTACTGTGTTAAAGGCTGAAAAATCACAAAATAAACACACAATGCCACTTTATCTAAATGTGGCAAAAGAGTTGTGTTTCTGAGTGAAAATATATATTTATTATATATAATATAATATATTTGGGAAATCATTATTTTGTGTTTGGTTAAGGTAAATGTAAATGCAAAAGAATGACTCCTACTAAGTCTTAATTATACTCATAAATGACATGAACTTTCTTTCTCAGATTGTTCAAATACATTTTCTTTATGAATCTGTTAGAGAACCAGTTTTCATTTTTCAGCTGGTCATTTCATTACAAGTCTGTCAAACTCCATTGTGTTATTGATTTCAAGTATACTTAGAGTGTACTATTGCACATTTTATTGAAGCACTTTTCAATAACTAATTTAAAGAAGTAAAAAATAAAACATGACAAATGCATTATCTGGTGTTTTTTTTTTCAGGCTGTTTGCTGCAGGTGTAGCCCAAAAACACCAAGCTATGCAAGTTTATGCTTCTATCTTTGTGGAAAGCACAATGCAGGATTACAAAATTTCTTCATAAAGCCATATATATTTAAAATAAAGGTTAAACAAAGTTAGCAAGAAGGCCTCAAATCCAATCCCTTTACTGTTTCATCATATACAAGATCGATGCCCTTCTGCCACTAAAGTCAATAGGGCTCCTCAATGACACGCACTTCTAACATCCCTTATGTGCACCCAGACAATTGGGCTATTGACAAAATGCCATGCCCTAACCACACTCTTTTGTGGAAATGTCTAATATGCAATACACCAACACACAAATTAACATGTCTGGTATTTTCATCATTTCCCAATATCCACTTTAGCATATTAGATAACAAACAGAACTTTTTTGCTTTTTATAAACACATATTCATGTGTAATCACAAACATATATATTAAACTATTACAATTATGAGATGAAATGCACCGTTTAAAATGAGAATTGATAGTCTTCATTTAGATATTTTTTTTATAGAATATGTCTGCAATATAATTTGATAATTACTGGTGTAGGGCTGTCACCCTTTATGAAATAAGTCCTGCATTTTATTTATGCATCCGGTATTTCTTTTAATTTGAGGTTTGCACGTTCTATCCAAATTACACTTTCTTCTCACAGTCCAGACATTAATTACCATTCGCAAGCATAACATATTTCAGCATGCAAGCATATTTCTTTTTCGAAGCATGAAATTGAACGGCCATTTATACTGCAGTTATATTTGAGAATACTTATTGCTGAGTCTTAATTTCTGTGTATTACAGAAGTAAAACTACATACTTACTAAATGTCTACTGTTTACAAACTTTTTACTGCATACTGTCTGTTGCACTGTTCCCTCCCCATTACTTGAATGTTTATAGTTCTGTGTATTGTCCCATATTTATTGTGATCCTTGTGTTTGCACACGTGCACTTTATGTTGGTTGTGTAGTAACTGTGATGTGTAGCACCATGTTCCTGGAGAACGCTGTCTCTTTCAGTACTTTATATTGTTGGAATGATTTACTTGAATAAACACCTGTAAATATTCGTGCTACAAGTAAATCATATGAAGTTTAAAAATAGATACAGTATAATATGAATTATTAACATCTCCAATAAATATCTGCAAAATCTTACTTAAAATAAAAATGAAATTCTATAAGGCACTCCCTCTACAGAGGTTGATTGCCTCTGCTTTGGTAGATTATGTCTTGCTTGGCAGTGAATATAATGACAAACTAGAATCATGGATTTATAACCCTGCGGTCAAGTCACTGTCTGGTGGAAAAGGTTTATTAAAGAGCAATACTGGATTCTTGGTTAATATGCCACATGCTGTCATTCCTGTTTTTGTCCTTAGTAACAAAAGCTAGTGGGGTATACACGATTTTCATGATTTAATGAAAAACACAATTTTTTTGATCCAGTGTAGTTGCTCTTAATCTAGCAACCTTAGATGAAATGATTTTGAACCTTATGGTTGCTAAGCATTAGGCTTACTTAGACCTTCATTCACTTTAGAAGCCACATTGTCCAGGGTTTATAATGTGCTACTGTAAGTCAGAATGGATTTGGTCCAAGATGATAACTGTTTTTTGGAAAGTACAAAGGCCCCCACTGGCAGTAGATGAGAACTGTGGAGTCTCTACTTTTCTTTTGGGTTTGGACCAGTTTGTGTCATGGTGAGCCCAAGATATGTTTACTGCTGTTTCAGCTTTTTGTCCTTCTGTGGTGGAAGATAGATCTTTCTAAAGATATTTATCTTTTTGAATGTGTAGAATAATTCTAAAATCACAATAATCATTTCTTTTACATCCTCAGGTTTTTATACACATTGACAATAATGTATACAATTTAGGAGTATATAATTTTTGTAAATAAAGTGCATTTTGAATTATAGACTCACACAAACAAAAGCTTTTCATAAGTAGCCAATTAAGAATTTATTTCATTTTTGAGCTATGCTATTTAATGATTATAAAGCAGTGGAAGAATAAGAAAATATATCAAGCTCGATCAAATTAAAATTTTTACATTTTTGATGTCCTTAATACACAGCAGTTAGGGTAAGCCTCAGGAGTCACAGCGGTCTTCATAAATTGTTAATCAGTCCTGCTTTAGGACTTCACAATTGAATTTAGTAGCTTTTTAAAAAGAAGTGGAGATTATATACCATAAGGAAGGAGGATATGGCTCATGTCGTACTCTTGTGAAACCTTTTTGACACCAACTCATGTAGTATGATTGGAGAAAACACCAGCTCATATTTAGAATTTTTCTCATGACTACAGGCCTTTCCATCACAAAGCATAATAGTCTGTTGTGTTGTTGCATGTGTTTGTCACATTGTGATGTGATTGGCTTTATTGTAATAATCCTCACTATGATAAAACAATTCTTTCATGTCTTTCTTCTTTCTTGCTTTATGGTTTTTCCACTGTGGCTTCATTACACATGCATTCTCACAGTATTGCAGTATGTGAAGCTTTAGACTGCCTGTGGCACAAGAGGGGGAAACTGTATCTGCCCAATTTGGAACACTATTGCAATATTGTACTCGCACACACATGTACATGCACACACTCACACACAAATAGATCTAATTTTCTGTTTAAGCACAGTGCTATATCTGTAAGTAGACTGGGAGTGTGTGGGAATCTGTCACCTATTCTGAAAGCATGGTGCAATCTAAACTACGACTGCTATTGTGTTCAGGTTAAATCCTTACTCAAACCTCTCAGCCAACATGTTTTATACACAATGGCGTTTACTTTTTGGCCGGGACATTAGCAGATCTGGGTCAAATTAATAAATGAACAACATAAATTATAGTAGTTACAAAGTCCACAAACTTTCAATTATAGCTATATTTCTGAATGTATGTTTGCAATGTTTAGTGGAAACATTTTTGATTATTTATTTCAAACATTTAATACATTGTCTTGTGCCTTAAGGTTATGGGTTTAAGTCAATGCCTTAATTTTAAATTGATTATATTTCATGATTCCCAGTACTGTAAATCCTTTTGGAAAGGCTTCTTACCAGTGATATTAATATATTATCACAATATATAATCCACATTTATATTAATTCTAGCATGTTTGTAAGTCATAGAGCAATCCTCTCTACCATAAATTTCTCCTGATAGTCAACAAATACCAACCACTATCATAAACAAATAGAACTCTTGCATTGGGTAGAAATGTAATTTATAAACCTTACCTTCACTATGAAATTTTAATATGATTTTTAAGCCTGTGTGGAATCTAATGTGCCATAATAGCAATATTTAGTTTGTTTTCATGCATGTGTTTGCCTTTAACCTTAGAATTATAATCATTTCTCTTGTTTATATGCCATAAGATCTACACCCAAAGAACACCCACCCACAGAGGTTTGACTACAGTACATCATTTACTACAGTACTATTATCTTCTCAATTGCTCACACAGTGTTTTTTTTAACACTTCTGAAAGAATTCTGGATAAATATCAACCTCAGGAACAACAGTAAGTCCTTTCTTATCAGACATGATCAATCATCAGAAATGAGTATGGTAAAGAGTATTTGCCCAGGCTGCTTTAAAGCTTTAATCTATAGAGCAACACTTTAAATCATGAAATTGTGCAAAAAAAGTCCAGCTGAACACACAGAAGCTAATGTGTACTGTACCAAAAATAATAGTGGGTACTAATTTAAGAGACTGAATAAAAGGCACATAATAGTTGTATGTATGGGTCACTATGATACCAAATAAGAAAGAAAGAAATATTCCAAGAAAACTAAGTTTCATCAAAACACTTTCTTTTGGCATCTTTTCTGTTAAGTAATTCACACTATATAATTATTTATTGGATGATTTATATCTCTTTAATTTATATCTAAAATACTGGATAATGTAATCTACATTTATTTTAACTACATTATGTAGATTCAACTGCTAGAAAAAAACATGACAATTTATTAAAATTGTATTTAAAAAAATATTATAAAACACATTTAATTACTTTAGGTAGGGTTGCATACATTGTGCATTCAGCTACTCACTTGGGATATAATATACAAGGATATAGATGGTAATTTTAATTACATAAAAACCTTAAATACTTTGCTGAATAATAACTAAAAGATTTCCATATATTGTGACCTACATATAATAATACACATTATGGATGAAAAATTAAATTCAAAATTAAATAACTAAAACAACCAAAACGTCTTTTTTCAAGTTTATGATGGGTTTTGACATTATTCAACTTTGAAATTTAAACCCCCAAGTTTTTAAGCATCTGTTACAATTGAGGTATAGACCATGCTTCAGAAAATTAACTTGACATTTTAAATCATTATTATTTTGTTTGTGAGGTCAAACAGCAATTGACACTAAAGTGCTTCATGGCAAAGCTCTTAATCTTGAACTGCATCACATACAATTTCTGAATCTGTAGTATGGGCTTAATTTTTTTTTTTTGTAAGCCACAAGCATGAAAGAAACCCTTTTAGAAATATGCACTTCATCAGAATGAATCTGGAAGTCATTTATGCACCTCTGTGTTTGTATTGAATAATTAATTTGAGCCATGAAAAAGGATTGCCGTCTTGGGACGCCACCTGTATTCCTCATCTCATTCTCACTCCTATTCTGCATCTGTGTTGGTTTGTTAAATCTGGAGTTTGAGAGTTTGCATTTCTAAATTCCCATATGTTCATAAATCTGGTCTGGTTTGTTGTTGGAACTAAAGTATTTATCTGTGCAATGTGACATATGTATGTACCAAAGATAAATGAAGTTTACCTATGTGGATGTGTTTGACCTGAAAAACGTTACTTTTATAGAAGTCCTACAATAACATAAAAAACAGAACAGAAAAAAAAAAATAAATAAAAATGCAACGTGTAATTTATATTGTATAACGCATAGTCTAATCTGGAATTGTCAACATAAACAATGTTTGTTTAAATTAGTATCATTTCTTCACAGTTACAGAACTTTGACAGATGTATAGTACAAAAAAAAAGTTTGAGTATATGTAGTTACATGTAGTATTTATTACATGATTATTGAGAATATACATATTTTATTATGATGATTGATTATCCTGTAGTTTAAAAAAAGGTGAGGGGAATGGAATAAAGCAGGAATATATACAGTATATATATATATATATATATATATATATATATATATATATATATATATATATATATAGTGTTGAGTGATGGCAGGCTAACAACTTAAAAAATTTTCCTTAATTTTTAGGATTTCTGCCAAACTGTTGTTACATAATTACTGTTGGAATATGTAATTTATGGTATTTATAAATTACACAATATATTAAGAAATTCACTTATTCTCAGCTCATGATGATGTTTTTTTTCCCTTGAACATTGGTGCAGCACATTTGCATACAGCTGTAACTGATTTGTAAACTGATGAACTGGTTAACAACAGCTGCAAAAAAATTAAATAGAACACAATACAGTAACATTCTCAAAAAATATAAACATATGGTTTCTTTGTGATTCCAGCAACATCACAAAGAAACAATTGCTGTTCATCTGTGTTAACTAAGATAAGTTGATTATAATACTGAGGGTCTCTTGTCTATTCAGTCTTGACTGGAGTGTGTGTACACAGGCATGCACAAACATGCATGCATACACACACAAGCTAAAATGCATTAAATACATTTGCATGTTACCTGGCTTGCTGTCTGTATTTTTTGCATAATTTATTTAACTTCCTAAAAAATGGTGCCTTGCTTTAACAAAACTCATAGAAAGGTAACGTGTGTGACGTGGTACAAGAAAAAGAAAATAACCTTTACAATGTTAAGCATAATTTGTCATAATGATAAGTAGACATGAGCACATCACTTATAGATCATTTTAACAGCAACAACACAAATGTTGTTAATGATTGTTGTCAAATAAATGTACTTAAAGCAGTAAACAGTTGTTCAAATGTGTAATAGAAAGCAAAAAAGAACAGCTAATCATATGAATTACTGTAACTTAATGTTAGCAACCTCACATATGTTCGCTTGTAATCCTTATGTTTAATTAAAGTGTAAATGTTCTAGTATCAGCATTTTAAAACTCTGCTTAGATGTCATTGTGGTATTAATGTGTCAAAAGGCAAATGGATTGGAGTGGTATTGAGCTGAATAAAACATGGACAAATGTTTAACTAAGAATAGACATTACTGGAAAATGAACCCTAGGTAATTAGAATCAATTATTCAATCAATTGTTTTTCAGCAAATACATTGCACCGCTTATAGGATAACTACTGTTACTGTCAAAAAGTTTTTATTCTTATGATATAAAATTGTTTAGCTGATCTGGTTAGCATTCATCACAGTTTGATAGATATATTATGAAGTCTGCTAGGTGTCTAAATTATTTATTTATTTATTTTTTTCCATGAAGTAAAAATAGTGGTTATGACCAACTAAGTATTAACTCAATATTTAATTGTGTTTATTCATGGACATAGAGTGTACTTCAAGAATTGTTATATTTATATTAAAATAAACAGCTTAATTAAGATAAATAAATTATGTTTTGTCTCATGGGACAAAAGCTGTTTGGACTGCTCTAGTTTTTTTTAACAAAAAAATCTTAAAAAAAAAATACATTAGATTTCCTAATATATATTGGCTAAGAGGGCGGCATGGTGGCTTAGTTGTTAGCACATTCACCTCTCAGCACTAGGGATTCCCGGTTCGAATCACAATCTAGGAGGAGTTTCCATGCTCTCCCCGTGGCCACGTGGGTTTCCTCCGGGTTCTCCGCTTCCCTCCCACAGTCCAAAAACATGGATTCAAGGTCAATTGAGTTCTCCAAATTACCCCATATAGAGTGTGTCTGTGTGAGTGAGTGTGTGCCCAGCGACAGATTGGCGCCCTGTCCTGGGTGTATTTGCCCAGCGCCCAAAACATTCTACCCTGGATGGGCATGGGGAACCCCCCCACGAGGATAAAGCGGTAGATAATGGCTGGATGGATATTGACTAGGATCTTAATCACAAGCTTTTGTTCATGTTTAAGTTTTGATGAACAGCCTTTGAAAATTTAAGATAGCCCATATAAAACCTTTTCATAATTTAATTACCAGGTGCTCGTTGAGGCATAGGCATGGATTAATGGACTTTGTAATTAGGCTGGTAGCCTACACACCTGAATAATGCAGGTAGTAAAATAAACCCCTCTGATATGTCTGACTCTTTTCTGTGCTTTATATCTTTATCTGACTGTAAACCTGCTGAAAATAGGTAAGAGGATAGACAGAAATGCCCTAACATCCAGATTAAGTGTTACAAATATTTTCGTTAATGTGAACCTCTAAGCCCTTTATAGTGCCTTTAACGCAGCTCTGTGGCAATGCTTATGTAAACACAGAAAAGAAGTGGAAAGAATGAAGGATTAGAAGTTATCTGGAGCTATCATGAAGGAGGTAGAGGCTGGTCAATGTAAAATCTCTTTCCATTTAGCTTCAAGTAGAAAAGTAAATCTGAATTCCAGTGAAAAAGGAATTCAAGGCTGGTGGCATAGACTACACCAAAAATGGTTCAACGAATGAAACAGGATCCATCACTGACTTTGTAAACTTACAAAATATATAAGCATAGTAATCGTTGTCTGAATACATTTTCTTTTTCAGAATTTATTTTCAATTTATTTATAAAACTCTATATAATAGAGTACTTAAATTCAAATTAGCAAAATGTTTAGAAAATTAAACAAAGAAGTACAAAAATAATTCCCATTACAAATGCCAATGCCAAAAAACCTTAAACCATATTATCTTTGTAATGCTCCTAATGATGGCACAGAATTTCTAAATACCAGTGCTGTTAAACTACAACCATTTACCTCAATCATTTTCAAGTTGTCTGAGGATAGTAAAATTGGCCTAACATTTTCAATGTTTTGACGCCAAAACCATATGCAAGAATAGAGCTGTATTTTAAGGTAAACTTCCTTTTTCTCCACAACTGGTGATTGAGTCAGATTAAAAGACCTAAATACATGACAAGAATAAGTAGCTAGCTAATTGCGTTTCATTAAGCAACTCCAATTTGAACTGATGATTGAGTCATTAAACTGAGGTTGCTTCTATTTTTAGAGAAGTAGGCGATCAGGATGAAGGGCAGCAGGGAGTCTAAGCAGATTTGGTCTCTGCCTCATTCATCATTTCCGTTTTCATTGGCTTGCCTATTCTGGATGACAAAATGTTGGTAGCAGGAGTCTAATACATGGTTGATCTATCAAGCTGCTTC
The DNA here is from genome assembly GCA_019802505.1 of Corydoras sp. C115. Taxonomy (NCBI): domain Eukaryota; kingdom Metazoa; phylum Chordata; class Actinopteri; order Siluriformes; family Callichthyidae; genus Corydoras; species Corydoras sp. C115. The sequence goes on from JAFMOC010000001.1 coordinate 7,850,809, forward strand.
AGCTTTTCTAAGGTTGCATCATTGACATATAAATACTGATGTGTGTCTTTATAACTTGCAGTTTGTAAACAAACTGAACTGTGTGTGATAATTTGCACATGATAAACAACTTCTATCTTAGCTGAGGGCACATGATTCACAATCTGATGTTCTTAGATAAAGTCACCAATCTTCTATCAAAACTCAAATGCTAATATCTTCATATCATGGTTGAACATGTCCAGACATGACTTTTGTTTGGAAATTGAAGCTTAGGTGAAACTCTTTACTCTCCCCTTTCTTAATCCTTCTCTTTTCAAATTACTAACTCATCAAGCCTCTCAGTGTTGAGTCACTGCCTGACGTCACTTCAGTGAAAGCTGATTAATTTCAAACCTTACATTTTTGCTGTCACCACACAGAAACAATGACATGTCTATAAGAATAAATGAAGAATAGCCCAAAAAAATACAGATGCAGCATCTGTTCAAATGAAGGCACAGTTTTATCAAGGATACATGCCTCGACATCTTGGTTATATGATTTATGTAGATTTACATGAGCCAAAAAGTGAAGTCAAGCAGAACTTTTTACCATGCATTACCAAACATTGGTCATAGACCATCTTCAATTTATGGCAGCTACATTTCCTAGGAGAAAAAAATATAGGACCAACGGGTAAAGACAAATACATAATTTACTGCTGTAGAAATATAGTTAGTTATAAATTTATAAAATATCTGAAGATAAATACTATTAAAAAAAGGTTTTTATAATAGTATGGTAAGAAATTTCAGGAAAACCAAAATTGGCAAAAACACTGGCCATTCTGCTTTATTGATGCCTGTGTAACTCTCCCCCCAGTCCTCTCAGCAGGTACTATTTAAATCAGCAGTCAGTAGATAAATGCAAGCAACTTTAAACATGTATTTTACTATTGTTTGTGTTATTTGGAGTTGAAACTATGTGTCTGGAAGTTAAGATATTTGGTTTTCAAAAATATTGCGAATGTAGTTGCCAGTGTTGTCAATCATTCCAGTATGGCAGTTGCAACATACCTTTAGGTAATTCTCCAAACAGGGTTAAAAATATTAAGATATGCAGGTATTGTAGGTAGACAAGTATGGAAACAATTGTAAGTGATACTAGCACAACCAGTTTTTCATTATTTCATGGTTTCTTCTTACAAGGTGACATCAAAGTTCATTAGTATGCTGTACTGTATAGTCTCACCATATCGGTACCATTATATCAGAGTGGTTCTTGTGTTGGTGTAAGACTAAATGCAACAATGAAAGTAGCTTCATACAATATTGGTTAATTTAATATATGTATTGTCTCCATGCCACTTAAGTCATGACTTGCTGGAACAGAAGAAATGTCAGATCGGTGAAATAAGATCTACAAATTTACTGGAAACAAAAGTTACACATTTGTACACACACACACACACACACACACACACACACACACACACACACACACATATATATATATATATATATATATATATATATATATATATATATATATATATATATATATATATATATATATTCATTCATTAATTATCTCCCACTTTATCATCTATTAGGGTCGTGGTGGGGTTCCCCATGCCCATCCAGAGGAGAACGTCTCGGGCACTGGGCAGATACCCAGGACAGGGCGCCAATCCATCGCTGGGCACACACTCACTCACACAGACACACTCTATATATGGGGCAATTTTGAGAATTCAATTGATTTGATCCATGTTATTGGACTGTGGGAGGAAACCGGAGAACCCGGAGGAAACCCACGCAGACACGGGGAGAACATGGAAACTCCACCCAGATGGGGATTCGAACCGGGAATCCCTAGCGCTGAGAGGCGAACGTGCTAACCACTAAGCCACCGTGCCTATATATATATATATATATATATATATATATATATATATATATATATATATATATATATATATATATATATATATATATATATATATATATATATATATATAAACAAAACTTATTATACACACCTGTCTAGCTATAAGACTTACTGTGCAACAAAAATAATAATAATCTCTTTCTAAGCCTCACTTAACAGATGGCTGTTTGGTAAATAGTTATTCCAGATGGGAGTATTATTTGTGGCATTTCAATTTCAATCCTAGTTAAGTATGCATAAGGTATTTATAGGGCCCAAAAAGTTTAGTACAGCACTGAAATACATACTTTTTTTGCATTTCAGAGATTCTATTATCCAGAGTAAAGCATCAAAGACATATGTACAATCAATGGGATGAAATGACTCTCACAGTCACCAGAGAAGAATTTTGGCATAGATGTTGTAATCCCAATGGTTACAAGATTATCTATTAGGAATTAAATGAAATTACCTTTGAAAGTGATGTAGTTACAGCACCTACAAATTTTTATTTGTATTGTTATTCACTAAGATACCTCTTTGACAAGGACAGGTACCCACCAGTTCTTTACCCCTTTGAAAGCACATGGTAGTCCCAAAAAAGATCTTTTCACATCAATGAATTGGAATAAAAATCTAAAACATGGACAATTGCTAAATGAATAAAAAGAAAAAAATCAGTATTACCACAGGACTCCACACCACTTAACAGAAGATGTATGCTGCACATAAGGTTATAAATTATATGGTCAGGTCACAAACAACAGGTCTGGGAAAGTCAGAGGTTGGTCACGGATGCCCAGTCACACAAAGAGATGAGAATGGTTCTCATTAGTCACAGTGATCCTGTCAAAACATGGTGAAAGGTTAACATTATACAGATATTAGGAAAAGAGCATGGAAACATGCATTACTGTGGTAAAATCTGCAGACAAACCTGTGACCAGTTTCACCAGCTTTATTACAGTAGTTGGAATGTGTCATAGTGCTTAAGATACTAAACTGTGAATCAAAAGATTTATGCTTAAATTCCAGCACAAGCGTACAACTGCTAGGTAATAAATCAAGGTGTTTAAACCCAAGTTACTTCGAGTCAATGCTGTTATGACCGCTAAGCGTTTCTAAAAAACACTGGGTTAAAAATGCAGGAAATCTTTATATATATATATATATATATATATATATATATATATATATATATATATATATATATATATATATATATGCCTATACTCATTTTTACATTCTGTACCTCAGTTTTGTAAGATCTCTTAATTCTTTTTTTTTTGTTTATTTTTTTTATTTATCTTACTCATTTTTGTCATTATAGTGCGTGGGTAATATAGTTGTTTGGATACTTCATGCATGTTTTTGAAGGAGGAAGCTATGGCATGAATACCATGACAATAAAATGAAAAGTCATGAAGAAAAAAAAAATCTCATTCCAGTAAAGTAGTTATTCCAGTAAAGTAGTAGTTAATTGGTTTAAAAAAACCTAAGCATTCTACTACTTTTCAAGCATTTTTGAAAGTCATAGGTAAAATGGGTATGTCAGCAAAAATACAAAATAATGGAAGACAATAAATATTAATCTTTGTACAAAAATGCTGCCTCAAAAACAAAAGCTGGTGAAACTTTTTAATTCATTTAGCAATTGTGCACAACACAATGTGTTATCAGAGCTGACTGCTTGGTTCTCTAGACACAATCAGTGCACAAAAGTCCAATTGCAGCATTGACTGACAGCACTTGGGTGAACCACTTGTTGCAAGGTGTGGGCCACATACACACCAAATCAAGAAATCAATTCAGCCAGTGGTTTCTCACATATAGGCAGCTGTACCAAAATCTGTACCAGATGTAGATTAGAGATGTTCTGGAACATGGTTCACATGCAAGTAACACCACCATATGCATTTTTGGACACATGAGCCTAATGAATGTTTTTTATAAGAGGGCCACCTTTGGTGTACATGCAGTATGCCAGTGTTGGCAGAATGCCAGAAGTGCCATATCAGCCAGAAACAGCCCACATCTGTATGCCATCTGCGTAGGTTGACAGTGTTGAATTTATACATTTTCTAATTCATAGGCCATGCTCACAGCTCCCAAAATAAGGTTTAAACTAAGCCCTGTACAAATGCAGAGGACAGAAGCAAAACAAATTACCTCCTCCTTAACTGTATACTGTGCATCTCTTCCAGAAGCATTTGCTATATTTATAAAAAAAAATAAAAGGTTAGATATTACAGTGTTGCAGGTTCCTCCTTAACTACTGACTTGTGTTATTGTCTTGTAAGTTGCTTTGATACAAAGATCTGCTAAATGACTAACTGTATTGTTCACTCTTACAAATTCTATTTGATAACAATGTAAATATACGCCTATAAGGTGAAACAAGTTGTAGGATACATTTCCATACACAGGTAATAACATCAGCGATGAAGTGGGTATTGCAGTCATTATTTGCATAATGTTGATTTAACTGTCCTACACATACAAGCAACGTCACTACTAAACATGGTGTCAATTTGTAAATAACAAATCGCCAGTGTTGTTAAGGATTTTCTTTTTAAATTGCAACACATCATAACCCCAAGTAGGCTATGGAGAACTCAAATTTCACCCAAATTTATGATTATTGGTGTGACAATCTGGCTCTTCTTTGTTCTTTAACGAATGTGCAGAGACAGATATTGGAAAAAGGAATACTGTTTATTAACTTTAAATTTAAAGACCATAAAGATGCACATTAAAAGCAAAGAAATTTAAAACTCATACCACACACATTAATCACAAAGTTAAAAAAAAATGAAATGTGTTGGGTCAATGAAGCAACTGTTGCCACAGGTGCTCATACAAATCGCTTACTGCAAGATAAGTTAAAAAAAAAAATTGAGTGAGTAAGAACAGTACACATGCATTAGTGTAAAGAGACCACTCATCAAAATGGTCACAGTCCTACAGACAACTCAACACTATGGAATTAAATAGACAAGAATAAATCAGTTCAACAAAACCTAAAATGGGGACCATGCAAGAAAAAAAAAGACTACTGCAAAAAATCCACACACTTATAAAATAATCAGACTGCATTGCCAACAAAGCAGCTAAAAATTAAGCAAGCTTTAATGGATCAGGCTGATGAAGCAAACAGGACAGGCCAATGATAATACAAACTGAAAGCAGACCCCCTGATAACAAGCATTAGCTGTAGGGCAAAGCATTAGGGCAATGCATTAGTAATAGTGTGGAAAGTTACACACCTCTTAAATTAAAATTAAATGAAAAACAAAAAGTCAAGCAAAGAAGTGTATTCTATTAGATACAAGGCAGAAAATTTGCACAGAACACCATATAAATATAACATCTACATATAATACATATAAATACAACATCTAACTCGGAAGTAATAGAAGTACACCCATATTAACATGGTTAAATTAAAATGTTAATGTTAATGTTCTTTGGTCACCTACAAAAATAGTCAAACTAATTAAACACTACACTTTATACAAATTAGGAACCCATGTCGCCAAATATCCTTTAGTGCACTTTGGTTGTATAAGCCTTGTATGGAACACAGCCAGCCCACAACCCAGCACAGCTGTATGTGTGCATCTCAAACGGGATGGTTGCCTGAAAAGACAACAGGAAAACGACTTACACCGTGAATTAAATGATCACTACAACGGGAAACGTGACACCTACCTGATTCACCAAAACAGAATGACACAGCAGACAGCAGATGCCATTAAAGTAACGCTATTTTTTGTTTCTAAAGGAGCACGCACTCAATTAGCGCCAAGTGGAGCTAACCCCGCCCACGTGTGAGATGCAGCATCAGCAACAGCCTACCTGACACACGTTCATGCAATAAAAGACATTTAAAAATCAAACACATTTAGGATTTCTGCAGATAGACAACTTACTGAAGAAGAGCCAAAACGAGTTCAAGCGGCTCAAATTTTGAAGCCTAATAACAGCATGAAAATAAAGTTAGCTTTTTAAATAATTCAATTTAAAGAAATATACACTGTGGGGAAGGCTTAGTGGTTAGCACGTTCGCCTCTCACCACTAGGGGTTCCCAGTTCGAATCCCAATCTGGGTGGAGTTTCCATGCTCTCCCCGTGGCCACGTGGGTTTCCTCCAGGTTTTCCGGTTTCCTCCCACAGTCCAAAAACATGGATGAAGGTCAATTGAGTTCTCCAAATTACCCCATATAGAGTGTGTTTATGTGTGTGTGTCTGTGTGAGTTAGTATGTGCCCAGCGATAGATTGGCCCCCTGTTCTGGGTGAATCTGCCCAATGCCCGAAACGTTCTCCCCTGGATGGGCATGGGGAACTCCTCCGCGACCCTAGTAAAGTGGAAGATAATGGATGGATGGATAAACTGTGGGGGCGCACCTTGGCTTAGTGTCAGAGCTGGGGATCCAGGTTTGAATCTGGGTGGAGTTTCTATGATCTCCCCATGTCCTCATGAATTTTTTTCCAGGTTCTTCCTACAGTTCAAATTCATATTCAAGCTGAATTGGCTGCTCGCAATTGCCTAAATTGCCCCTTTATAGTGCGTGTGAGTAGTGTGTGACCAGTGATGGATTGATGAGGACCCTAACCCTAACCCTACCCCCCATCCCCTCCGTGCGAGCCTAGTGGAGGATTAAGGGCATAATGAGATGAAATATATACAGCAAGAGATAGAGATAGAGATAATGGTTGATATTTTATGTTGATCAGTTGAGTTATTAATCATAGTCTCCTAATCCCCTTCCTGAATGTTTCTGTTCATCCACCCTGGGAAAACTAATTGGACACTTTTGTGTGTTTATAAACCAGGTAAAACCTTGTCAACTCTTGTCTGTTTAACTCGCAGAAATGCTGCTTCTACATTTTGGAACTAAACTGCAGTAAATGCGAAACTACTGCATTTCTGTATGCATATGGGTTTGCATTTTTGTTCTAGGGCTACTTTGCGTTACTTGGGCTGGTCTTTGTCTGATGTGGGATTGGAGTGGCCATGAGAAAAAAAAATTCTGAATAAATAAATTCATGCGCATGAAAACACACCCACACACAGCTGTGAATTCCACCTGGAGACTTAAATCATGGCTTTCCATCCCTCTTCTGCCTCACTGCAGGAAATACTTTATTAGGTCCATCACTACTGTATGGAAATAATCAAACATGCACACTGGGACCTGGACAGGCCTGACCTTGTACTGACAGGTACGGTAAAACATGTCAAGATATGAATTTATTAAATGCATGTCAAACATTTTGACAACCTGCTGATAGAATATGAATGCAGAATGTTTTCCTGCAAGCTTGTTATACTATTATTTATAACATTTTACCTACTATTTATAGGCATGCATGTCTTATATTGATCTGAGCTTGTTTTTCAAACTGTGAAGCTGCTGTGGACTCAAACTGCACTATCTTTGTAAAAACATGTATTGTTTTTCAGTTTTTACAACAATATGAAACAGTACCTGAAAGACATTGACAGTAAAAGTAAACTGTGAGAGTTGAAAGCTTGAGTTAGAGGACCCGTAGTGGTCCAACGTACTGTAGCAATAGAATAAGATGACATAAACAAAAATACCAAAGGACTACATGAGACAGTAACACAAATAGGTGAACCCAGGTTAGTAATGTTTGGAAAAACTTCTCTTGAACACTTTCAGTTTTTTTTTCACTAGTGCTTATCATTAATGACATCATACAAAGAAGGTAAACAGCCTGGGGTGGTGTTACTGTCAAAATCCTACTGTCAATCTGCAAACTTGAGCTAATTATCACAGCATTCTGGATAGCTTCATTTCCACACTAAACCAGCCAATTACCATGTATGAATTTTAATGTGCATCCTCGTTTTCTACTTTCCCTTTGACACACTGAGGATATTGTGAGTATATTTATTTTTTGTCTCATCCCCAACCCTCATTTTAGCTGAGTGCTGATGTCAGGAAGATGATAGTGCTGAAATAAAATAGCTGTAGGACTGCTTGAGACAGGACATGCACACTGAGCCTTTGGGTGAGTGTATGTCAGCTGCAAAGTTGGTGTCAAGCTTAATAATGATGAAAGAAACCTTTCTTCTTCAAAGAACTTTGGTGTATGTTCGCACATAGCTGTACACTGCCCCTCCACAAATGCGCAGACGCAAGCACACACACACACACACACACACACACACACACTCACACTCACACAGAGAGTTCAAAGACTGCAAAGGATGCTTGGCTTTTATATTTGCCCCAGGGAGAGATTTGTCAAACTTGTATGTGTATATGTGTGAAAGCCAGGTGAAGTTTGTTTACTCACCTTCCCCAGAAAGTGTATGCTATATAGTTGAAACAAGCAGAGACTTCCTTTTCCCCCTGCTCTGTTCAATCAATTTATATCTTGCAATACTATGATAAAGCAATTTTTCAGGATGTCCTGACATAGGGTATATGGATACCATTTGTATGCATGTGATAAATTCATAATAAATCTTCTGAAAAATTCATATATTCAATATGTTGTTGCCATCCATTTCTGAAATTCTCAGTCCATGCCAGTGTTGGGAAACCTGCCAATTTATGTCCCCACCTCTTTTAGAAAGGGTTATGTTATTGTTTTATTTCATAGTCAGTGGACAAAATCTATCCAAATGCTATCACGTCTTTTTCTTGAATGATGGTAGTTTCTGAGTGTTTACAAAGAAGTCAGACTATTAATAAAGGTCCTGTTAATCATTCTGTAGTGCTTTTTTTGTTTTTATTTTACAGCATGGAAATGCAGTATAGATTATAGAGTATGAAAACAATTTAGAAACACAATTCAATGTTGTTTAATTGCTCTAGTGACAACAGTATTTGTGCATAATATGCAAAATATGGGATACTAGAAAACTCTTTATATTTACAACCCATACAACCCATTCTGTAAGCAATCTTTCAAAGTACTCAATCATATCATTTTATGGTGCTTTTGTTGGCATATGTACATCAAATTAACCAACTTAATGTTTTAAAACAGGACTGAGCACCAAATTTACACCTAATTTATTATTATTTACTGCATTATTATTTAAGTCCATTAAAGGCAAATCAAACCAAACTGTGTTTTCTGGACTGCTGATTACACATAATATGAACAGTATATGCAGAGTAGTATTATATTTTTGAGGCTGTATTGCAGTTATTGACATGTATATGTGTACATTTCTATGTATATATAATTAAATAACTTTTTGAATTTTGTTCATATATTTTTGTTTAATTATTGAACACTTTAAGCTGCTTCATGTATAAAAAGTATATATTTTAATTAAACCAAATTATTATTAAAATAATAATTATACTAATGCTGAATTAGAAACACTGATACACTAAATGTTAAAATATTAACACTGCAATTGATGGGGGTGATCAGAAGTGTTAGGTTTCATACATTTTGTTAAAATAATGTTGACTTTTATTTGTTAAGATGGGCGGCACGGTGGCTTGGTGGTTAGCACGTTCGCCTCTCAGCGCTAGGGATTCCTGGTTCGAATCCCAACCTGGGTGGAGTTTCAAAAGTCCAAAAACATGGCTCAAGGTCAATTGAATTCTCCAAATTGCCCCATATAGAGTGTGTTTATGTGAGTGAGTGTGCCCAGCGATAGATTGGCGCCCTGCCCAGCGCCCGAAACGTTCTCCCCTGGATGGGCATGGCAAACCCCAACGCGACCCTAGTAGAGGATAAAGCGGAAGATAATGAATGGATGGATGGATTTGTTAAGATTCATTTTATGGAATGTCATTTGATCATGTTAGCTTTAAAATAAACAGTTTATATATATATATATATATATATATATATATATATATATATATATATATTACACATTTTCATTTTATTTGATATGAATAGAATTTCATTAAAATGTTAGTCTTCTGAGCTAATTTATTACCATTTTAATGCACTTTACGAAATTGGATTTCGACACCAAAATGCAGTAAACTTTACAGATGAATTCTCATATTAGGTAAGTTCAATTTACTGAAAACACCACTGTCAATAGTCCAACAGACCTAGACATGCTGGATCAATGATTCTGTTGACTTAGATTAGTATCACTGAATAAGGCTAAAAAGGTGGAAGAATAGGAACTGATGGGAGAAGGGGCTAACAAAACCTCATCAAACATTTTCATTGATTTATTAAGCTGATATTTTTATAAGGCACTTAAAAAATGACATAAAATTCAAATGGGCTTACACACATGCAAGCTTTTGATGTCAGTTCAAAATGCAAATTGTAGTTAGAAGAGTTATTATCCAGGATGATGAAAGGTTAATTCATTATATATTTATTTTTTTATTTTATAATAATATTATTGCCCACAATTATCAAGCCTAATCCATTCTGAAGTAATATAAGCAGAGTTATGGTGTAAAAGATTATTGTAAAAAGCACTAGTAATATTAGTGATTTATGCAACTTTCATAGGTGGAGAACAGCGATTACATTCAAAACCAATGTTTCACTGATTAAATTCAATGTTTCACTGATTCTAAAAAAATGCAAAAAGAAAATCAATAAAGCCATTACACAAGCCTTGGTACGTTTTGCTGTATAAATTAAAAATGTGGTACTCTAAAAGCTAAAGCAATCTTTTTGTAATTTTTGAACAGATGGTTGAATGAATGGCCATTTACTTGCATGGCTTGTAAGAGGAGATGAACTTGTCATTTTCTCTAGACAAAATAATATTTCCTGCATAATGTGTATACGATAGGTATAACCCTAATATTCACATTCCCATCATCCATATTGCACTCAGTTACCAATCCCTTGACTCATTAAAGACACGTTATTGTCTTGTTAGGCTCATTATCGTCTCACTAGAGAGAATTTTCAGATATACCAAGAAGATGCAATATGGCGGGTTCCCTGCAGAACATGTCTGCACCAATGAGTCTCTGCACAGGGGAAAAAGAGTATGGTGCCTTCTTTAAGTAGTGCCATCATTTACCCCAATTACCCTAGATGCCCAGTAACTCCTATATGAAATGGAGAAAGAAAGGTTATTTGAGTGTACCCGAGGTCTTTAATAGAAATAAGAGGGTCCAGGGAAGCTTACGTGAGCAACAAAATTCTTGCTCTCCAAACAATCTGAAGGTGAGATCATCAGAACACATCTGCTTTTTAGCGACCATTCATATTTTATCAACCTAAACAATTTGAATTCACCAGAAAAGTACAAATTTAAACACAGTACAGACAAGTTTATAAGGGTTTTGCTGCCTATTGTGCAGATAATATTTAGTTTTCACTATCATCTTTTTAATATTCAAAATATTACCTGACAATGAATATATTCAGTGGAGGGCCATACATTTTACACCTAGGCCTTCGATAATGCTCTGTCTGAATTAATCCACCTGTCAATAAGTATTTTATGACTATAAAAACATCTTATTATGCAGAAATAATATAGTATAATAGTATAAAAAACATTGCATCAAAACACTCATACAATTGTAATATAATTTAAGAAAATGAAACTCACCAAGAAATCTTGATTAAATCCTGATTATTTGTACAAAATCATTTCTTTTTTTTTATTAGTTTCATTAATAAGTCCTTTTATATTGCCATTGAAGTTACTGTTGAAAGTCGAGTCATATTACTGTAAGTTTTATTTGGCTAAAAAATGCCTGCTCAGCAAAAGTACTCTCAAATCAGAGGGCGTGAATATGCTGACGATATTAGCTCACAAGAAGGCCCACTAGAAATGTGATTGGTTAAATGCTAAAAAAAAAAAAAAACAGGTCTGGAAGTGGCGCAACCGGGAGAAATGCTATGAAAGGAAGCAGACAGAGGATTTGGAATTATCAAATAAGTTTTCATAGACAAAATGTGATTAACATCAGTCTGTGATTTAGATATTTATATCTAAATAGGCCTTAAAGGCTCTGACGGCCTGCCATTTGAATACAGTGATGTTTCTTTCAGAGACCAAACCAACTAATAGGTTTGACAACAATTGGAACAACTAATTATTCATTCATTCATTCATTATCTTCCGCTTTATCCTATATTAGGGTCGCACTGGGCAGATACACCCAGGACAGGGTGCCAATCTATCGCTGGGCACACACTCACACATACAGACATGCAAACAAACACACTCTACATGGGGCAATTTGGAGAACTCAATTGACTTGATCCATGTTTTTGGACTGTGGGAGGAAACCGGAGAACCCGGAGGAAACCCTCGCGGACACGGGGAGAACATGGAAACTCCACCCAGATGGGGATTCGAACCGGGAATCCCTAGTGCTGAGAGGCAAACGTGCTAACCACTAAGCCACCGTGCCGCTACACAACTAATTAGAATAAAGTAATTTAATTGATTGTATATATTGTCACATGGTAGGTCAATTAGGACTGGAAACAGGCATTATTTACAGATTGCATTAAATACAACACTATATGTAACTGCTGGTTTGAGGATTTGCGATCACACCATGCTCCTGCTGCATCTGCAATCTCTCTTCGTGCTGTTTGTCTCACTCTGCATTATAAAAATTGCACAATTATCATTAGTGGAACTTCGGGCACGTGTGCTATCATTCTTGGTTTTTAATTCATGTTAAGATAAATACATACTGTGTATTAGGCACATGGTTTCCTGTTAAACATTGTGCAGATTTTATTTGTGCAAAGTGTTAAAATATTTTAGAAGCAAACAACTTATTACATGTAAACATGGTTATAACCTCCAGCATGTCTCAAAGCGATTTTACTCCTTTGTACCTCAGTCATGTTTGCACATGCTCTGTTTTAATCCATTTTCATTTGTGTCTATTGCAGTGATTACCCTCCATTAAGTCAGATTGCTGTTCAGTTGCAAAATTGTGCTTGTATTGAGAGTTGCAGCAATAAAGCTTCACAAGGTTTATTTCCATCACTTACCCATAAAAAACATGGGCTGTTTCATGGGTGAGAAACAGCATGGTGAGAACAAATCATGTGGAAGGGAAATGAATGAAACACTTTTATCATACGGAGCAGGAAAATGTGTGTATCTGTCCTTTCCTAATGACCTTTCCCCTTAGGCTCTCTCTGACTGCAACACATTTATGCTGACTTGTTGATTTACAAAAAAGATACGTCAATTTGATCATACTTAAATGTTCCTGTATTTATTCCAGGCAGTTGCTTTTAATGATCACAATAATAGATAAGATTATTTCCTCTCTCAGTTATATATGATATATGTGATTTATATCCTTAGATTTTATCTAGAATGTACAAGCTCTTAGTAATCAGATTATGATTTATACATTATTATTAGTAAAATAAGATAACATATAAAATATCATTTTAGATGCCTGTAACTGTGTAAAAGTATAATAATATATAGTTTTTTTGACCACCTGGTTGTGGTAAGGAAGCTTGCATTGTACATCACAGTAATTACTTAATTCAAATAAATAAAAGCAATGTGCAAATGAAATTTGTCTGATAAATTTTTTTTTACCTTTATACCATTTTTATATCTAATATTTCAGATAAGATGACAGGGGTGAAATCACAATTTTAGGAACATGCTGGTAAAAGTCTGTCAAATCAGACAAAATAAAACAGTTCTGGGAAGGTTAGAGAACAATGTTTCCTTGTTCGTAGTGGTTGTAGCTGGAAGCCAAACGGAATGTTGCTCTCAGTTTAGCATTTGATCTGATGGAGAGATTAGTTGAAATCAAAGGCTCCTGTAACCTCTCCTTAACCTCGCTTGCCAATCTAATTCTCTATGCCCTTTCCCTTGAAGCCTGGGCAGTATTAGATTTATTCATATTCCATCTGGCTTTGATATTGCACTAGAACATTCAAGGCTGTGCAGAACGTCTTGAAGTAAAAAAAAGAAGAGAAATAGAGACTCAGTCTTTCTCTCTGTGCATATCAGACCTATTCATACAGTTTATCTGATTTCCACACACCCAGCACCTGATTGATGTACATGTGGGTACTGTATGAGTCATAAAATGTGGAATTCAGGTGCATGTGTGTGACCGTTTTATCCATCCAGGTTTCATTTTTATTTCCTGTTATGCTACCTTTACAACTGATAAAGCAAATGATTGCCCTAATCTAGAGTTGAAAAACTTGTCAGGTTTGGCAATTTTGTTTTTATAGCACGTGTTCTGTTTTGGTTTTTGAACAATGCTTTCAAAGTGAGTGCGTGAATGAGACCTTAAGTGTGACTCTTTTTGATACACTGTGTGAAAACGCACACACACAACAAACAGGCACTGACATCACAGCATTGACTCACAAAAGGCCTGCTGGCACTGACCTATGCGGGCAGCATGCTAATGCTAAATGTGAGTGTGTGTGTCCAGGGACAGTGACACACAGGGACTAACCCACAATTCATTCATTGGACAAAGCCATCCAGTGGAACATTTGTTTAGTTAGGCTTTTTGTATGTATGTGCATGCTTTACTAGCCTTAGCATATAAATAATTATAAATTGCAACTCTGCCAGTTAACTCAGTGCTCATAATGTTAACTGTTGTCAATTGAAACAAAGCACAGGTTATTACATGTCTGATAATCATTCCTGATTTATTTAAACTTGATGTCGTCCAGAACCTTGTTGTTCTTTCTATTACACATCACTATTAAAATTAATTGCAATGGTAAAATCACCGTGACTATTCAAGCAAAAAATATGACTCTGCCTAGACATGCTAACATGAATCCTTAAAAGTGGCTATGTGTCCATTTTAAATGCTTCCCCAGCTGGTGTGCCTTTATTTGTCTTGCCCCATAAAATTCTGGTGGGAACCATGGCAGGGGGCAACTCAGTCCTCTCCAGGTTGCTAATGTCCACCCATCTGCAAAAACAGAAACACTGTGGTGTTTGAAATGCTGCATGTGTGTTTGTGTGTGTGTACTCTCTTTCTAAAAATGTGAGAAGGTCATTAAATTTGTAAGTGTGCCACATGAGAAAAAGCAACATCTTCATGCCCCCATGGGGAAACTTTGTCTTTTGTTAATGATACATATGTCTTTCTTTTAATGGTCTACACCCCCATACCCGCATGAGGCTTTTTCTCAATTCCATCTACAAAATACACAAACAGAGTTTCTGTATTGAAGGATTAAAAACAAGCATAATTTGAGCTAGATTATTTTCATTTAGTTATTTTTTTATATATGCACAAATTCACAGTTTCTTTGTGCTATTCCAGGTAAAATATGTTCTTGCTTTCTAGAGAAAAAGCATTCACAAGTCTGTAGTTAAACACACAATCAATACACATTTTATTCAATAATTTCAGCAGTATTTTATTTAAGCAACTGTACAACTCTTTAGATTGTAATTGATCTAAAAACGAATCTGACTGACCATTGACTGGCATGTATGTTCTTTTTTAATTGATTGTGTAAACTGTGGAAACAATATTATTTTCTTTCTATTTTTCTTTATTTGACTGGATTTGCTTAAAGTTGCTTACAAGAAACTAGAAATAGTGTCTGATTTCAAATTCAGACAGAGTCTGAATCAAAAGTTTTGAGACTGACTGATACAGTTTGCATGAACAAAATAGTGTTATGAATTGATTAAATGAATTGTAATTAAGTCATTGTTTTCCAACAAAACTTC
Organism: Corydoras sp. C115; assembly: GCA_019802505.1. NCBI lineage: Eukaryota > Metazoa > Chordata > Actinopteri > Siluriformes > Callichthyidae > Corydoras > Corydoras sp. C115. The sequence continues at coordinate 7,866,351 of JAFMOC010000001.1, forward strand.
TCATTGTCACTGCATTTCAGCTCTACCTCAAAATCTTTGATAACATTGTTTAGTAAACTTATTAACTTATTAAATATTTATATAAAAAAAGGTAACTAATGTCAGTGTGTCATGCTTGTATAATATTCGTTCATTCATTCATTATCTTCCGCTTAATCCTCTACTAGGATAGCCGGGGGGGGGGGGGGGGGGGGGGCATGTCCTTCAGGGGATTGAAGGTGAATGTGCTAACCACTAACCCACCATGCCTGAATTGAACTGGTTACTGCCTAATTTCTTAAACCCATAATGTTTCTATGTTATCCAATTGGGACCATTCGAACTCTAAATCATAAAACATCATTATACCATTAACCAGCCAAAAAACATTGATCGTTCAAGATTTCTTACTAGTTATAACACTAGCTCATAATACTAATCATATATGATCTGTAAAAAAAATCCTTTATAGACAGGGTACAGTCATTAACTGAGAAAACAACAGGCATGCACTGTATTTTATTATTAAAGAACTCTCATGGAAATAAGCAACATAAAGAATTTATTGGAAGCAAAAAAAATAATGAAAAGAAATCTCTTGGGATGTTAAACAAATTTATCATTAGTCATAATTCTTGTAACCATACAAAATACACCTGTGGTAATGTAATTATCTAAATTTGTATTGTATTGTTTTAGCTAATTAAGTAACTGAGAGTTCACATGCATTATTTCCACTTTTTCACATGGTTTAGAATCTGAGAAACAGAGTGTGTTGACATTCACACCCCACGTACAGATGTTCTCAAACTGATACTAGCTAAAGCAACATTTTGCTGTTTTGCACATATTTGAAGGTTACCTCCTTCCTGACATTTTACTAAAGAAGTTCTGTGTGAAAGCATTTCACTTCAGAGGACTCTGATAGATGCTGACTCTCTTACTCTTCTCTATGTGCACTTGACATACAGTAATGCCACATATACATGCAGATATCAACCATAAAAATATATTAGACTGAAGAAAATAAATAAATCAATAAAAATTAACTATGTGGCTAGTTCCACATGCACAAAAATATTCATAAATTTGAGAAAGTAATAATTGCAAAATGTCAATAAAATGCATGTATTTCCTAATTTAAAATTAACTGTGTAATTTTAAGTATTTAATAAATTAGTTGTCATCCTTTTGGATTTTTGATTTACCATTTGCCAGCTTTTTTAAATAATCTGGCTTGGCTATAAACTACACACACACATATTTTTGCCTGTAAATATAGAGAAAACACAAAATAAATGTACACATTACACAGCTTTTATATAGATAATTCTGTATATACAAAAATGATTTATTAATGTAAAAGCATAACAAAAACATCCGGCAAAATTAAATGGTAAAAATGAAAAATAAACAAACAAAAATTTTACAAAAAAACATTCCAGACCTTTAAGATTAAAACATTTTTAAAAATCTGTGACCAATATAACCCCCCTTTCTTTTTAATAACAGTCATAAGTTCTACATTAATGGAGCCTGCCCATTTCGTAATTGTTACCGAACTGTCCGTTTTTCCCCGGAGGGGGGAGGCTACGCGGAGTTGCTGCGTAACACCGCTCGCGCCTAGTGAGCGCTCCCGGGTACCGACCACGCGGGGAATAAAGCGTGCGTGGGTCTGAGGAAACGCTCCCACGAAATACGACCCACGCGGAGAAGATGCGCAGCGCCGCAACGTGGTTGAATGCGGAAGGAGAGTCCGTGAGACACCGATAAAAACCAAACGCAGAATTTAATAAAAATTGGTGATGGGACACCAACGAAAAGGGGGAACAAACGAACAAAGTAACACGGGGCATAATACCACAAACAAAGACGTGCGCCGACTGACAGGAAAACGAAGACTAAATACAAAACCAACTAAACACGTGCACAAAACAAACCGATCACCCAACTGAAACAATTAAGGACCAAACGAGGGACAGGTGCCACAGGCACCTGTGACAGTAATCTGTTGAGGATCAACTTTTTAAGCAGCAAAAATCACAGCCCCAATCCCAAACACTGTTCAGAGCGGTGTAATGTTTTCTTTTATTGTAACTGCCCTATTTTATAGGTGAGCACAATATCTCAAAAGGGTTTAGAACAGGTAATTATTATTTTATATTTAAGGCATTTACTGACTAGCTATGCAGTGGATGCATGCGTTGAAGTGGATGCATCGTCCTGCATAAAAATCACAGTCTTCAGACTTTTTCAGGTACCACTGATTAAAAAAATATTTTCTAAAAATTGGCAATACAATTCCTGGGCACTCCAGGTAGGTTGCAGTTTCGAATCATAAAAGCACTGGAGGATAACGGGTTCCTGGCCACTTCACATTTGATTCTTCACAAATATTTGGCAGTAAATTTGTATCTTTTTTTTCAACAGGATTATTTGCAACTAAAGGTTTAATGGCTCTGTGCCTCTGATGGAGCACATTCCGATATCCTAACAATTTCAGTGCTAAATTCCTTCAGATTTTTTTCTTTTTAGGCTTTCTGTGTAAAAGACAATTTTTTGGACCCATTTTGCCTGGGAAAAAGATGCAAACTAATAATCATGTTGATCTCTTTAGGCCACACCTTTCCTAATGACACAAATATCCGGAAATGCTTAAATCCAGTTAATATTCAAGTTTATACATCTTGGATTTGGAAAATATACATGCATAAAAATGATGGTATTTTCAAAATACTTACTTGCATGCACATGCTTTGTAAAAATCACAATGCTTGGCCATGCTTAGTAAGCGTTACTTGTTAAACACAGGTTTTGTAAAAGTTGTACTAGTGGACCAAATGCTATTACATTAATGAAATCTGTAAAAGGTCAATTCTTGGTGATGTGCTGTGTGACATTGCAAATGTTTGTGTTCACACGAATTCTCATGTTTCGGCTCATTTTTGGGATATTGGTGTGACTAGAATCTCAGGCCTGCTGAATAAACAGTAAACATGACATTTATGTTACTGCAACACACACACAAACACACACACACACACAAAGTAAACAAAGTTGATCCTGCTTGACCACTAGTGTGCCCACCCACTCATCTAAGACATACATAAATCATGTACATTCTGACAAATTAGTTTATATGTGATGATGACAGGATTCACAAACAATGGTTTACCACACACATTCTAATAAACCCTGCAAATCATCTTGTCATACACATAACACCTGGTAGAGCAGGACCACCATGCTCAGCCGTAACATTAACATTTTATTGAGATGTCAAGTTTTGGAAAGGACTGTAGTCTTACACACTGAGAGAGTGGGTAAGAGGGTGATGATGAATGAGAACATTGGAGGTCTTGGAAAAACAAACATCCTGACCAGACTACATGAGTAAGAATGTTGGTTAAAGGAAAAGAACAGAGTTAAAGAGGTGTGGTGATAGATGTCCTGATAAAGAATTCCAGTTTCTGTTGATAGTGATACAGTGCCTGAACATCTTAAGGGAGTTTGACCATGATTGAAACCAATTCACTGGTTTTAGAATTTAAATCGCATATGGGAATGTTTTAATGAATCATGCTATGAGCTTCTAAAAGGACATTCTTGGCATCAGGCCTTATTTAGTTCTGTTATTTTAGATTGTTGATAAGGAAATTTGTTCATGTTTAAATAAAATGTTTTTTTTCTGCCTACACACATTCAGGCATTCTCACTTGAAAAGTTTTCCCATCATGTTACATAAAGGTTATAAAGATTATTTTCTGCATTTCTTTAATGTCACAAGAAGAAAATAACACAGAAAAATATATACTTTTATTTTAGATACTTATCAACATTAAAATGTTTTCCTTGTTTTGTGTATCTATGTACACATAGATTCTTAGATTGTTTGTCCTCATCCATAAACATCTTATAATCATACATAATAGCAATACATATCAGCAAAATTAAATTATTACTAAAAACAGCGTAACCTCATTGGTTAGTTGTGTCCAACGGTACAAAGTAACAAAACAATCAGAAGACGATACACAAAGCTTTGGTAAATAATTAGACTAATTGTAAATTTGGTACAAAATATCTAATCAGTAAAAAACAGGAGAGTAAATGTGCTTCCTAAGAGTTACAACATGCCAGAAATTCACAGGTCACATTGAACAAAAAGGTCCTATGTAATGGTTTGCTAAAGTTTGAGTTTTATGACAGCAGTGCTTTCCCACATAACACAGTTTGAAATAGAAAATGTCCCCATTAACAGATATAAGAACCTCATCCACAGGAGCACAATCATGCTATGACAGAAAAGGGACTTCTCCAAATGACTGCTTCAATTCTGAAAACCTATAACTGTCTAAACTGCCCAGGAGAGTAAAGGGCCTGATTACAGACCTAGTCTGAAAAGTATAATCACATACTTTTGCCATATACAGCATAATTTTCAAACTTTGCAAAGACAGGAACTTGAGTTGCTCTTGCTGCGTTTGTGATGCAATGTTGTAGGTATGATTACAACTGTGCTGTTGGTAATAGAGCAAACATACTTTGGCAGCTTTTGGAGTTCTGGTTTCTCGAGTTTGTTGAAACATAGCCAAGTTTCAGTGCTAGTGCTAGATTTGGAATGTCCGTGAAAAATCTCCTTATGTTTCGAGCTGCAAAATTATTTTTACTTTTCAACTCCTATGTAACATAGAATGTATGAATAATTTAAACTGGAATTTGAAAAGTCTTTAAAAGCAAAGCCCCTCTCTACTATATCACAGCAAGGAGGATGTTTGTGTTTAGACTTCTTGATTCTTCATTTATTATTTATAACCTATTTGAAATACTTCAGCGAGTCTCTTTATATTATTTGCCACAATTTTCCCAAACATTGGTTGAGCCTGGGTAAATGTGAATGTATGGCAAATTTAATAAAAATAGAAAAGAGGGATTATCAATCATAACTTTCTGAACTAAAACAAAAATAAATCTAAACAAACAGGAAGAAGAAATCTCAGGACAGGATGGGGTTGATTGTGACATTGCTGTGAATGATAGATGACAGCCAAGAGGAAAAAAACAACAAACAGCAAAACAAACAAAGGAAAAAAAAACAAAACCATTGAAATAGTGAATGGGAGAGTAGGTTTCTGTACAAAGTTGATGGCCAGTTGCACTAGCGCTCATTTAGCATACTGCCTAAGGTATCTGCTTATGGCTTTACTCCAAAACTCACACAAATACATCTTGTCAAGTTTTTTTCACTGTCTGTCAAGCTCCCAACAATAATTGTCCCAACCCACAGAGCATATTTAAAAATGACAGTATTTTCAATTTTCTACAATTGGATAATGTAGCAATCAAGATAATTTCATTTTTATTGGAACATGGAAAGCAGCAGGTTTGTACCAAAGACTTGTAAAAATATTTCTTGACAAATAAAACTTAAATTCTTTGGCTCCTTGAGGTGACATTTGATAAGATAATAATCTTGCCATATCTATTAAAATATTATCAGAACTTCATATTTTGCAGTACCATAAAAACATATGCTACCATTAATTCTTCAAAAGGAAAAATACAAAACAAAACGAAAAACAGTATTTTGATCATACCAAAATATGATCCTATATATTTGGCTATAATATCACATTGTTGGCCCACTGCTCCCATGGGAAAACTGCATTAATCCAAAGGTGGCTTATATGAAAATATTAATTTAACAAACATGTTGTAATGCTTGGTGTAAAAATGTACACAGATTACACTGAAACAAGCTTAAATAAGGAACAAAGGAAACAGTTAATTAACACAAATGAGCACTAATCAACTAAAGCTGATGGTTACTGAAATGGGTGATGTGGGCCAGAACAATATTGTTATCTAAGAAATTATTTATGATGGACTAATGGATCTGATCTTTATTTTTGCCCAGGATCAGAGTTTTTTTTTTTTTAATAAAATTTTATATCAAAGCTTTTATATCATACTTGTTTTCATTTGGATGGAGCGCTTAAATATATACATAATTATAAAAAAGTATATAATTTGTATGTTATTATTGGATTACACCTTTTAATACTGCCTGTTCACTCAAGGAAGGTGAGTTTCCCACAAAGTCTGGTTTTAACAAAACAAATAAAAAACAGGTTACTTAATTTGAGCTTTTCACTGTCACTTTAACTTTCTCTTTGGGGGTTCAGACAATGCACAATAAACAATGCCAAAATGAAACAATGAAATGCTGTTATAATAAATACTATATAAATTTAAAACTTCCAGAATTATTAATCCAACTTTAAAGTTGATATATTAGTTACATTGTCTGTTGCTACACATTATATAATAATACCTACAAGTATTATTTCATTTCATATTATATTTACTCCCTCTGTAGGTAAAACAGCAAGGACATTCAGTAATGCACTACTGTCTAGTCTTATTTCTACCTGCAGGCCAAGGTGGAACAAGCAGTAGAACCAGTCTAATGTACACGCTTGGGCAAGTATGTGCATTTCCTTCTTCACTTATTAGCATACATGAAAGCGTCAAATTGAATTGCACAGTCCTCATACTCCATCATTGTGTTCAGCTTTAATTCAAGGGTCTGTATCATAAAGCGGTATTTAAATGCCATGGCTCCATCTTTAATTCTCTTTAAAAGCTGTTATTCATTTTTCACACCATTGGCTTTTAGTCTTCCATTAGTGCTACTTTGCAAACCCTAAATGAAAATGAAGTTCATGCTGAAGAACTGAATACGTCACTTTCATCCTATTTATGGAGGTGCACATACTAATCCAAATTCATGGCCTGTAGTTTAAATGTGTAACCTTAACAGACAGAATTAGTGTAATTATTTTTCAAGAGGATTATATTAGGTATTATTGTCTTTCAGAAAAAAAGTATCTGGATCATGTGGAGGTTTCACAAATATTATTATTATTATTATTATTATTATTGTTGTAGTATTAGTGTGTTTCTTTTTTTTTTGTTTGTTTTACAGTAAGAGAGAGATTTACCAATGCAACCCCTTTAGAATAAGATAAGACAAACCTTTATTAGTCCCAGTACGGTTAGACATTTACATTCAAATTGACCTTTCTATGTTATTTGCAGATTTAGTTGTTTAATCTGATTTAACTAAAATACACTGATTTTGAGTTTTTGACCATTATTTCCAGCCTTTAATAATTTCTGGGGCTTTGGCATTTCCTCATAATTCATAACATAGGCATGGCTATAATTCACTGTGTGGCTAAATTCCCTGTTTTATTTCTCCATGGCAGACCTTTTCACCCCATAATTCCCTTAGTATAAGACAGGAAGATAATGCATCCCCTAACCTTTCATCCCCTGCCCCTAACATATTTTTCCCAGACCCAGAAAGAAAGAAAAGTGGAAAAAAACAAAACAAAAAATTTCTTGGTACTAAGTTTAGTCTAGGTGAACTGACAATTATCAAAACTAACATCTACTAACATCTAATGCATTTCCTTATTAAACCAATGTATCTGTTTTTAACAGGGCTGCTAGTCAGTGATCATAAGTCTTTGTGTTTTTTTTGTTTTGTTTTGCTTTAGCACTCTTCTAAGAATTTAACAGATTTGTTCAAAGCTTTTCTGTCAAACCTGATTTAAATAAAATTTTTTGTCAAACTAACAATTTCTGTACTAACTAACAAGTACTGTATAGGAAAAGAAAAAAAAAGTTTTAAAAGTAAAATGCTTACTTCACACTTTAAACTATGACTATTAAACTATAAACTGTGTCTGACATAAGTTTTAATAAAAAAATTATATAACAGAGATTACAGAAAGCAAATTCTTTGTTCCATCAGCTCCTGTACATTCCAATATAATGATGAGACCTTTTTTGCAAGTCGACATGCATGCCTTTCCACTGCTTTTCATTGAAATCTTTTTAATTTCCTTTTTGTTGTGTAAAGTTTGATGTTCTAAGTATGTGCGTCTTGTTAGTGCTGTGAGACTGTACATGCCGACAGGCTGTCGTCTGGTTCTCCTGTCTTTCTGCTTTCTGTTGTTGCCACACCTCGTTAATCCCTGACCTTAAAAGGCATAGGTCAAAGTGCTTGACAATTCCTTTCAGCATTCCATTCGATGCAACAAACAACGATTCAATCCAGGCATGACATAGACAGAGAGAGAGACAAATAGAATGAGGAGTATGGAGACAGACTGAGAAGGAAAAAGTAAGTAATAGACAGAAAGAGCGTGTGACAGGCTAAAGATAACAAACAAGTTAAAAAGAAAGGTGAAAAAATTGGAACAATCTAAAGGCAGAAAGAGAAACAAAGGCACACCAGGCTCTCAAAAAGTTTGAGGCAGAGTTAAGACAGACATATAAAGAAAAAGGGTAGATAAAAACATTAAAATAAAACATTGAAAAATGCTTGATGCAGAGTGAGAAAGACAGACCTGATAAACTAAAAGACCAGAATGGAGATACACTAAGATGGAGATACAGAGAATGCCACTAAAATGTGGTGAAGTGTTAAGTCTCAGCTGGGTATTTGGATCCCTTCAGAAGGCACTGTGGGCATCTGCTTGGAAACCACCATGGAAACAGAATTGGGTGGAGCCAAGACATGTGCATGCATGTTTTTGGCTACTTAACTAATAAATGTACCATCACCACATGACACATGCCACAGAAAGGCTTTCTGATTCTCTCAAAAATAGTAATATGATAACAAAGATTCCCACTGAAGACTAATGTGAAAGCAGGAAATTTATTTGAAGAAAGCCAAAACAATCCCCAAATTCAACCAAAAAAGCACAAATAGTGCATACAAAATGTATGCACATAGTAATTTGTTCAATTACTATGAAATACTTAGTAGCTTACTGTTGTAACACAAATTAAATGACAATTAATGTGCTTAATGTGAACAATGTGAAAAGAGAGTACAGTGAGAATTTTTGGTCAAACTGGAGCAACATTATATCAGCTCCAAAATGGATGGCTTTTGGTTCATTCAAAATTAGATGTGTAGTATTATGGTCATCAATAGAAACAAATATTTTAAAGCACATTAAACCTATGTTTTAGAACTTCAACACTGTTTAAAACAACAGGACCAGATAATAACCTTTAATAACAATTTGTCAAAGCAAAAATTGACCCTAGCATCGTCTCCAAGTCAACTCTGCCAATGCATTCATTCTAGGACATCTCTAGACCAATTTTCCACTTCCTATGGTTCTCTTAATCTTTTGGTCACATGCCTACTCATAGCCTCGGAATTTTTCCCAGTCCAGTTTTCCCTCTCAATTTTGGCTCATGCTCTACTCATAGGGGCAACATGATGATCTTATGCATGCCAAAAAGGGAATGATGAGGCAAGAAGAGAGAGAGTGTAGACACAGTTATGTTCATCTTTGATAATTAAGTCATAAATCTTCAGAGATTTTTTTTTAACAAACGGGTGACCTTGAGGGTCATTTGAACACACACACACACACACACACACACACACACACACATATATATATATATATATATATATATATATATATATATATATATATATATATATATATAAAGAGAGAGAGAGAGAGAGAGAGAGAGAGAGAGAGAGAGAGAGAGAGCGAGCGAGAGAGAGATTTTTGAAAATACCCCATTTTTAAATATCCCAGTGTATTCCTTTATGTTTGTATATATAGTTGATAATATAATTATTATATAATATAATTATTGCTTTTAGTGACCAAGTGAATTTAAATGCATATAAATTGTTCGAAATGTCACAGTTCAGTAGGAATTTTGTATTTTAACAACATAATTTAGCAACATATTTTTTTAATTTATTATTTAACAAAAAAAAGTTTTAAAGGTGTTTGAGAAGAAGGATGTGATATGGTGAGTGTATGAAATTCAAGACATAACATTATATACCATTTAACTGTTTGTAATGCTTCTCTAAGGCAGCCTTGTTATGCAAAAACATAATGACAAAAATGCTGAAAATGAAAGGCTTTTATATTTTTGGTGGCTCATACAAGAAAACCTACTGTAAGCCACTACAGAAACTTTTTAAAGTACCCCATAATGCAGAAACAATACATCATTAATGCAGATTTTTGCATTTCTTAGAAAAATGTTTTTATTTTACTAACAGCCTCTAAAACCATAGTATACTGTATAGCAAATAAAATGATATATCTACTGTGTATAGCTAGTAATACAATTACAGCAATGATGCATTTGTTTTTGTGTTGTGTGCAGACACTGATTTTATTTTAATTTACTTTTTTTTTTGAATAGGCAACATCTTATTAGAGTTTATGATTACAATGTTGTTGCCCCCACAATGTTGGATTTTTTATATACAAAGGTCAATTTTTTTAAAGGGCAGCATGATGGAAAAGTGGGTAGAACTGTCATCTCACAGCAAAAAGATATTGGGTTTGGTTTCTAGATGGGTGACCAGGCTCTTTCATTTGTGAATGCTTTTTCTTTAATGTCTGCATGAGTTTCTTCCAGGAGTTCTTATTTTCTTTCAGAATTTAAATGTATATAAGTCATGTAACAACTGGAGATTCTAAATTGCCCTTAAGTATGAATGTGTGTGAAAGTGTTTGTCTGTGGCTGCCTTGCAATGGATTGTTGAACTGTCACAGTGTTTCTTCACCTTTTATCCAAATACTATAAAGTGTATAAAATAATAAACTGGTTAAAACTGTTTAAAAGTCTGCCTATCACAAAAATAAGTTTAACTTTATTTATTTATATTGCACTTTAGTAGTAATAGTAATAATAGTACATTGTCAAAAAGCAAGTTTACAGTATTCCAAGCCTGAACATCAAAGAGCAAGCCGAAGTGACAGTGGCAAGAAAAAACAAAGCATAGAATGGTAAAAACACAGTGAAGGTGAAGGTAAAATATGTGCATGGAGATGTTTACAATTATTTTGTTGCACCCATCATCATCCTGTTCATATGGAAAAAGCATAAAATGGAGGTGGTTGTCAGTTCCTAAAGCACATATCCACTGGCTTTGGGGATTGACTGATTTTCAGTCTTATTGGTTGTTTTGCATGTTGTTTTGCATGACAAAACAAGACAGGACAAGTTAAGATCTTATCACCTAATCGTCTAAATAAATATTAAATTAAACCTATAAATTTAATATTGCATCTCTTTGTTAAAAATAAAATACACAGTTATGTACATAACATATAAAGCAATAGGAAGAAACACACTATATAAAAACTATATAAACTATATAAAAACACTATATATACACCATAATATTACAATATTGTCTTTGAATTGGATTTAATTGAATTTAATTGAAATTTAATTGAATTGATTTACTAAAAACAGCAAATTGCACAGCAACAGATTATTATTATGATTGAATTTGTATTGCACAAGTTTTTTATATGTCAATTTGTGGGGGGTGGGGGGTTACTGAGAGCAGTGCAGGTTATATAGTCTGTGGTATGCATGAAAAACTTACGGTAACGCTCCTTAACACACTTCAGATGTCGCAGCCAGTCATTGAAGGTGCTGCCCAGTGCCACTAAAGTCTCATACATGGGGTGGGATTCATTGTTCATAAGAGTTGCAAGCTTGTTTAGCATCCTCCTATCTCCCACCACATGCACCGGGTCTAAGAGTTCCCCAGGATAGAGCTGGCCTTCCTCGAATATGTCCTGTCTATTCCTGTCTGCATTTGTGATGCTGCTGACCCAGCACACCACTCTTTAAAACGTAGCTGATGTCACCACAGTTTCAAAAAATTTCCTAAAGTGTGGCCCCTGCATCAAAATGACCTTAATCACCTCAGCAGATAGTGTGTTCTGTTCATTTATATAGAGCACAGAAGTGACCAGGTGGGTCCTACTCTAACATTTAAAATTACTCCTGATTTTACATTTTACATGGTCAGACATATTTTGGGTTTTGGTTCTGGTTTTGCCCCTAATCATTTTAATTTTTCATTGACACTTTGTTAAACATTTACTCAACTGCATTTGTGTGATTTCACTTTGGATAGTTTATGTTTTCCAGTTTAAATTTATATTAATTTAGTGTTGGGAATGGATCTCACATTTTAAATAATTTAAAAACAATTTTTTAATATCTTAATGTATTATGAAAATAATATGTATAAATAAAAATGTGTAAGATCTGTTGATCCAACCCTGACTAAGCTGGCGCCTTTATGTCGTTTTTTTTCTCTCAAGATTTCTATTCATGGTCCATCAGCGTGACTCCATTGAGGCACTGTAGTGTTTGAACAAGTGCATGAAGGCCTGACAGGATTCAGCTCAGCCTTCTGTCTCGCCTTTCTTCATCAACCTTCTGTGGTTCATGCTTCATGTGCCAGTATAAGAATTAAGGAACTAGAACCAAACTCACATTTTGAGTAGCTAACCTTGATTTATTAAAGACATTTACAGGTCTAAACATGTTCATGTGGAGTGCTTTACCCAAAATGTTAGGTAACTTAAAATAATGACCTGCACTTTATTGTATAAAGCATCCCATCATTTTTACCCCCTGGACAATATACCATTTAAATATCCATCCATCCATTATCTTCCGCTTTATCCTATATTAGGGTCGCGGGGGGATGCCCATCCAGGGGTGAATGTTTCGGGCGCTGGGCAGATACACTCAGGACAGGGCGCCAATCTATCACTGTGCACAAACTCACTCACACAGACATGCACACATACACACTCTATATGGGGCAATTTGGAGAACTCAATTGACTTGATCCATGTTTTTGGGTTTTGGAGGAAACTGGAGAACCCGGAGGAAACCCACGCAGACACTCAGGCAGACACTCGAGAACATGGAATCTCCACCCAGATGGAGATTCGAACCGGGAATCCCTAGCGCTGAGAGGCGAACGTGCTAACCACTAAGCCACCGTACCCGCCCCATTTAAATATATTTTTGGAATTACCAAATAAAGTAAATGTAAACTGCTTTAGTGAGGATCATTATATATTGAAAATAATTTCAAATGTTATAAGCATTGTTACAATATTTTTATTGTGTTATATTATTAAAGACTACATACAGTATAACTATGGCACATTCATTCATTTAATTAAAATTCTGATTCAACAAAATATTTACTGAATAAGAATGTCAGTTATTATCCACGTGTACATCTTTTAAAGATTTTAGTAAAGCAAGCGTTAGGAGTATTTTTTCACTATCCTGTCAATGTGGCCCATTCAATTTTTCATTTCCACAGTGACCCTGTGAAAAGAAAAAAAAATCACTCACCTCACTGTATAATGGCTGTCATTGATGACACAATTCAGGTAGAATGGCATGTTTTTACAAGCAGAATCAGCATGTTCCAAAGTTTCCTTTCCATGTCATTCTGTGCATATTTGTTTTCCTGCCATGGGCCCTTGTATGTAAGCCTGAGAACTTTTAAACACAAATATATGCTTTCAGTTCCCTAAACCACATTACACAATTGCTAAGGCAGTATGTGCATTAGCTTGTTTAGCTTCTCACCTGTTAAAGCTGCCATTTTTGGCTTGGTCCTTTATTGTTTTTTGATTTACACACACACACACACACACAGGAATGTAATGCCAACTTGGAAAAATCTGAAAAATATGCTGCCTTCCATTGTAGCCTGTTTAATGTGTGCTAATTCGTGTTATTGTTGGCAAATAAAGTTGGGGACCAAACCTCTTCTTATTTCCCTGTTGGTGTGTATTGTTTAACCATTAACCCAGTATCACATGCAAACTATTGGAAGAATGTAGAGTATAGACAAAGATAAAAAAAGATTAGAAATAGAAATTGTAAACCCTCTGGTGGCAATCTTAAATAAGATAAATTATGCTTAAGTCTTGTTAAATGCCTCATTTCTCCAGAACAGTGGCTAAAAGCATTTACTAAGTGCCAGTCAGTGCTTTGTTTGCTGTGAACTTTCTCATGATTCGTATAGTAATCCTATATAATGTTGAGCTTTAACAATTATATTTAAACATACTACTGAGTCCTTGGCCATTTTGTTGTTATTGTCAGTTATTGTACTTTCTGAGGCACATAACAGCTGCAGTATGACTTGAGAATTTGTGGACGCTTTGGAATTTTCTATATTACTGAATAAGTTTGGCCTAAATTTTCATTAGATCATTAAGCCATAAAAGTAGATAAAGGACCAAATCAAACCAGAGACAGCTTGGTAGTTTATTTAATAAGGAAAATAATTGCTTTGCTTTGAGCACCTGCTGTGGCCTTTCTTGTGCTGCAATAGCATCAACTACATTTTGCTATTGAATCAGGCTCAGGATGTTGAATGCCCTTTCCAAAACAATAAATGCTTTTTTTAACCATTTTTGGTGGAATGACATGCATTTATGGATGTTGACTTGCATTTTCATTCTCATGAGATCATTTTCGGGTATAATTCAGAATTCATTTTTCCATCATTTATGGAAAGCCATTCTGCCCCCAAATGAGCCAAAACAGGCTTTTCTTTTTCTAAACATACTGCATCCAATTTAAAACAAAAGTAATGATAGTTTTAAATGCATTCATTTGCAAAAAAAAAAAAAATAGATTGAGTCCAAAGTCTTTAAAGAAATTTTCCCTATTGAGCATGCACAACTTTTTCTTTGAGGTTCTCAGACATTTTCTTTGTTCATTCCATTCTAAATGTAAGTCTTCTAGGTAAGAGTATGTTGTATATAGTTAATGTTAAATCTTAGTGTAACATGTTGGAATATAATTGATTATATACCCCAAATGTGTGTATACCTGATCATCACATTTACACTGTCTACTAATATGCATTATACACTATCATAAACTTAATGTTGTAATATATTCCAACACATCACACTAAGATTTAACATAAACTATATACAACATACCCTTACCTAGAAGACTCACATTTAGAGTAGCAAATCTTATTGTGATGTCTTGGAATATAATAGAACATGATAGTGTATTCTGATAGTGTATAATGCACATTAGTAGACAGTGTAAATGTGATGGTCAGGTATACACACACTTTTGGGGTATATAATGTGTTTAGTCCATTATGAGCAGCCGTGGGTTACCTGGAAGTAGAGTGAATGCTCTTGGTTTCTCTCAATGCTACTGGCTACTGGTGAATGTGTATATGTGTATATGCAAAGTAACTCTGAGTAAATCTAGAGTACATTTCACATTCACAGTATGTATGTGTGTGTGTGTGTGTGTGTGTGTGTGTGTGTGTGTGTGTGTGTGTGTGTGTGTGTGTGTGTGTGTGTGTGCTGTGTGTTTTCTATAAAAATCCACACCATTGCTTTAAGTGCCATGATATTTAACATACATGCTTTTCAGGACCTCTCAGATTAAATAAAAATTTATTTAAAAAAAACCCCACCAGGAAGCGACCAATTATGTAAATTAACTCTAACACTGTTTGCAGGAAACGTCATTACAAGCCTGGGCTGAACCATGCCAAACAGGGTTGAGTAACATGTATGTCATGCAAAATATATCTTGATCTTCTTTAAGGTCTTTAAGTTAATTCTGTTCAAGTTTCCACTTTGTTTTGTTAAGCATCTTACAACAAGTCTGTTTTTGGTGCATGGGCTAGGCAATAAAAATAGCTCTTAAGATGAAAAGGCTAGGAGAAGATTTACAAAAAAAATGTCATCTAATCATCAAGGCACTCCCTGTAATTATCTGATGAGGTGTACTGCAACAGCCATAACTGCTTTGATCTGTGTGTGTGTTTCATAAGTCTGTGAGATAATAACAAAAAGCAATAGTGTACCAATCTGTTAGACTTGGACTGATAATTGTACACTAATCGATAAATGATTGTTCATAGGGCAACACCACTTCAGCAACAAATTATTCAAACAATTTACCCACCACGACTTGAAAAAATATAGAGAAAAGATGTCTGCAGCTGCAAACAATTCTGCAGCCAAATAAAGCACCCAAAAGGAACTGCTTTGGCTTTAACAAATGCAAAACAATTATACACAATGCAACACATAGAAAGAAAGACAAAGAAAACTTTATCAAGTGAATCCAGCTACTGAAAAGAAAGGAAAAATAACAAATGCCAGCAGTGTGTTGGAGCACGTATATGAGGGGCATGTAGGGGCATGGGTCCTGCTCTCTCATCTTAGTAGTAATTAAAATGTCGCGCCTCTCTCTGTCTCAATCAATGGAGTTTTCTGTGCATGTCTGCATGGTGCACTAATGTGTAAATTACTGCTGAGTGAGTGTGCATGAGTAGTAATTTCAATGCCAAGTCGTTGTGCATGTGTTAAATTTCAACAGTCTGTTGCTTTTTAGTGTTTTTTAGTGTTTGATTTGGTACTGAATACTTGCAGAGTAGGTGGAAATAAAATCATAAAACAGACTACTGACAGACAGACAAAAAGATAGATTAGAGTAAAAACACTGAATTAAATTTAGTTAAAAGTTTATAATCTGATATAATATATTGCAATTCATAAAATCATACATTCCTTTTTCTTATTCATAACAGTATATAATTAGTGACTTGTTTTGTAAGTATTTAGACAATATTCAGACAAAACAGAAATACAGATATGGGCATGGAAAATTATTATAGTAGTTTGTATAAAGCAAAAAAAAACCAAAACATTTCAATTGTGACAGCCATAATGTCATATATGTCTGAACATTACTTTTAGGGTTGCACATTTAGACATTTATACTATACAGTATATATATATATATATATAAAAAAGCGCGGCACGGTGGCTTTGTGGTTAGCACGTTCGCCTCTCAGCGCTAGGGATTCCCGGTTCGAATACCCATCTGGGTGGAGTTTCCATGTTCTCCCCGTGTCTGCGTGGGTTTCCTCCGGGTTCTCCGGTTTCCTCCCACAGTCCAAAAACATGGATCAAGTCAATTGAATTCTCAAAATTGCCCCATATAGAGTGTGTCTGTGTGAGTGAGTGTTTGCCCAGTGATGGATTGGCGCCCTGTCCTGGGTGTATCTGCCCAGCGCCCGAGAAGCACTCCCCTGGATGGGCATGGGGAACCCCACCGCGACCCTAATAGAGGATAAAGCGGAAGATAATGAATATATATATATATATATATATATATATATATATATATATATATATATATATATATATATATATATATATATAACATGTCACATGTTCCAGAAAAGCAGTGAAGGAATAATTAAACCACCTAAAAAGTATTACAGTAATTAATTAAAAAACTAATAATTGACATACATATTAATTATTTATTTATAATTATATACAGTTTTCTGACCAATAATATATTGCTAGGACCAGTAAGCCATGACACTTTGTCAGGAGTGTAGGATTTTAATAGGATGCAAATCACACCCCTTACCACCCCTCATCTATCCATCAATATATGTTGTAAGTTAAAAGCAGCATAATTGTGTGTAGTTCTTTGACATGAAATTGCACACATGATCCAGGTTATGAAATACTTAGTGATTACAATGTCACAGTAATCCTACATTTATGAACAAGTTTAAGTACAACATTAGTTAATACGTGTTTTGGAAACACTCAAAAATTTGATAATGTTCTTATGTATGACATTACCAAGTACTTATCATTGCAGATGCGTGCTTGAAATGAAATGTTTGTCAGGTAAACTTGGTAGCAGCAATGATCTCTGACTGTGTCATTGTGGAGCAACCCCATTGTCTTTTTAAATGTTTCTTAATTTGCATTAAACCTTTAATAATAAGTGACTGAAGTCAATAAAATAAATTATCATTAATAATTTAATAATTATAATGATAATAATAACTATTACTACAACTATATATATATATATATATATATATATATATATATATATATATATATATATACATATATATGTGTGTGTGAAGAGAGAGAGTGTAGTAATGTGAAACCTACATTAAACAAGATGAACAGGTTGATTTACTATTTATGCATTTACTATTTATACCTTTTGAGAAAAAAACATTTCTATTATTGAGTGCAGGATGAAGAATAAGAAATTATACACAATAAAACCTTTCTCACAACTGAATCTTTTGATCTTGTAGTGCAGATGTTGCATCAATAATGTGCATTCTTCTAGACACGATCCATCAAACAGCATCTTCCTTAAATACCTCTTCATGGCAAGAGGGAGGAAGTTCTGTCATTGCTGAGTGCAATATAAATGGCCTTAGAGCTGGACTAATTGTTCGCGTCAGATTTAGCACTGGGCTAATAACTGCCTGTCAGTGCTGACCGCTCACTTTGGCTGATGTGTAGGTTTAAACCGGACAAGAGTCTGCTTTATCATGCTTATCTGGTCTTTCATGTCACCTTCCATGACAGATGAGCAATTGCTTTTGCCTTATAGGAAGTACAGTTTGGCAGAGATTAGAGATGGAAGATGTTGATTGTGTTCAGTAGTTTCTCTTAAAGATAATGTAGATTGTATTTGTAAATTTCACAGGACTGAGTTGTGCTAAAATCAGCATGTCCTGAAAAACATGAGGGAACAGTAAGGGCAACTATATAGACTTATATGGACTATAGACTTGATAAACCTTAATTGTGTTTGTCTAGAATGTATTACATTTTTATTTTATTATCTAGTATTAGATACTTTAACTATTATCAATTGCCACAACTATTAGAAAGCAAATTGAGTATTAACAAGTAACAAAATGGCCCAATTAACCAGATTTAAACATTGTACAACTATGTTTGACACTCTGCGATAAACTTTATTATGAAATTATTTCTCACTTCTTTGCTCACTGCTTTCTGGATAAGTTAATCAGAGTTTATTTACTCTTTATTTACCTCCTCATATTTATTTAAACTTCCCCTCTTTAATATACATACATATATATATATATATATATATATATATATATATATATATATACTGTATATATATATATATATATATATATATATATATATATATATATATACACACATACATATATGTATATATATACATATATATACATACATACCTACATACACACACACACACACACACACACACACACACACACACACTCGTTCAGTCTTTTATATATTACCAAGGAAAGCTAGAGAAAGTGCCACACCAAAGATTGTCAATGACTAACAATTATTACCTCCTCCTTTGGCATAACTTAGATCCCGTACAATGTCCTTAGTTACCGTGCAAGTGGCATAACGGGGTAACGAGGTGTGCTGCCAGGAGCAAGTTTAGACAATCCAGTGGCTGCACCTCGTTAGACCTAATATAACAGGCTATGCTTGTGACGTTTTCATCTGCTGTCCCTCAGCTGTGACCCAACCTGTTGCAAAGACAAAATGTACTTTTTTCCCCCCACATGTAGGTTTTGGCAGAAATAATTTATCTCTGTAATATTCAAAATTGTAATCACTAAAATAAATATTCACAACTAGCATTGTTCTACAATTTAGTGTATTAGAATGTTGTCCTTTTACCTTGTTTGTTAAACACGTCAAGAATATATTTCTATTGGCAAAGCTAAATCTAGGTGTCAGGCGCTGGCACGGGAGTGTAGAAAAACACCATAGCACTGAATGGACTCAGGATGCGCAGGTCGAGTTTACTGAGTTGACACCCTGGGCAAAAAAATGGACATGACATGCCGCAACGCATGACAAAACAATGCCGTTCTGAGGACGAAAATGAAACGGAAAGAATATAAACTATATAAATACAAAATATTAACTGAATCAGGAACACTTAACAGCAATAACAAAAAGAAAGGCAAAACAGGTGAGGAGTGTATGGCACTCCTTACACTACTCCCCCCTAAAAAATGAGCGACTCAAGAGGAACGGGAGATGACTGTCCATAGAGGAGTCTACCTGTGGTCCCGAGGAAGGCTGGGGGCCATAAATGGACGCAAAGGTACAGGGGGCATGAGCAGATGCGAAGACGGAGCGGAAGCCGTTTAGGGACTCAACGAAGGTGGCGTGGGAGCTTTTAGAGATTCGACGAAGGCAGCGCGGGAGCCGTTCAGGGACTTGACGAAGGCGGTGCGGCAGCCATTCAGGGACTCAATGAAGACACTGCGAGAGCCGTTCAGGTACTCCACGAAGGTGGCGCGGGAGCCGTTCAGGGACTCCACAAAGGCGGTGCGGAGGGACTAAAGTTAAAGTGAGTCTATGACGGGAGCACATGAGAGGGCGCAAACGCTGGAGAGACCTGAGAGGGCGCGAGTGCTGGGCTGTCTCTGGCAGGCACGGACACAGGGCAGTCTCTGACAGGCATGGGCGCAGGGCAGTCTCCAACAAGCACGGACGAAGGGCAATCTCTGATGGGCATGGGCGCAGGGCATTCTCTGATGGGCATGGACACAGGGCAGTCTCTGCCGGGCACGGACGCAGGGAAGTGATAACAGGCACTGATGCAGGGCAGTCCAGCTCAGGAGGGACCAGGTACGGAATGGAGGACTGCTTCTCCTGAACAAAGGAGAAGTGTTCCGGCATGGAGGGCAACTGGTCTGGGACAGCAGGCTGCACATCCGGAACCAAAGCGAGATCCTCCAGCTCAGCGCTCGGGAGCACCGAATTCGACTGGGGGCCAGGTACGCTACAAGAATGAGGGTCTGCGTTCATAATCTCCCCCTCTTTTGTCTCCTGCACACAAAACACAAATGCCAGTATCCCAGCCCATAGTGTTGTGTGTGTTGTATGGCTTGTCTGTCCTATCTGGAACATCCGTGACACAAACGGAAGGTTTGTTACAAAAGCACACACCCTACAGTCATCAGACACCCCACAGACATCAGACAACCAACAGACAACAGACCACTCACTCTCCTCAGACCCCCCACACACACCACAGAGACAACAGGGACACAGATCCTGCAGAGATGCGGATCCAGCAGAGGGGACCCCCTCCTCGATGAAGCTGGGAGGAGGCTGAGCCTAGCCTTTGCACATGCACTGTCTCCGGCGTTTTGGCTGGGAGGCCGGTTGATGAGGATGGGGGCACTTAATCGCACATCTGGTGCCAGATGTAGGGTGAGACGAAACAAAAACAGGGGTGATTCTCAGACATAAGGCTGACACCATGAGTGGGTTTTGACGGCCTCTTGGAGCAGGAGCAGGAATCAGGCCACAGGTCGGGAGAATTTAGTAGAAGGTAAGGCAGGAGAAAGTGTCCTGCCAGGAAGTGATCAAAAAATTCCTCCTCGGAGTCCACACGCCATGAACGCTGTAGCACTGAATGGACTCAGGAGGTGCGGGTAAGTGAGTTTATTGAGTCGACACCGTGGGCAAACATGACATGCTGCAACGCATGACAACAAAACAATGCTGGTGTGAGGACAAAACAGAAACGGAAAGAATATAAACTGAAACCAGACCATGTGACAAAAACAAAACAACCAATGAAAATAACCAATAAATTAACTAAATCAGTAATACATAATGGCAATAAGAAAAAGAAACGCAAAACAGGTGAGGAGTGTTCATCTTACACTAGGAGCTAACATGGCAAACAGCACAATAATAAAGTAAAATCTGAAAACAGAAGAAATTGTGACATTTCGAAAAAAACTTTTTGGCATTCATTATGTATATATTTACTTTTATTATTATAAAAATAATGAGTTTATAGTTTATAGAATAATTAAAGTGTATGGTTCCATTTTAAATATTTTTGGGGTTTATGTTGCCAAATTAAAAGCTTTTTAAATCATATTGTGTGGTTTGCATAGTTTCAGGTGCAAATTAGGTGGTCTAAAGTGTACTTTAAGGGCTTTGTGTTTTTATAGACTGAATGCCTGCATACTGCTCAAGTTTGAACTTGATCTATTTTGAATCTAAATCTGCTGAAAAGAACTGACCGTTTTTTAGAAAATTACTACAGTGTATGTAAAGTAGCTTTTGGTTGCCAATGCAAATTCGTAACATGAATTTTCCTAGAATAAATGTTTGTCTTCTTACATGGGATATTTACACAACCACAACACAATGGTTGGGATAAATTCCATAAAAAATTTAAATGAAAAAGTATACTTTGGCCTTTAAAGATTGTTGCTGTTGTACAGAGATCAGTATCCATTTCATTCCCATTATCAGAAAAAGTCAGAAAGCTGATCTCGAATCAGTTTGATGTAAAATCACACAGGCGCATTGCCTCTCTCAGGCAAAACAGACCATAAAGCATTCAGTGAGTGAGATACAGGATAGGGAACATTTTTTACTGCCTGCAGAGAACAATGGGATGGTGTGGAGAGAGAAGTGGGAGTGAGAGCACAAGGTCAGCCCACCCTGAAGAATCTAAAGAAATGACAACTTGTTTAGGGACAGAATAAAGCTTAAAAGTTTAAAGATTAAAGATGGAGACTGTAAGTAAGCACAGATGCTAGAACTGCGAGAACTGTTCAGACGTCTGTAATTGAAGAAAATTTAATCAGAGGTTAAAGAGGTGGGAAGAGAAAAATATCTGAAATTAAGACATTGTAATTAAACTCCACACCCAACATTTACAGCTGAGTGGTTTCAGAATGAGAGCTTTATAGACATTGCGGACCCACCTTTGTGTGTATGTGGGGGGTGGTGGATTTTTTTTATTCCTCATCTGGTAATTACACACCATTGCTGTCTCATCATTAAAATCTCATCCTGGCATGCCTGGTGACAATTCTCACTTTGACCTTTTCACCTTTTCTCATTCCTCCTGTCTGGCAATTGCACTTTGTGACCATTTTGCATCATGAGCAATGTAAAAATTGGTTATAATTGTCAATCACTTTTCATCTGGCCAGAAGCAGACAGGGGAGTCCACCTTTGACCGCTAAATAGCTTGCAGCTGTGTGTTTTTGTGGAGGTTATCTGGTTACTATAGGAAGGTTATCACTGGCTTCAGAGCACTTGGAATGACAGAAGCTGAACACATCGCTAATTGGTAGTGACTGTGTGAACACAGTATGGAATGACATTAACATAGCTTGACAACACCCTTTTTTTAATTGAAAGAAAACAAATGATCTATCAAAGTTTTAGTAATTAAATAAAATTGTCTGGTACAATTTCAAATACAGGCAACCACAAAATAGAGAAAAGCAACAACAGATTCATGGTCATGCTAATACACTTGATACTATTCAAGGTACAATTCCTGGTTTGTAGATCTTATAATAAGGCAATAAGGTCTTTTACACTGTATGGCTTCCCTGTTATCTCCTATCACAAAAGCACTGAATAATCCAGAATTGGAAAATTCTGAGTGAAAAAAATAACATGAATGTGGTGCTGACAGTTTCCCCACAAATATGTAAGATGCAAACTCACTTTGGAAGCTGAAAGCTTGCGGCACTTTGACCTTAACCAAAAACAAGAGTACATTAAAGAGAACAATTCTGTTGTTTTGAAAACCTGAGTTGCTATTGACTCTGGTATTATATTTACTTTTATTCAGAGGCTTGTACCTGCAGTGCAAATGATTAGGATACTAAACCAGTTTTTTTAATGTCTTATTTCGCTTTTTAAATGAGCAATTTCATAAAAATGATCATGATGTAAAATTCAAATTGACTGTCAATTCCCAAGAATTTTCTTTAATTTTAGTTTTTCGGAATTTCATTTTATTTGCATGAAAAATGTTAAATATTAGAGTAGCTCATTGTAATTTGATCTGGCTGGAAGCCCTTTCAATAATAATTATGATTTTATAATTATATTCACAGTGGCATGCAGGTGAACAGTGTGTGGTCAGTAGTCCATTAACAGTTGTAAAATTCAAAGAAAGCACCATCATATATAAATCATGCACTTATCTGTATCACTACCATCTCAATTGTTATTGTGTCTCTTGGATTTTTAAATGATATGTGGCTGTTTGCTTGTTTTGAGACTTTTGGAAAACAGAATCACAAACAAGCACTTTCTTTATTTCCTCATTTTACATGGATTAATCAAATGTAATCCACGAATCCAAAATTTGCTTCTTTGCTTCTAGCATATCTTTAAATATTGACTGACTGAAAAATTAGTTTATGTTAATTTTAAAAGCTTTGCTTTAACATCTTTTTTTGAAATTCCACAGTCGAACTACAAAGTGACAAACTTTAAAGCATTTACCAGTATGCATAGTAAGATGGATGTCATAATTTAACTATGACAATGTTATCAAAACTGCCCGTTCCTGCAGATTCCTTTTTTAGAACATCAGGAAGATCAGACCTTTCTTGATTGAACATGCTACCCAGCTGTTAGTTCAAGCCTATCCCGGCTTGATTATTGTAATGCGTTACTTGCCGGTCTCCCAGCTTCCACAATCAGACCTCTACAACTAATTCAACAATTACTCGACTTGTACCTGACTGCAACCCGAGTTGTATTCAACCTGCCCAACTGAACTCATGTCACTCCACTACTCATTTCTCTTCCATTGGCTCCCTGTAGCTTCTCGCATTCAGTACAAGTCACTAACTCTGGCCTACAGGACCATTTCTGGATCTTCCCCCTCTTACCTTAACTCCATATTTTCAAAATACACTCCGACTCATTCACTTTGCTCCAGTGATGATTGCCGCTTGGTGATTCCACCTCACCGTGGAGCTAATTCTCACTCCGTGTCGTTACGAGTCACTAGGCAGAGTCACTAGGCACTAGGCACTAGGTAATGACCTTGGATTACTTCTTCAAACTAAATACTCATGATAACTTGGAGAAATTGTGATTTCGATTGTATTACAGTAAACTTTATGTTTAACTTGAAAGAGTCTCATAACCTCAGATGAATTGCCAAATACACCGCAGTGCAACCCAGCCTGGTCCTAAAAAAAGACATATTGAAGGCCATTCTCAACATCTCAAAAGCAGAGCACTTCTGGTTGGAGGTACTGAAGGAGCACTGCAATAATGCCTTGCAGCCAACACACTAGCTGTCAGTGTAGTGGTGCAGAACTGAACATGCTTGCATGGATTGCCTTCTAAAAATTTACAACAGATGCAGGAAGGCTTGCCCTGCTTTTACAAACACACTGATGCCAAAACAAGGATGCTTACTGATGAAGTAAAGGAAACAAAGCACACAAAGCCAATTGTTTGCATAGCACACAATAAGACATTGATAAAGATGTGCTTCATGACTGGTATTTTCATTATTCTTTGAAGTAACATCTAGGGACTTCAACCTGGTAGTCCCAAAGGAATTAAATTCAGTGTGTGGTGTCCATCCATTCATTATCTTCTGCTTTATCCTGTACTAGGGTCGCGGGGGTTGTGTTCCCAATGCCCATCTATGGGAGAATGTTTCGGGCGCTGGGCTGATACTCACAGGACAGGGCGCCAATCCATCGCTGGGCACACACTCACTCACACAGGCACACGAACACACTCTATATATACTCTATAACTTGGAGAATTCAATTGACCTCAATCCATGTTTTTGGACTGTGGGAGGACACCGGAGAACCTGGAGGAAACCCACACGGAAACGGGGAGAACATGGAAACTCCACCCAGCTTGGGATTCTCTAGGCGAACGTGCTAACCACTAAGCCACCGTGCTGCCCTACGTGTTTGGTGCCAACAAAATTTAAAGTAAAAGAGTTCAATCATTAAAGTTGCTTTGAACCTTAGCAAAGATGAATGTGCTTTAATGCCATCAATGTTGCATTCTGGCAGTGCTGTGGATAAGGAGCTGGTGACACCTAAAATGATATATAAGATGTCCTTTCCAGCTTCCATGGATTTTCCATTGTCAAATCCACTGGTACCACCTCTTTACATAATTCAAAGATGGTACACCTGCCATGTCCTGCAGATAGTCGACATACCCTATCCCCCATGTAACCTTGAATGGTTTTTGCCACTTGGCGAGTAATGAAGTAAACTTGATGTTGGCAGTAAAACAAGAATTTTGTCCCCTGGTGCAAACTCTCTTACTATTGTAAAGATGGGTTTGACGTTTTGTGCTATAAAGTCAAGAACATGGTGAATATTATTTTTACTTTCAAAAGTTTCCTCATTAATTTTTTTCCTAAACACATTTAGTATGTTTTGAGGTTTACAACCATAAATCAGTTAAAAAAAACTGGCATTAACTTTGTATTTTCATAGAAGAAGGTTAAGGCCTAGTCCACACGTAATTAAGTATTTATAAAAATGGATATCTCCCTCATATCGTTTTCAAAAATAATATCATACACACTGGATCGTTTTTTAAAAAGGTTTTTATCCACATGAACTTGCACAAATACAATATTGACTGCTGTTGTAAACACACCAAGTGCATAGATGTCAGTGTAACATAAAGCTAAAATCTATGTTGGCCAATAAGAATTCCTCAAAACAAACATGATTCAACCAGATTAGACCAAAACCTTTGGCAAATGCATCGAACAACATTGTGCTTCCGTATTTGGTGGGAGAGTTGGCATAAAACACCCAACCTCCAATTTCATCTTTTGCTGCTCCTCAATGAATTGTAACAATTTGGTTTGTAAAAAGAAACAAGTAAAAAACAGTCGCATGTGTGACATCATCGCATTATTTGTCACAGAAGGTGACGTTCGGGACCTTCGCAGACATAGATTTCCAAAATCTCCACTTTGCCCGAAGTTTTCATAAATAATTGTTTTTGGTGATGTAAAACCACATTTTCATGGGGATAAAGGGCCAAAGGCATAAAAAATTATTCGTTTTTCCAGATATCTGGCTAAGAGTGGACTAGGCCTAAATCAACTGGTATTTTCTGCTTTTAGATTAATGCATTTACAAACTGAGAAGCAATAATAATGTTTATTGACTGTGCAAAGCTTAACTGTATAAATAGTGGCTCAAGATTAAAATAATTGTGATAATAAATAAGAATGATTTATCCAAATGAATAAAAAGAGTAATTTGTTTTTGGGGAATACTTTAAAGATGGCCATTAGGTAAAAATATGGATTTCAGTGTTTAAGCTTGTTTAGCGCCTGCTTTAAAGAGAAACCATCCACTCAGCTACGTTTACAGAGAATCGATTTTTCAATTAAAGGATTAGCAGAGCCTGCATTACTAAGTGTACTGTTCCAAACAGTGTCTATATTTTCATACATGAGTCTTTATTAAATTATTTTAGTAATCATCCAGAACAATCCTCTAACCCACCAAAACAGTTTAGTTCACATCTGGAAGTGAGATATTCATGGTTCAGATTTTCTCTGGCTTTCCTGATTATGGTTATGTGGGAGTTAAAATGAATTTTTTCTTTCGCCCAATGTGCATGTGGCCAGACCACAAAACCTCTATAATAACTGAGATGGATGGAATCAGAAGGGGTGTGAATGCTGTTGTTGAATTTCAGTATCTCTTAAAATCCTAACATGTACTTTTATTGTTTGTGTAGGTGGTAATAGCAGAAAAAAGGGAGGGGATTGTGAAGTATAGAAATAAAAATAAAAATACTACACAGCAAAGAAGGAAACAAAAATACATTTAAAAAGATTGTATTTTGTCTCCCTCTTGTTTATGTTAGGTGGATTTTGTCAGATTTTCTATGGAGCACATTTAATTTTAAGGTCTACAGTGCAACCTTCTGAAACAACCTGAACACAGCAATGAGACATGGTGTGTATGTGTGTGTAACTGGGAGAGGTCATGTTGTAATAAATTGTGATTGCACTGCTCACTGACTGAGAAACATAAAACGGAATGGCAGCAAATGGATTTTTTTGCTATTTGTGGTTAAGCACCCGCAAGAAGAGGCAGCATGGAAAATAAGCCTTATCCATCATTATTGATGAATAACAGTGGAATGCTATTCATTCATTTTCTTGATGCATTGAGCGGAATTGCTGCCAATTCATCCTTTAGTAGCAATGTAGTATTAATTTAAAAAGGGTGGAATTAAACCAGTCATGTTTCCCATGCAGAAAGTATAATGATAAACTAGTTTTGAGCAGCATGCCAATGCAGTACTTAAACACTAGCAACCTGTCATCCAACTGCCAAGCATTATCATATGAGATTTACTATATACATTCAATGCTGCTGCTATTGGAAGCTAAGCATGACAGAGGTGGGGACACATTTTTTCTAAATACCCTTTGGAAACAGAAGTCAGGCAACTTGACATGAACAATTGGAAAAAAATAGTGAACTATTCAAACACCTTTTTATGTAACTGTACGGGCTCTGAACAGCCTTAATTACACAACAGACTTTTAGTTTATGTTTTTGTAAAATGGCTGACCCAAGTATTTTGGTACATTTTGGTATTTTGGTATAACTGAATGACTAGCATTTGGTTGGAAATTAGATTTCACTCATTGCATTTCAGTTAAGGTCTTCTGCATATGCTCACTAATATAATAATTTGCTATGATAACAAAAAAGAAAAGAAAAAAGAAAACAATACAGGCAGTAATGGCTTTGTGTTTGTGTCCAATGTTTCACAGTGATAAATGTCGCCTGGTCCTTTAACCTCAAAACACAACAGCGTTGCCAATTCTCACTCGATATCATTCATCACAGCTAAATGGTGGAATGATCTTCCCAACTCTGTCAGCATATTCAAGAAATATCTTAAAACACAGCTCTTCTAGAAGCACTTGATATAAAAGAATAAACAAATAAATGTAGACAGTTGGGAATATCTAGGGATAGAACCTAGATTGGTTAATGATCAGGTTTCATAATAATGTAGCTCAGTTGTTTTTTGTTTTTTTTTCTAAAATAATAATTTATGTTATTCAAGTCACTTTTTATATAAGAAACAGCTAAATGCAATTATTTTTAATAATACTTAAGAAAAGATAATGAAAATAGTATATTATGTAAAATTGATAAAAGAGGAATCTTTGTTTCATGTCTCATTTTCCATATGAGTATTAATACCACAAAATGAAAGATCAGATCAGACTGTCATTGTCAGTAGTCTAATTCATGGTTTGCAAGTTTTCAATTAAAACACAATGTTGTGTGATTACTAATGGCTCCAATTGACACTTAAACCATGTTCTAGGATCATGTTTTAGACCAGCAGGCCTAATAGTGCATTGCTTGTTTGCACAAGGGCATGGCTGGTAGAACTGTAGTCATCACTTTATCATGCTCCACTGGATTTGTGATGCTGTATATGTTCTTTCAGATGACCCCTAGTTTGAGAGGATTGCTGCCATTACCACCCAGCTTGGTTTGGAATAGCTAAATTTACAAACTGTGCCCTTCATACTAAAGTGATGAATGAAATATAGACAAGTGTAGCAGTTTCTCAGCCATACGCTATGATTAATGCTTTCACTGGATGTTGTTTGAGAAATTGAGGCCAAAATTAGAGGCCATTTTAAACATTAAAATGTGTTAAATGGTAACAGCCACATAGCTTATTATAAGGTAGTTAATAAAAAGAAAATCCAATTCTTACTGATTCTTACAATCAATCCCTACACTTTTTTTCCAGTTTAACATTTTTTTTTGTTGTTATTTTGAAGAATGTTGCCATTCGTTTCAAAGTCCTTAGTGTTTAATTATTCATATGATTGGCGGGCTGTGCATTATATACCTAGTCCTGAATTAATCCACCGGCCAATAACTATTTTATGGCTATAAAAAAAAAAAAAAAAAACATCTTATTATGCAGAAACATAGTATAAAGAGCTGTTGCATCGCAGATAGATAACTCGTTGTGGGGGAGGGGAAGTGGAGCGGTTGGCAATGGACTTAGATTACAGATAACTACAGCATCTGACATGGCTCTGCCTGATAAATGTGTGCAACTTTTATAAGCTGCAACATCACATGCTGCAGGGAGAGATCGAACACAATCTGCATGAACCAGGAACACATGGGCATGGCAGATACTATTATGTGTTTTAATGAATTATGTATTATGTAATTATTATGAAAATTATGTATAAATAAAGCCTGGTCCAGAGCACTGGTGTAGCTACACTTAAAAAATTGCTAACAATAACCTCATAAAATTGTTAATTATTTAATAAAATGAAACTCACAGAAAATTATTAAATTAAATCATCGAAAAAGATTCAATTCCGATTATTTGTACACAAAATCCATCCTTTTTTTTACCTTAAAAAAAGAGTTTAATTACTTATATTATTAATTTAATTGTGTCACTTTTATGCAATTAAGGCGTGGAGATCAGAGTTCTTAAACACATAATTGTTTAAAAACACAACAAAAATAAATTGTTTTAGCCAATCAGAGTCTTGTTGCCAATTGGGCATGTTTATGATAACCACCATGTACATTGGATTTGATTAAGCCATATATTTTACTAAAGGTTTAATTACTGCTGCCATGGAAAGAAATGTGGAGAGTTCAACTTTTAATATAAGAATTTAATTATCAATTATTTAAATGTAACTGTAAAAAAATCTAACATTTGCTAGGTATGTATTGTGTATGATTATCTCATTAAACACTATTGTTAAGTAAAATGTTGCCACATCTTTTGGCCTACATGCCAGCACTCTAAATGGTTGTGGGTAGCTGCTGGTATGGTGATAGACCTCCCACATCTACACATTATGGTGGGGTAAATAATAATACATATAATATAATACCCTAAAAAAATGTATGCAACCAGTTCAGTATTATTAAATTCATGAAAAAGGCTATGCTACTATTTTCCTACAATTTTCTGTGAAACACACCATTTTTATGTGTATTCAAGTCAAGGTACACTGTGATTTGGGTAAAACATTTAAAACAAAATATAATAGAAATAACAATTTGCAATGTTCTTTTTAAAATGTAGACAGTAATATTAGGAATTAAAATAAAGAACACAAGATGTTGCCAAATTATGGAGTTAAGGCCTTTTTATCCTAGTTAGTAGCTCTCTGAAAGGGGTTATTAAAATAGACTGGTATAAGTGTTTCCGCAATTACTTTTGGCTTGGAACTATAGGAGTATTTCATATTCATGGTTCATGGCCTTATGGAGCAAAAATGTCCAATATGTTTATCTGGCCAGCAGCTATAATAGAAGCTTAGCATTAGAATAGTAAGTGTGCTCTTTTTTCCATGCCAAATTTAATTTGTTGTATCCTTACAACTGCTGTATATAGTAGACACAAAAAAAGTGCCAAGAGTCACTTGAAATACCTGAATGGTGCTTTTATCACGTGTCTTTTAAGGCTTATATTTGTATTTTCATAAACAGAAGAAAAAATGTACAGGTGTAATTTTTCAATGAAGTTGGACATGTTAATCACACTTTGGGAATCCAGAAAGGATTGCTTAGTAGAATGTACAGTATGCAAAAATAGGAAAACTAATATCTTGACGTTAAACATATCACAATATAGCAAGAAAATGTAATAAATCGCCACTAGGTTGTACTAACCTACTCAACATTTCATTTATTTTCAGCTGGTATCATTTGTTCTTTGATATCTTCTCAGCATCTGTATTTGTATTAAAATTTTCTACACTTAAACCAACAGTTTGATCTCTTGAACCACTTTGATTTTTCATACAATTGGAACATTAACAAGTTAATGGTATATTTACATACACAACATTTCACATCAACATCTCTCAGCTTATGTTATCAGTTTAAATTTATTTAGGATAAGAAAAATGGGTAATTACGTAAATGGGTGAACAATGGTCCTTCCTGTGTGTACTTTCTTCAGGGATTCAAGTTTCCTTCCAAATTCAGTAGACATGCCAATAGATAAATACAAGTAAAAGGTAATAAACTGCCCAATCATCTTTGATCGTACAGCTTGTAACCTTTATCGTCAAGAAATCGATGCTGTCCTAAACTCCTAAATAAACAAATTTAGCTACAAAAATAAAAAATAAACAAATAAACTACAAAGAAGTAAACTACTATCAATATTTCGGATATCCTTCAGAACTGCAGCAAATAATTAAGATATATGTATTAATATTTACCCTTCAGAACACTGAAAATTTTGATGGCAGTCTCATGAATGGTTACATCCTTTACTGTTCACCTTTATTAATGTAAGATTATTTCACAGTTGTGCCAGTGATAAAATTTTTCAGGATTCATCATAGTAAATTGCTTTGTTGGTGTTTCCATTCTAAGTACTTATACATGTTACAGTCATAATTATTCGGTTGACTACTCTTTTGGATACAAGTATATTAATGAAATGGAGTCTATGTTCTGTCTGTGAGGTAAAGGTTTCTTACCAAATTATTTATTTTGTTTGTGACCATTCTAAAAAAAAATCTGTTTGCAGTTGATATTTGTTTTTAAATAGCTCAGATTTATTTGCATGATTTGGGTCACATTCATCCTTCATTTAGGAGGAAAGGAGGGTGTAAAAAAAGAAAATATATATTAGAATTCTATTTTTCTCATGTTAACATGAATTTATTATTGCAAGACATACAAATAATTGTACATACTTTTGCTTGTGTATTGTTACATTTTACATAAGTAGTCACAAATGCATTATGCAGCTAGTGTTTGATTATGCAAAGGCCAATACAGAGGAACCGGCAAACAGTTTTACTCTACAATGTTAGCAGTTAGACTCATGTATCAGTGAGTGTTCACCTTTAACCTGTGAAGTGCTACATTGGGGCTTTGAGGCTAGACTCAACTAGGATCTGTTTAAGATGACCGATAAGAGAAAGGGGAAATATTCAAGTGAAGGCTGATGCTTTGCATTAAATGTGTCCCCACCTTCAGGCAAGTAACAAGGGGTTTTAAACAGAGTCCAGACACATATCTATAAGCATTTAGGGTTAAGCATTTGAGGTCTTTTTAATGAGACCAAAGTATTTAGATCTTGAACTATCATTCACACTGAGACTGAAATTAAGTTGCATCTGGACTTGCAAAGCCAGAAAAATTATACAGATGCTCTGTCGCTTAGAAATAATAAAACAACATAAATAAAATAAGAGTGAACACCAAAATGGCATATCAAACGTCATAAAGGTATGATAAATATTTTGCCATTTTATATTTTTATTATTGTTTTTTATCCTTAGTTTTGCAAAAGATAATAAAATGGGGTTGTGTTGTAATACAAGTGTTTTTGGTTATAGTTGGTATTATTGTGGTGATGAGGAATAGACCATGAGTCATCCCTTTTATATCCCCATGCCACAAGGCATGCTGTGAAAAACCATTGGAACCATTACAATTGATGGGGCAACCTGCCAAACCCTATCCCCTATCAACCCACCCTATCAACCTGCCAAACCCTAACCCTATGCCAGACCCCTTAAGCCACCACTTGGTGTCCTAAACTATGTGCACACCCCGTGTTACCACATTATGCACCCCCCAAACCAGGATAAATAATTTGTGCAATGCATAATTATTTGCACTGCATTGACACCGATGTTCAAAGTTGTATGATGGTGTGTGTTTCATCCTGCAAAGTATTTTAAACACCGTGTCCAATCACTGTGCACCATTTTGCATGTGTCTATATGAACCACATTGTAGATGAATAAAATAATAAATAAAATAAAGACATAAGTATGTTTGTTAGTCAACATCTAATCTTTTATCAGTCCTTACAGAACATCGGCTACAGAATGCTGGTGAAAGGACATTTTTGGTTGGAGGATTATTCTCTTTCCAGTGGTGACACTGATGTGTTACCTGATCTATCCATTCGCAACATAAACTAAAACACCGTCAACATCAGGGTCACTGCAGTGGTGAAAATCTTTAACCACCCAAACACTACCTGTTTTTTGGTGGTCCTGTTCGTTAAGTAAAGTAGACCACCAAAGAATGTAGAGAAATAAATGAACTATGGTGTATAATTTTAGAAATGGAAAGAGAATACACAAAACGTGTGTTTTAATTTCTAATAAACTGAAATTCAGACATCCCACCTTCTTGCAAAGTTGGCAAGAGAGTGCATTCAAGCATTTCCTTTATTTTTATAGGTGTAAATGGTTCACCCACTTAAAGTGCATAAATGCGGGTTTTCATGTTTTTTTCTGGTTGTCATTTTAGATGCTAAAGTTGGCATAACAGATAAATCTCACCACTTTTATCACTTTTTTCTTCACACCTCCTGCTATCTTTGTAGATTTCTTTATTTTTGCTACCACACTTTCAGGAAAACCTTCTTGCACCCTTTATACCTCCCAGTCCAACTTTTTTGGTAGTGAATGTTATTATGACTTTTAATATTAATCAGATCACACCCTTGCTAATGCACAAGTGAAAAAGCTTTCAGGTCCAGATATTTAAAGTTAGAAATGGTGTCACCCAGTTTGATGTCTTTTCCAGTTTAGTCAGGGCGTCACTCAGTGATTTTCCCATGTGCTTCTGGGTCAGATAACATGTTGTTTATCTGGTAGTCAGGAAGAATGTTTTTCCTCTCTATCTCACAGGAAAAAAAGCAGGTTTGATGATGGACAGCTGATTATTTGAGTAGTTTGTGTCAGTCCCAAGATCCAAGTGCTAAATATTTATGTGAGCATCTGATCCAGTACTTCTTTCTTTTCCTGTCTGGTTGTGAAACAGTGTTAAAAAGGTCAAAGGAACTGGAAATAACTTAAAATAAGCCATGATTGATTGGTTGCACCCAATGAATTTGACCTCATTTCATGTTAAAACACCTATATTAAAAATTGGTGTAATAAAAAAAAAAAAACACCTGGAAGCCCTACCGCATTTAGCTAGATGTTTTTGAGTTCAACAAAATATTTTAATTTGTGCTTCTCATAAAAAAGGGAAAAGTCTGGTAATATATTATTTCCTTAATCTAAATCAAATAAATTCTTAACCGACTTAATTCATTCATTCATTCATTCATTATCTTCCGCTTTATCCTCTATTAGGGTCGCGGTGGGGTTCCCCATGTCCATCCAGGGGAGAATGTTTCGGGCGCTGGGCAGGTACACCCAGGACAGGGCGCCAATCTATCGCTGGGCACACACTCACTCACACACAAACACACTCTACATGGGGCAATTTGGAGAACTCAATTGACTTGATCCATGTTTTTGGACTGTGGGAGGAAACCGGAGAACCCAGAGGAAACCCACGCGGACACGGGGAGAACATGGAAACTCCACCCAGATGGGGATTCAAACCGGGAATCCCTAGCGCTGAGAGGCGAACGTGCTATCCACTAAGCCATGCTACCTACTTAATTAGATTTTTAAATAAATTCCTACCTGCAGGTAGTATACCCTAGAGGGTCACAAGTTTGCTTTCAAATATATAACTTAATATTGGTTATTTATTCTAACAAGTAATTGGCAGTGTGTGGTTTAAGACATGGCCATTATTTATGTAGCAATGTCTATTAAAATTTGTTTAATGAAGCCAACAATGTCTAGTTTTCTATCTTTAACATTAAATGTGTTTTCCTAAAGTTAAACAACATTAATCTACGTTTATGTTCATTCATGAGTTTTAAATTAACAGCTGTACATCATCAAGCTGGTAACTTGGTCTAACTTTTAAAACATATGTTGTCACTTATTCAAATCTTTTTAAATCGAAGTTTTAAAACAAAACACACACAAGATATAATATATTTTTTAAACTATTCAAGTTTAAAACCCAGTAGGGCAAAACAGAAGATTCTAAAAAATGTTTTGCACAAACAAAAAATAAGAACCTAGTCCAGATTATATATTATATTTATATTATCATTGTATATTATATACCCAATATATATGTTATTTGCAATGTGAACTTAACTTGTTATGTAGTAATATATTACATTTTAATGAGATGCATTTATTTTTGTAATTTTTCAATATAATTTATTTATTTCATTTCTGTCACATGTCTAAACACAAGGGTGCAAAACACAAATATGGATTTTATTAATAAAAAAGTTCAGCATTTGGCTGGCTTGTGGAATTGCAGACATTGAGATCACATACACACACATTTTTGTGCTGCTGACACTTACGCTGCAGCTGAGACCTTATTCTCTGAGTCTATAAGTCTTGCCTCTGTTTAAATCCTGTATGAGCATCAGACAATTAATGTAAACACAGCCCAGGAATGAATGAATGAATGAATGAATGAATGAATGAATGAATGAAAAGATTGCAAATAATATATATTTGTCTTTAATCAGCTGAAGTTTATATGACTCATGAAGTCACAGGAAATCCTATAAAGGCCAAGGGTGGAAACGCCTGGTGAATGTGGATGACCATTAATGCCTTTGCTTTAGAAATGTTGATAAAGAGGTATAGGGAAGGCCAGAAGGAGCTGCAATGTTTATTTAAAAAGCTAGAGACAGCATCTGATAGAGTGCAAAGAATGACAGCTGTGAAATTCTAAAGAGGAGCTCTAAAGAAGGGTTAGGGATGCAGCAAGGGTCAGTTTTGAGTCCTTTCTTGTTTGCAATGGTTATGGACAGGCTGACAGATGATGTTGGGTAAGAGTCTCTGTAAAGTATAATGTTTGAAAAAGACATTGTGATCTCTGGTTAAAGTGGGGAGCAGGTTGATGAGAGCTTAGAGAGACAGAGATATGCATTTGTGAGAAAAATAGTGAAGGTTAGCTGGAGTAATTCAGAGTACATGTGCATGAATGAGAGGTAGGGCAGCAGAAAGGTTAGGTGGCAAAGGATTGAAGTGATGAAAATGGATGATTTAAAATACATGGGGCTGAGTTTACAAAGCTTACAAAGTAAAGGAATGTGTGGTAGAAAGTTGGAAAACAGACTATGAGCAGTGTGGAGTAGATGATGAGTTCTATGAGTAATTTGTAATAGGTAGGTATCTGCTAATAATGAATATTTATCAGGGCTGGACTGGCCATCTTGCATAGCACGCATTTTTTTTTTTTTAAATGGTGCGCATACTCAGGGACTGATGCTGTGGGATATTTTTGTCTTTTCTTTTTTTACTGAGAGTTAAAGGGGGTGGCCCATTGGTCTATCTTCAATATAGACAATGCACTTCACCAATCAGTATATACTTTGAAAATATCCACACCCCCTCCCTGTGCAGTTAAACGTCTGCGGCCAGTAGTTTTAATGTTGAGCATGTGAGTCAAAGGAGTGGCAGCATGGAAAAACCAAAACAAAAGAAATGGGGTAAGAAGTTCTGTGAGAAAAGAGTAAGAAATGTCACTGTAGATGCTGCAAAATATGCCAAAATCACAGACATGTTAACTGCTGTACTGTAGTAACCTGTGTCATCAATCAATGCAACAAAGAAAGCAGGAAAGTGTAGTACCATGTGGTTTTAGCTCAAATAAATGAGAATGATGAACAATGTCGATTGATTAATTTCTATATTAATTGTTTTAAACATTTTTTCAAAAACACAAACAATTGAAATAACAGATTTTCAAACGACTAAATGATTAGTAAAAGCTTGTAAGCATTGCCAAAGTATGTGTAAAAAAGTAATGTGTTATTAGTAAAAGGAGTTAAATAAAGTAGGATTTAAAGTCAGACATGTTTTTTACTAGGCAATATCAACAAAGATATGTTTTCATTTTGCTGCATTTACAGCTGGTGTTAGCAGTATTTATTTTCAATTTTTTAAAACAGGAAGTTTCATGTGTTTTATAGTCTATAAGCAACCAACTACCTAGCTTTCTGGCCATGTGATATATTTCCAAAAATTTGCATTAGAGACTAAAAACAAAGGATATGTGAAAATAGACTAAGAGATTATAATTTATTACAGAAAGTAGCTTTTATGGATCTGTATTATGGCATTAAATGAACAGATATATAATATTGGATATTAGATACTAACTAATAGTTCCTTAACTACTTACTTTGGGTATCATGTAACTTCGGATAAAAGCGTCATCTAAATGATTAAAAATGCATTGTAATGAAAATATTAAAAAAATTAAAAAGACTGACAGAGGTCAGTAATGCTATGCTTGTCACGTAATAAGGGGTAAGAATTATAATAAAAACAAACTAATAATAAAATAAAAACATTATGCTTGTATTCCTCTTATCAGCACTGCCCAAATGCATTTTGTCAAGTATTTTAAACACCAATTCAATGATATTTTCTTGGCTTTATTCTTCTTTAAGATGCCATATAAATTCAGAATTACATAAAAATGTCCTTACTCCTTTTGTAAGCCAAAATAAAGGCTCTTAAGGTATATAGCAATAGAAACTATCAAAGCATCTATCCTTTGGAAACAATCAATAAGTTCTAGCACTCAAACATGCACACAAACCTATAACCTAGACTTGTGACATTTTCCAGTAGCACAGAGTAGTCTGTCTGTAAATAATTCAGTCAATAGCCTCTTTTACATCGCTGGCTCAAGGTGGGAATATTGCTCCTTAGTCTGCTGTGTAAAAGGTCTCAAGCCAGAGTGGTAGGACATTGTTCTTCCACCTTTAAGATAGCAGCAGATGTAGTCATAGAGGCTGATCTGAACAAAGAATCAGATCTGATCTTTTAATGGCTCAGTAAACATGCCAAATCTGATCATTACAAATCAGATGAAATTAACTTGATATGTAATCATAAATCTAATTCAGAACCTTTCTGATTAGGAATTTTAAACTTAAAATTGATCATGTCCAGGCGATGAATTGTTTGGCATTTTTCAAAACAAAACGTGCTGCACACATGAAGTATTACCATGTCCATTTAGTTGACTAGGCTGCTATATGAAGTGTTAAATTTTTGTTTTGGAGTAAAGCATCTGCCTCATGCCAAAACACATCAATTTGATATGCCATTTTCAATAACAGACACATTAACGGAAAAACAGATAGTCGCCAGCTTAAATTAATGTGCCTTCCATGTAGGTAAATCAATATTAACAGAAAATCTGAATTAAAAAAAAGTGGTATTGTGAACATCAAAAACATTTGTCATTTTAGTACTTTTTTGGGTAAAAAAATAACTTTGTTAAATTGTTAAAACATGAAGGACAGAACTTAATTATTGCTATATAATACCCTAAGCAATGAATAACTTAGATAATTGTAACATAATATTAAAATAACAGCACATACATGATTGGATTGGCTAATAATATTCTTTCTGGGTTTCCACATGGAGCTCCACGTTGACTATGATTAGAGGAAGGAAGAAAGCAAGAGACAGTTAAGTTTATTTACACACTGCTCAAAAAGGGAACACTTAAATCAAACTTTGAATGTCAATGGATGAAAGATTCATGTGTAATTGGTTGGAAACAAAATGTCATTACAACAACGGTCAAAGGAAACCAAAATCATCAACCACTTAAGTCAAAATCTTTATAAAAATTAAGGTAAAACATTGAAATCATGGTCTAATGCAATTTTCATGAATTTCATTACAATTTAGAAATGTTACTCACTAAAATCTTTAGAAATTTAGAAATGTTACTCTCACTGCAACATCTGGGCATATGTCTGATGACATGGCAAACAGTATTGTGACTTTGTTAGGATGCACTGATCCATAAAGTCCCAGAGTCCCAAGTTCTCAGTTGGATTTAGATGTGTTGTACATGAGGGCCATTCATTGGCCACAATGCATTCATTGTCCAGGCCACACACTCTGATCACATGAGGCCAGGCATTGTCCTGCACCAGGACAGTGACCTTAAGGAAGTGTTTACATATCACTGGCAAAATGTAACTGCCTTTTGTATCAACAGTGATTTTTATTTATTTTTTACCAATCTTTGGGGATCTTTGGCATATTGTCCAAAATGCTTAATTTTATATACCTGTGCTATATGGACTTTATGAACTTTCTAAAAATATATGTTTGACATTGTTAAATACATGCAATATTAGGATTGTTCCTGAAACAACATCCATCCATCCATCCATCCATTACCTCCCGCTTTATCCTCTATAGTAGGGTCGCGGTGGGGTTCCCCATGCCCATCCAGGGGAGAACGTTTCGGGCGCTGATACACCCAGGACAGGACGCCAATCCATCGCTGGGCACACACTCACTCACACAGACAGACAGGCAATTTGGAGAATTCAATAGACCTGATCCATGTTTTTTGGACTGTGGGAGGAAACCGGAGAACCCGGAGGAAACCCACACGGACACGTGGAGAACATGGAAATGTGCTAACCACTAAGCCACCATGCCGCCCTCCTGAAACAACATATTCATTAATTAAATGTATATTTAAGATATTTAAATATCTTAAATAGATAGTAAAAAATCTTTTTTTCCTTATACCATTGTTAAAATGTTAGTACTCTTAAACACTAAAATTGAAGCAGCATAAAAATCAGGACACAGACTTATGACCACTGGATTGAAAGTGAAAAAGATGTGTGTATGAAGTTTCTAAATGCTAGAAGATGACAGATTAAGAGCTTTGTTGGAATGTTAAGTGAGTATAGACACAAAAATTATGTGAAGCACACCCTTCAGGGGAAAGAGTTTGGATATTATTAAATTGCTTTAATTAAAGTAATAAAATCAGAGAGCAGGGAAATTTGTTAAAGTGATTTATTACACGTCTCTGTCCTTTCGTCTTCTCTTTTATTTCTTTTTTTTTTTTTCGTTGTTTTTTAGCTCACTTTTGCACTTTTACTTTATTGACTGTTATTCTGATTACATGTGGTGCCATTTTATGCTTTCATGGGCTTTCTCTTGCCTGGAAAACTCCAATATTTAATTTTTGCAAAGGTTTATTAGTGCTGTGTAAGGAAACCTGAAGTTATACCTTGCATTTTTGGATGTCTTAAAAATGTTTGTGGGTGCACTTCAATAAGTTTGATGTGAATTAATATATTGGGCCATCTTTACACTATCCTAGTAAAAACAGAGAAATGTATTGACTAAATAAGCCATATGACTATTTTTTCAATGTATGTCATTGTTTACTATTCAATATTCTCAAGGTTACTGATCCTGCTTTTGTTTTCATGTACAATTCAATTCACTTACATTAAATTTGCAGGAAGTATTAAATGTTGTAAAACAAATTTGACTTTGTAAAGATAACTATTTGACTAAAGTATGTTAAAAGTTTCAAATAAGTTTAATAGTTCACTTCTACAGTA
This sequence comes from Corydoras sp. C115, assembly GCA_019802505.1. Taxonomy (NCBI): domain Eukaryota; kingdom Metazoa; phylum Chordata; class Actinopteri; order Siluriformes; family Callichthyidae; genus Corydoras; species Corydoras sp. C115. Next base: position 7,907,204 of record JAFMOC010000001.1, read on the forward strand.
GTTTATTGGTCACTCCAGCCATTTTCAATGTCTGAAATTAAATTTATAATTTTAGGGAATGTCACAGAGGTTATTGTTTTTTCTTTTAACAAGAACTGTCTTGGTTCCAGGTAGGGCAAACAATTTCCATGTAGGAAAAAACAATGTTAAAATGTTATATTCTCCATATGTCTGAGGGATCTCTGGTTTACTGCTATAGTCAATGGCAATAGGTAAATTGACAATATTAAATTGCTCCAGGTGTAAGTCTGTGTGAATTTGTCCATATCATCCATCCAGGATGTTCTCATGCTTTAGGATCAGCAGATTTGAAAATGCATGAACCTAATAGAAGTGCTGGTAAGTTTAATAGTATCTCTGTAAGGTAATCTTAATTAAACAGAACTTTTTGCTCTCTTTGCCAGGTTACATTACTTTAACACACAATGTAATTTATCATTTAATAATGCTGTAAAACAGCATGTACTTTTGTATTTAAAGAACAGGTATCTATCGAAGTCTGATCCTTACAACACATGTTATGACACAAACAAAGGAAATATCTGAGGACCTCATAAAGAGTTGTTGATTCTCATCAGACTGGAAAAAGAAAAACATCTCTAAAGTGGCTGAACTCCAACAATCTGCTGCCAGACAGCTTGTGCACAAATGGAAGGAATTCAAGTCTATAATTATTAATCTTCTCAGGAGTGGCTGTCCAACAAAGATCATGCCAAGAGCAAATCATGTATTAGCTGTGAGGTCACAAAGAATTCCCAGGTAACTTCTAAGCAAATAAAGGCTCTCATATATTGGCTAATGGTAATGCTCATGAGTTTACTATTAATAGAATTACTGAACAAAATTGTTATGGATGGCAGGGTTGGAAGGAGAATGCCGCTGCTCTCCAAAAAGAACATTGCTGCCCCTGTGCAGTTTGCTGTAGCTCACTTGGACAAGCCAAAAGGTTATTGGAACAATGTTTCATGGATGAAAAATATTTTTATTACAATAATTTTTGTTTGATTTGATTACAAGAAATATATATATATTCATATATAGAAAAACACTGCATTCCAACATAAAATGGTGGTGGTGATGACTTGGGTTGGTTTTGCTGCATCTGGGCCAGAATAGTTTGCAATCATTGTAGGAACAACACATTTTGGATGAAAATGCCAAAACATCTGTTAAAGAGTTTCGAGGAAATGTGGGTTATGCAACAAGACAACAACCTTAAGCACACAAGTGTTATAGTGTATGTGATTTGTGCGTCACCCTCTAAAGGTGTTTATTTCACTGATCATACAAAGCATGTGAATTTACATTTTAGCTTGGGGTGTACTTCAACAAAAGTATTCTGATTCTGATTCTACTTTTATAAGAATATATTATTTGAAAAATATGTTTACACTTAGTTGATAAGCAGTTTGGAATAATAGTACTACCACTTTTAGCTAATACAAATATTTCACACTCTTCTTTGCTGTTTTTCATCTATTAAAATTGCTAAACCAATCAAAAATTATGTACCAGTTTTCTTTCTCAAATGTTAGACTAGAATGAAGTGATGAACAGCTATTAACTTTAAAATATTTGATTATCATATTTTTTTGATAATCATATTGACTACCTGTTATTTATGAATATCAATTGAGTTTTTATTTTTGACAGTGACACATTTCATATATATTATTTTATGTACTGACAGCAAAATAACTCTGCCCCTTGTCATCACTGTCACTATCAATGACTTCTCATCAGGCTCATTTGCTATGGTACCTAAATAATGATTGCTGCAATGCTGTTATGATGAGAAATGTTTATTGTGACAGCTTTGTCGGGCTGGATTAGGAGTATATATGTTTATATAGGTATTGGGCTATCAATCTAATGTTGTGGGTTCAAATCCCAGGTTCAATTCCTGACATTACCAATGTAGGTCCTTGAGCAAGGCCCTTAACCCTGACTGTTCCCAGGGTGTTGTATGAACCCTCTGTTTTTATTTTAGTGCTGGTTTAATACAAGAAAATAAAGTATATACATATAAACACATTTGTAATAACAACAATGTTCTGGATGAATTGATTAATTTACTGAAAGAAGTGTTGGTAAATGGTTTATTGTCATTAACATAGCATACTGTAGTATACTGGTTTTAGCCCTAAAACTAAAACTTGGAAAGAACCAAGCCTCTGACTCAACATCCTTTGGCTGTGTGTATAGATGTGATAGTAGCGGTTTGAAGTGGAAGGGATGAACTTTTTTTTGCCAATGAGCAGGATTGTGTCTCTCTTGTCGTTCTATTTCCAGCACCATTTCACTCCCCTCACTGCACACAGATGGGTGAGATAATTAAACACATTAAGGGGTTGGTAGGTACTTCCATTCTGCCTTCCTTACCCTGACGCTCATTTACAGGCTCCACCCAAATCATTCCCCAAGGTCATAACATACTATATAAAAAAATATAGACAGCCATTAACACATTTTAACTCACAACTAATAAAACTGAACAAAAGATTATGGTACCCTGAAATTTATATTTTGTTGCAATGAAACATTCTAATCATGCAATGCTATTTGAGACTAGTCCAATTTTTGTTCTTAACCATTCTTTAGTGTTTTCACCTTTGTGTTTTGGTTCATTATCCTGTTGGAGGATCCAAGAATGCTTTGATAGTCTTGAGATATCATTGTCTTAAGACCCTGTGCCAGATGCAGTCCTAGAACATAAATGAGCCTCCTTCATGTTTTACTGTATGTACAGGGTTCTTTTCTTTGTAATCCAAATTTTGCCTCATTGCATATAGAGCTGATGTGACTTGCCAGAAATTTCTTTTGTCTTCTTTGTCCAAATGACATTTAAGAGATTTCCTTAAAGTTGTTCTCTGTGGTACACAACATTATAACAAACAACAAAGTGACTGCTTTTCACTCTTAAAGTAACTGTGCTGATGTATTACATTTCTTGTGCTGCCAAATAGCACATTTTTTGGGGGTAATATTATATTTGTCCAGACCAGTTTCAGTTTCTGTCATTGTTAACCACACAGCATTATGTTAATTAATACTCAGCAGCAGAGCACAGGTAAAATGTTTTGGAGACAAATGTACAGAAGCAAAATTGAAGTGGTTTGGGCATGTGCAGTGAGAGTATAGGATATAGATTAGCAGAAGGTGAGGGTGTAGCCATCAGGCAGGAGGAGGAGTGGAAGGCAAAAGGTTTAAGGATACAGAGGAAGAGGTGGTTGGAATGAAGGAACAAGATGATCTGTTGTAGCGACCCTAAATGGGAGCAACTGACAGATAAAAAAGCATAGTTCATTATTTGAACATGTGTATGGTCCTCCTCTAAACACACACAGATCAAAGGATATTCATCGATCATGGTCTGGCAGTTTTGACATTCTTTTTGCAGATCCTATCAAAACTAGACATGTCATCGGTGAGAATTGTTTTACACACACACACACACACACACACATCTCACCCACACACACACATCTCACCCACACACACCTCACCTAGTGGTAAAACTGCAATAATAACGTGAAATAAATCCAAAGTCAAAATGCATTACAGGAAAGCCTGTGATTCTTCAACCATGCCGTAAAGAATATTTCTACAGTTTATGAAGTACTTAAAGCAAAGCGTTTGGGAGAAGAAATATATGCAAAATAGCACATATTTCATTAAATGATCTGTGTGCATCATTCAACTTCGAGACAAAAGTTCAACAAAACAAAGCAAGAAGATATAATAGCATGCTTCATAGTGCAAAAAATGCTACTGCTCTGCAATTTAGTACCATAATTGCACTGATGACCTGATTATATTTCTATGACAATGAAAGAATAGTGTGAACTACCTGATATTTTCTCTGCAGCATGCCTGCACCCATACTGTGGTAAATAAATTTTAATCTACAGTGTCACAAGGCTAAGTGCTCCACTCTATTATTAATAAAACCAAAGCAGCTATGGCCTCCACAAAAGATCACGCTTTATAGCAACAGTGAAGCTTTTGAATGCTTTGTGGCTCACAATCTTTTCATGCTTATGGTACACATCATATGTTGTCTAAAGAAACAAACAAACGCTTAGGTAATATAAGTTTAAAATTGTAAATATGTTGTTTTACTTTTGTGTTTGCTCTTATCTTTGTTATTGTAGTTCTGTTTAATTGTTATTTTTATAAGTCTATACATACTGTACGGAGCTCCTAAAGGGACATGAGCAAAAAAAATTGAGAGGAACATGAGTAAAAAAATTTTTACTAACTTAACTTACTAACTCGTGCGCACGACTTACTAAGTGCACGACATAAGTAAAAAAAAAAATTTTTTTTTTACTCATGTTCCTCTCTAATTTTTTTTTGCTCAGGTCCCTTTAGGGGCTCCGTAATACTGTGCAAGTTTTAGACAAAAAAAAATAATAGCAATGGTTTAAAAAATATGGAATTCCAGATCTTTTGTTGTCATAATCACAAGATATATTCCTACACATAATACAAGTGACATATAAAAGGTGACTGTATATACAGTACTAATATAAGATAAACCTTTTTTACTTCAACCATTGGGAAGTAAGTAACTTTCCTGACAGTATCAAAGGGACAGTATTGCACTCATAATTTGTATAAAGAGAATTAAAACATATAAAATATTAAAAAGGCATCTTTAGTGAAATGTACAGTAATTTGATAACAACAATAAAATAAGAGAACTAGACAAAATAAAATACTATGTACAAGATATAAAATATAATAAAACATAAAATATAATAAAACACTGTTTTTTATAAGGTGAAAATAGAATTTTATTTTATTAATTACTTTATCCGACTGACTTCAGCTTTGTTTAATATTTCAATAAGCATTCACTGTGGCTTCAGCAAGCATTCACTATGGCATTGTTTCTAAACATTTCCAATGTCACATTTATTTCTGCCCATAAATGCATTTATTTTTTCCCAAGATTTTATATTGATGATGGGACACCACTGATCAAGGTCATCTCCAACACATCCCCAGGTCTAGACTATGGTTGCTAACCTATGTGTTGAAAATAGTGTCTCATGCTCCTTAAACCATTCTTTCACAATTTGAGCCCCATGAATCCTTGCATTGTCATCTTGGAATATACCCATGCCAATAGGAATGAAAAAAAAATCACTGATGGATTAACCTGCTCATTCAGTATATTCAGGTCATCAACCTCATTCTTTTGCACATGACTTTGCTGAACCTAGACCTGACCAACTGCAGTTGCCCCAGATCACAGCACTGCCCAACAGGCTTGTACGGTAGACATTAGGCATGTTGAACACATCAATTCTGCCAACACTCTTTTTACCCATCACTCCGAAAAAAAAAGTGTAACATTGGACTCATCAGATCACATGGGTTACCTTTATATTATGTGTGTTAAATTGCTCTTACTTCTTCCTGAGTTCTACTGTTGTTTTTCTACGATTTGATTTCACCAAATGTTGATTACAATCATTCAAGATTGGTTTGTTTGTCCATGTTCAATTGGGTTTTCTCACAGTCCAGAAAGGTTTATGGTGAATTTGTTGCTCTAAATTGCCCCTATATCGTGTGTGCGTGTTTGTGTGTGTGTGCCCAGCAATGGATTGGTGTCATGTCCTGGTTGTATCTGCCTAGCGCCCGAAATGTTCTTCCTTGGGTGACATAATAAAAATAATAAGGTAAATTTTCAAATTATTGAGCGATGCCCAATTCTTCTAATTTTTATAAAGGCATAAATGTGGTATCAGATTTTATACCTTCATTTGTACCTATCGCACCTATGACATGCTAACAAGTTATGTTGTTGAACTGATTTGAATAATCAAGTTTTAACAATGTATATTCCACAGTGTTTTTTATGGTAGAGAAGCTATTATCATTTTGTTGATGCTATTTGTTGATGGTGTTTGGCTTTCTCTGTGATATGATATTTCCCTCAATGTGTTTAATAGAAGCACAGTAAAACCAAAGCTGGCAAGAAACTGAGAGCATTGAGCTATGATGAGAATGTGTCATCAGATACTTGTTTATTCTAGCTACTGTAATGTGTGCACATTAAACAAAGTACACTGGTATAAAGAAATAATATATATATTGCCCAGCGCCCGAAACGTTCTCCCCTGGATGGGCATGGGGAACCCTAATCTAGGATAAAGCAGAAGATAATGAATGAATATACAGTATATATATATATATATATATATATATATATATATATATATATATATATATATATATATATATATATATATATATACTGTATATATATATATATATATATATATATATATATATATATATATATATATATATATATATACACACACACACACACACACACACACACACGCTGAAGCCTGTTGGACTAAAGTCATATTGTTTAAAGTTGTTAATGAACTACAATTGTTGTAATATATATATATATATATATATATATATATATATATATATATATATATATATTTACTCAAAATACAAAATTTTAAATACATAGCCACCATTGTCCTTTGATAGTTATAGTTTTATACATTGTTTAAAACAAGAGTACAGACAGTATCCCTTACGATATATTTATGTACAGTTTGGGAAAATATGCTAGTATCTTTGGCTCTTAAATAATATTCAGTTAATAAACTATGGTCCAATAATTAGTCATTGGTTATACAGCAGTGTACATTGCATATTGAGTAACAGAAAATAACGATTTTTTTCCAATAGTTCTGATCGTGTTGTCTAAGGGTGATATGATCATAAGAAACGTGTTTTTATTCATTAGAGCTATATAGTTGATTTTGAAATATTTCCGGGGGCTCCACACTCTCCAGAGTTATATACTACATATACACTTTCAGAATAATAAAATATTTAACACTATACAAAGGTTACTTTTTCAAAATATTGTTAATGCAACACAAACGAATATTTAAGTTACATTTGTACCCTTAGTTAGTGCTAATGTAACACATTAAATGTCGAGCTATGTGCACTAAACTATGTTAAAATTAATTATTAGCTTCAGTGAGTCAGTAAGACCCAACCATTTATATGTAGCACATAAATATCAATAAAAAAATGCCATCCTCCTTTAAAAGATGTAAAAGTTATGATACTGTATTCTGTATTAAATGTATTTGTTGTGTACAGTGTAACCAAACACAGGTGTGGTAGCTCAGTGGTTAGGGTGTTGGCCTATCTATCAGAAGGTTGTGGGTTCAAATCCCAGGTCCACTGAAGTTTGCACAGTGAGTCCTTTAGCAATCCCCTTAACCCTCATTGCTCCAGGGGGAGCTGCATCAACCCTGTGCTCTGACCTGAACCAAGTTGGGATACTTGTAAGTCGCTTTGGATAAAAGTGTCCGATAAATTACCATTTATTTATTTAATTTAATTTTAGCGTCACATTTAATATTTTTTGTAGTGTCTGAATCTGTCTAGTTCATGATATATACAAATAGCATTATAAAAAAATGTGTGGGGCAAGTCTGTGGTGGATTTTCAGGCCACATGAACCCATCTGTATTAGTGTCTGCAAATGTAAGAGTACTTTTTTGTGTAAAGCAATACATTCCATACAAGTACAAATAAATATGAGTAATACAAAAAATTACTTAAATTAGTAATCTAATGATTAGGTGATGAAGGCCTCATAGATCAGTACAAATGAAAGTGTGCAAGAACATCTTAATTATCTCCTGCAATGAGTAAAGATAACTAGATTCAGCTCAATCTCTTCAAGTGTCTGGCAAAATCGCTCCTCTCTGTAAACGATGACTTAACTTTTACACTAAGGTAATTGAAATCATGCCCTATGGACGTGATCTGAATGTACAACCAAGGGCTAAAAGATTCCACTTCATCTTGCAGCCTGATAATTGGCCCTACACTGAGTAATTGCATTAAGCCTACAGAATTTAGACTATCAAAGAAAGGTCCTTGCTGAATAAGGGGACTGTGAATAAGTTCACTATAAAAATCATTAAATCAGTTTTTGTTTCCCTGAAGAGTCTTACTTTTAATATTAGGATTAAACATAAAATTGATCAACAGCTTCTGTAAGAGAGTATTAAAAAAAATGTAAATAATTATTACAAATATTAAGTATTGTAACACAGAAACAAATGTACTATACAGACTTGTATGGTGCTACAGACCTGTATCACTTTTACCTTTTCTGTCTAAAACACTTGAACAGGTGGTATCTACACAGGTCTTCAAGTTTCTTAATAAGAACAATCTCCTTGATCCCAATCAGTTCGGTTTTAGGTGTGGTCACTCCACTGAGACAGCATTGCTCTCTGTGATTGAGTCGCTTAAATCTGCCAAAGCTAAATCCCAATCCTCTGTTAGGTCCATTCTGCTAGACCTTTCTGCAGCTTTTGATACAGTAAATAATCAGATTCTACTGTCCACTGTATCTGAATTAAGCTTTTCTGGTACGACACTTGAATGGTTTCGATCCTATCTGACAGGAAGAACCTTGAAAGTGTCATGGAATGGGGAGATCTCTAACTCTTACCAAGTAGGCACTGGTGTTCCTCAAGGCTCTGTACTTGGTCCTCTCCACTTCTCACTATACATGACATCACTGAGCGCAGTCATTCAGGCACATGGTTTCTCTTACCACTGCTATGCTGATGACACTCAGGTTCATTTGTATTTGCTTATCTGCCTGCCTCACCAACATATCTGTTTGGATGAAGGCCCGTCATCTCAAATTAAATTTAGCAAAAATAGAGCTTCTCATAATCCCAGCTAAATCAAGACCTGACCATCCAAATTGACGGCTCCACAATCTCTCCAACCGATTCGGTCCGTAACTGCCCGTTCCTGCAGATTACTTCTTTACAACATAAGGAAGATCAGGCCCTTCTTGACTGAACATGATACCCAATTATTAGTTCAAGCCCTCGTCCCAACACGGCTTGATTAGTGTAATGCGCTACTTGCCGGTATCCCAGCTTCCACAATCAGATGTCTACAACTAATTCAAAACTCTGCAGCCCAACTTGTATTTAACCAGCCCAAGTGAACTCATGTCTCTCTCACTCCGTGGCATTCACCACAGCAAAATTTTGGAATGATCTTCCCAACTCTGTCCATAAGGCAGAATCACCTGGCATTTTTAAGAAACTACTGAAGATGCATCTTTTTAACAAATACCTGGTGTAGGGAACAAAAAAATAAATAAATAAAATAAAAATAAATAAAAATAAAAAAGGGGGGGGGCAGGGAGTCGCAGCATCATTTAACAATCAGGTTTGATGATTTTACAGTGTAGTTGGTGTTCTTCATAACTACTGCCTTATAATGTTCTCATTTGTAAGTGTCATGGAATAAATACACAGAGAAACACGCAAGATATGCAGACACTGCTAATAATGAATAACAAAAACTTCAGAACAAATTTCCTCAAATGGGCAATGAAAGACAGGCCAGCGGGAAAAAATAGAATTAAAAACATTTAGAAAATATATATTTCACATATTTTATTCATCTGTAAGGTAGATTTGTAGTTTTAATCTTTCGATTTTACCAGGGGTACTTGATTTTTCATTTTGTTCTTTTCACACAAAGAAAACTGAATTGTTAAAATGCACGCTTGGTAGTGCTTATTGGACATGCGGATGTATTGTACAACATACCAGTACACCAATATAATTGGCAGATACGTTTCAGTTGGCAGTGTAGACGGAAGGAAAGTAATCATGTTTCCTTTCTGTTTGATTGAAACAAAAGTTTACATATGGCAGCATGATTCTGAACAGAAAAACACAATCACCTCCATCACTGTCTCTGGTTCTTGATTGTCTAACTTTACTGTTTGTGCAGTGCTTTGAAAGATTTCATCTACCACATTGCTGAATGATTTAAACTAGTAATTATTTAGACTCAAAACCTAGTTGTACAAACTATCTAGTAAACATATATGTTCATACACACAAAAATTATGATAATGGAAAGATATCATTGAATCATTGAGTTCATCAATGATTAATTAATTTTATGATTAATTTGTGTTGTGTTCAATGGTCAATGAGTCAAACTGAATTAATAATAAAAATGTGTAAAAGAAATGACAACATGATACATCATATTGATAATTCAGTACCAATAATTCACTGGTGAACCTTAGATTTCCATTGCAAATTTGCCAAAAACGTACCACACACACCTTTGTATATATTTTTGCAAACACTGTTGCTATTTAAATAGTGCATGTAGAAGGCATAAAAATAAACTGGCAGGGTGTAAGATAGCAATGAGCATTGTGACATGACTTATGCATGATGTAAAATAGAGCCCCAAGTCTTAATTCATTGTTTTAGGAAGTGTTATGTAAAACCTTTCAGCATTTGTTCACTAAGAGTTTTGGGGGGGGGAAAAAAAAAAAACATAGGAGCGGCACGGTGGCTTAGTGGTTAGCACGTTCGCCTCTCAGCGCTAGGGATTCCCGGTTCGAATCCCCATCTGGGTGGAGTTTCCATGTTCTCCCCATGTCTGCGTGGGTTTCCTCCGGGTTCTCCGGTTTCCTCCCACAGTCCAAAAACATGGAACAAGTCAATTGAATTCTCAAAATTGCCCTATATAGAGTGTGTCTGTGTGAGTGAGTGTGTGCCCAGCGATGGATTGGCACCCTGTCCTGGGTCTATCTGCCCAGCGCCCGAGACGTTCTCCCCTGGATGGGCATGGAGAACCCCACCGTGACCCTAATAGAGGATAAAGCGGGAGATAATGAATAAATGAATGAAAAAAAAAACATAGGATTACAAGTCCTTAAGATTTCAACATCACATGCAGTATCTTATTTTAGGAGTACCTTCACAGTTGTACAAGCACGCCATTTTTGGTTTTACAACTACCAGAACTACTAGAACATAGAAATTGTGTGGTTGCTGGATTCACAGTAGCACAAATTGCTGTCCTCAATACAACATGTATAATGGAATGGAATGTATGCAATGTGTACAATGACACTTTGAATGAGTTCTATTTCTGTAATGAAATATCAATTCATTCATTATCTTCCGCTTTATCCTATATATTAGAGTCGCGGGGGGGTTCCCCATGCCCATCCAGGGGAGAACGTTTCAGCGCTGGGCAGATACACCCAGGACAGGGTGCCAATCTATCGCTGGGCACACACTCACACACACAGACATGCACACAAACACACTCTACATGGGGCAGTTTGGAGAACTCAATTGACTTGATCCATGTTTTTGGACTGTGGGAGGAAACCGGAGAACCCGGAGGAAACCCACACGGACACGGGGAGAACATGGAAACTCCACCCAGATTAGGATTCGAACCAGGAATTCCTAGTGCTGAGAGGCGAACATGCTAACCACTAAGCCACCGTGCCAGAAATGGAACTAAACATGTTATTAATGGCTGTGAGATTGGTGGTAAATACAAATCCAATGTGCATGCTCTTTTTGCCCATTTAATACATAAAGATTGGTTATTAAAAAAACAAACAAACCAGAAATACTTAAACAATAAACTGCTATTCATGCATTGTCGGTCATTGTGCCAGCAACATTACAAAAGTTGGCAAATATGTTTATTTCTGCCAAACCCTTTTTGTAATTGCCTTGTTATACCTTAGTTGGTACTATATAGGACTAGCAAAATATTAAGTAACTGTATTGCAAAAACTGTAGTGCAGAGAAGAAAAAATAAAACAATTTAAATGTTAATAAGACCGTGGTTTGCTGGCCATTATGTAAAAGTGAACTAACAGCAGAGCTAATTGGGGTTATTAAAGTTAAGATAAAGGTATTTAGGGAAGGGATTCCCAGTTCGAATCCCAATCTGGGTAGAGTTTCCATGTACTCCCTGTGTCCGCATGGGTTTCCTCTGGGTTCTCCGGTTTCCTCCCACAGTCTAAAAACATGGATCATGTCAATTGAGTTCTCCAAATTGCCCAATATAGAGTGTGTTTGTGTGAGTGAGTGTGGCCAGCGATGGATTGGCGCCCTGTCCTGGGTGTATCTGCCCAGCGCCCGAGATGGGCATGGGGAACTAATTTAGTTCAGACCTGGAGATGCCACCTGCTGATCTGCGCATTTAGAATGGTAAATTATCAAGCAGCAAATCTACTGATCTGCTGATGCAGTTAGTTTATTTGTATTGTCAATACAATTCTGGCTTTGGAAAAGTTCATCGCCCTTCTGGTGTTTACAATCAATTGGTTGCCATAATATTGTAAAACTGAAGTAAGTATTGTAAGACTGGCAAACACCACAGCAGAGGAATGTGGGGTAATTATTCATTCATTATTTTCTGCTTCATCCTGTACTAGGGTTGCGGAGGGGGTTCCCCATGCACATCCAGGGGAGAACGTTTCGGCCTTGGGCAGATACACCCAGGTCAGGGTGCCAATCTATCGCTGGGCACACACTCACACAGACACACACAAACACACTCTATATGGGGCAATTTGGAGAATTCAATTGACGCTGATCCATGTTTTTGGACTGTGGGAGGAAACCGGAGAACCCGGAAACTCCATCCAGATTGGGATTTGAACCAGGAATCCTCAGCATTGAGAGGCGAACGTGCTAACCACTAAGCCACTGTGCCACCCTGTGGGGTAATTAGTGACTCATAATTATTTAAAGGATCTTGCATTTAACCTGACTGTTGTGTTTTGATAAATTTGTTTAAAAAACATTTAGATCAGATTTACTATATATTTAGTAGACACGTTTTATCACATAGACACTTTACACACAAGTGATGGAAGAAAACATTATAATCTGTGTTTGATTGTGAATAAGTATAGGGAAAAAAGTAACATATAAATAACAGGAACAAGGAAACTCCACCCAGATTGGGATTCGAACTGTGAATCCCTAGCGCTAAGAGGCGAACGTGCTAACCACTAAGCCACCGTGCCGCCCTTACCAGAATATTATTTATAAAATATTTGATATAATAAAAAACTACTAATATGGATATGGTAAAAACCAATTCCCTTTTTTAAATGGTGTGGATATCTGCATCACTTAGATTAAACAAAATGAAAAGATTGCTTTACTCTGGGTGATTGTCATAAGATGGTAAATCCCCCCTTAAACTTTTCACACAGCTGCAATGAGTGATGCATTAAGCATCGGCGTAACAGAGAAGTGTCCCAGTAAGCAAAAACAAGCATAACATACTTAGGGTAAGCTTTATGTGGGTGTGTTTTTACACAGATGCTTTAGTGTTTAGGCATGTTGGAAATTATCAGGAGACTACCATGTGTGCATTTTTGAAAAAGATTGTATAAATTGTACACACTTCAAACACTTTAGATGTAGCACATATTCTGTGCCTCTACGTATGAAGGCAGTCTCCTGTTTTTTATAGCATTTTTGATGGTTTTATTAAAGAAGTAGGAGAAAAGTTGGTGACAAGGCAATGAGTTTATTTGAAATTCAGTGAAATGTGTGTAATCTGCATTTCCACTTGTGGGTGGCTCAGGTGAACTGCAGGAGGACAGGTTCATAACTCTTCTCTCTGATCTGCTAAAACTTGAAGGATATTAGTTTGAAGGATTTTCATCTCTAGAGTAGAAGAACATAACAGCTTTTAAGCCACAGCAGTACTTTGATAATACTTTGCACTTTTTTGAGTCAGTGTCAAATACAGCAAGACATTTCTTCTTTCTGTTTCTTTTTTCATTTCAAGGCATGTTGTTTTGTAAATGTTAGATGGCTTTTCATCAGTTCTCAATTGAGCGGTGCTGACAGTGGCCTAATCATGACTGGTGAGGCTTTAACATAATGAATGGTTGGCACTTTGCCCAATATTTTCATGTTGAAACCAAATATGCAACACATAGTTCATGCCACATGAAAAATTGAATCAGTTTGTTTGTGGTGGGAGTTAAAACACGATCGAAGTTTCAACTGTGCAGGTCAAAAAGTAGACACATTTGCTTTTGTATTTCAGATTTTCTTTCCTGGATATTTTTAGAGCACATGAGACGGTCAAACATATTACATGAAATTTCATGGTTTTCAGTAGTTTTAAAAATTATATATTATATACAATTTTTTATAAATTATATACAATGACTTGTTTTTTTCCGTTGCCAGGACAACAATAAGCCAGAAACTTTACTTAATTTATTTCAAGACCACCATGCACATTGGTATAGTTGCAAACATTGTTATTTAAATAAAGCAGCTGCCACAACTATTTCCACCATATCATGCAGCGTCCACTCTCTATTAGGAAGTTAGTAGTTTTAGTTATCGCCATCATTGTTAGACAAGCACTTCGACTTGGCCTCAGATTTACTTCCAGTCCTAGTGTCACAGTTTACCCAAGGTCCTGATGAGTATTGCAAAAATACATAAGAGCAGGCTGCAGGTAGCAATAACTAGAATTTATTAACATAAACAGGCGAACCGGCACACCAAACAAAGTACCAGAACCATAGTTGAAGCTCTCTTGCTGATGAGAGAACAGGATAGACTTAAATAACAAAAACACAACAAATGAAAATCTAATGAGGAACCACTGAACCAAATTAACAAAATGCACAAACAAGAAACTAAAATCATAATCAAACCAAAAACAAACAGAGTCCAAGCAGGCGGAAGCCGTAGGTTCCTGACACCTAGCTTTGCCCAATATGAAAGGTTAAAGAAGTTTTTCTCCAGGGAACCTTGTTTGGTTTCACTCAGCCACCCAGAGCTTCAGCTTCCTGTAAGCTGGGTCATACATCAAAGCTGCTTTAGGTCTGCTCTGCAATGTATATCTCCACTTTCATATGTATAGTGGAGGACACACTTTAAATATACTAGATTGCACTGAGAGAATTTTATGTCAGCATTTTGGAGCCATAAGCACTGTAATTGAACCTGTTTGCATGAAAAGCACCTCAGCCTTGTGTACTCATTGTTCTGATGCAGAAGACAAGACACAGATACAAGTAAAATGCCACTGGTGTGATGATGTGATGTGAATGTCCGGATGAAGCAAGTTTAGTCATGCTCAGTGGGTATATCTGTACATGGTTAGTGTAGAATAATAATGTCATTCAACACTTACACAGTAAAATCAGTTGTACAGTGGGATTGTTGTTGGTATAAACTGTACTGTTCTACTACAGTAGAGCTGAATAATTCTGTTGTTGAAAGTGCTCCTTTGTCTGACCAGCAGGTCATGGAGATGGTGTGATGGGTTTTTCATGATGTGAGTTTAGTCAAGTGACCTCTTTTTAATCATCACTTGAAAACTGTCCAGTGTGTAGACCAGGACTGAAATAGCCTGTCTGATCAGTCTGTTAAACATGTTTGTATCTCACCCTCAGATGTCCCTCCCAGCAGACAGTCACAAAAAAATATGGCGCTGGCTTATGTACTTTGGATTCCTTCTACTTATAAAAGACATGCAGATAGGCAAATTAAAGATACAAAATTGACCCTGTGACTGTGGCACTTATAACTATTCCTGTTGTGTGTGTGCCCAGCGATTGATTGGCACCCTGTCCTGGGTCTCTCTGCCCAGCTCCCGAGACGTTCTCCCCTGGATAGGCATGGGGAACCCCGCCCCCCGCAACCCTAATAGAGGATGAAGCGGAAGAAAATGGATGGATAAGCAAGAATGCGCACATATGCCCAGAGATGTTAAAAAATAGGTCCTGCTTACACAAGCTAAAGCTGGTTGCCAATGAAGCCTGAAATGCAGAATTGAACATTGAAAACAAAACCTGTGAACCAACACAAACACGACACTAATAAACAGAGGGTAACATATCAATACCACGAAAAAGGAGCAAGTGACGAATAAACTGCAGGTGAAAAACATTAACATACAGAGCTCTTAAACCCTTGGTGGGGAAATCAAAAACAAAACTGAAACCAAACAAAAAGCAGAACGTTCCAAAAAAGGAGCACAATATAGTTTCCTACATTTGCATTCAGTCATTTAGCAGACACTTTTATTCAAAGCGACTTACAAACGAGAACACCACAAGTCAGTAGTTCCGAAAAAAACAGCTACACTGAATCAGATACTTATCCGACCCTCCCTCCCCCCATTTTTTATTAGGTGTTTGTGGAAGAGATGTGTTTTGAGTTGTTTCTTAAAAGATGCTAAGTGACTGTTTTCTGACAAACAGAAAACAGTTTTGGTTTTTTTCCAAAGCAACACAGAATGTAGCAAACAGCACAAGCCAGTAAGAAAATTTTAATTCTAATCATTTGCCAGTTGTGTTACTTAAAGCTGCTGAATGTCTCAGCATTATCACAGAGTTAGTAAGGTTATCATTTTACTTGTATAGTGGTCTACTGAATAAATTTTTACACTTTTATTATAAGATGGCATGTGTAGTGTTCACCACTGCAAAATGGTGAAATGATATTCGCAACTCTGTCCGTTAGGCGGACTCACTTGGCATCTTTAAGAAACACTTTCACTAACACCTGATATAAAAATAAATAAAGGGGTGGGGTGTGCAGAGTAGGATAAAAATTAGGTTTGATAATTCTACAGTGGTAGGCGGCACGGTGGCTTAGTGGTTAGCACGTTCGCCTCTCAGCATTCCCGATTCGCATCCCAATCTGGGTGGAGTTTCCATGTTCTCCCCGTGTCTGCGTGGGTTTCCTCCGGGTTCTCCGGTTTCCTCCCACAGTCCAAAAACATGGATCAAGTCAATTGAGTTCTCCAAATTGCCCCATATAGAGTGTTTGTGTCTGTGTGAGTGAGTGTGTGCCCAGCGATAGATTGGCATACTGTCCTGGGTGTATCTTCCCAGCTCCCGAAACGTTCTCCCCTGGATGGGCATGGGGAACCCCACCGCGACCCTAATATAGGATAAAGCGGAAGATAATGAATGAATGAATGAATTCGACAATGTAGCTGTTTTTTCCGTAACTACTGATTTGTGTTCTTATTTGTAAGTTGCTTTGGATAAAAGCATCTGCTAAATGACTACATGTAAAGGTTTTATACTTTTAATTATAAAAATATCTTTAGTCGTATATGATATATTGGGTTTTAGTAAAGTACTAGTTCTCATCGCATTCGTTATGTCTGGTTTGATGAACTAGTGATTTCATAGATGTCACAAAGAAGAAGCATTCTTTTAGAATAAGATAAAAACAAAGAATGAATCTAAGTCATACATTTTCTCCCCCTTTTTCTTGGAGGGGGGGGGTAAAATGCAAAGTATCAAACAGGGGCTTTTTTCTTACTGAGCTCTGTGTGTCCACTGTGGGTTTTGATTACGAGTAATTCATTCCAGATCTGTTTTTTTGCAAATAAAGATACATATTTCTCCTGTCTAGATGAATGTGTGGACCAAATACCCCCATGGAAAAAATAATAAACCACGAATGTATTTTCTTCAACAGGTCAGAGGTTTGAAGTGAGGAACAGATGTGCATGTGTTGCCTGATGCTCAAGTTAAAAATATATGAATAAATAAAACCAAACACCAAGTAGATTTGACTGAGGTCAAGTCCTCTGTTGATTGCACAAGCACCAATCTCTCTTAAATTTCTATTACATATGCATGATTTACATTAGCCTTAGGCTTGGCTGTACACACAGATACTTTATATGTACTGAAACTATATAAATATTTTTAAACTTATTCACTTTATTTAATATTTAGCAAATTAAATGCACAGTAAATTAATTGTTCACTTTTGGACATGTCATGAAATTCTGCCGCAGGAACCACATTCTGTAATGCAGGAACCACAGTGGAAAACAAACGCAAATGCACAAAGTAACAGGACAAATCATAAGATGATCAGATGATAAATCAAAAGCTAAGGCGGATTTAAACACATTAGAAGACAACATGTGATAGAAACGTAAAGGTAAGGGTAATCATGAGACAACATTGAATTAACATGTATACAATAATTATTCAGTTAACGGAGTAATAACCTGAGATGCAGACCACGATTACGAAACCAAAACCAAAGTCCAGGCAGTGGCATGATTACTGCACCTATTTCATATTAGTCAAAAATCTAATCTTTAAAAATATATATATTCTTATTTATTCTTTAGATTTGCATGACTTGACAATTAATATGGTTTGCTGATTAGCTATGTTTGTTTATTTACTAAGTGTGGCATAGTGCATTGTGGCTGGACACTTCTATTATGGTTACATTTGTCTGTGCAAAATGCAAGGTTCCAGAAATCTGAGGTCAAAAAATGCAACATTGCCAACTTGAAACATGCTGCAAAGAAAAAAGCCAAATTCTCCTGGTTGTGCTTTTAAATAAGCCGTATTTGTTCAGTCATTTGTTAAACACTAACAAAGGCAAGTACCACCTGACATGTCGATCTTTTTTTTTCTTGCAGTTTCTTTAAACATTACATAGTCTGACCTTGATGGGATATACACTTTCAAAAATTGTCACCAGTCTTATGTTTTGTTATAAATAATCATTCTCAGTGTGCAATGAATGACTTCAATGTGTCTGGAAATAACCTTGTAACACTGTTTTCTAAGTCGAAAAAAAATCAAGTTTAAAATATTAATTTTAAACTTTAATATGAACTGATATTAAAAATCATGTAACTTGTTGCTATTTCTGACTCAAAAACAGTTGAGCATCTCTGGATTGTGTCCAGTACAAGCCAGGTTGACCTTGATGCATCTATTAGCTTTCTCAAAGTGTGCATGCTTGAGAGCCCAAGTGCTTATGGGTGGATGATATCCACGTAATCATATACCACCACTGAGATATTTTTGGCCACAAAGGCATTTGCTGGAGCATTTGAAAGCAGTTATCTGTTAATTTAGGTTTTGCTTGCTTCCAGTGTAATCTAAAGGTTTAGTATTTCCTTTTTCTTGGAAGATTTTCAGGACCTCTCCACTGACATGAGTTTGGTGCTAGAACTAAAGCCAGTACGTAATCTCAGAACATTTCACCTGTATCTACCGCCAAGAAATTTTGGCCCCAATATTTTACCAGCACAAAAATCAAGATATCCTGGCAATATGAAAAGCCCTAAATGGGAAATGGATTCAAGAGTAAATGTTTTCATTTGGAGGCTTTTTAATAATAAAACAATACAATTAAGGTACATAAAGTAATAAGATAAGTACAAACAAAATATTTTAAACATATAAATAGTATCAAATAGATATTTAGAAAGTACATTGCTATTACATTAATGAAGTTTGACGTTGTAAAGTAAGTGTATTATATTATTTAATCTGCAAACAAAAAAAACAAGCCTAAATTATTTGTTTCATTTAACCTTATACATTTATGCAAAAATTACCTGGTGTAGATGTGCTGTGTTTCATGGCAGATTCACCAAGTAATGTGCTTGGGAACATCATAACTGATATATGATTATAAAGATACAAACAAGACTAAAATTGAAACAATAAAAAAAATCAGCTTCCACCGCGGCGACACGGTGGCTTAGTGGTTAGCACGTTCGCCTCTCACCACTAGGGATTCCCGGTTCGAATCCCATCTGGGTGGAGTTTTCATGTTCTCCCCGTGTCCGTGTGGGTTTCCTCCCGGTTCTCCGGTTTCCTCCCACAGTGCAAAAATTACCTGGTGTAGATGTGCTGTGTTTCATGGCAGATTCGCCAAGTAATGTGCTTGGGAACATCACAATGTTTTCTAACACTGTTTTCTAAGTCTGTTCAAGTCAATTGAATTCTCCGAAAATGGCCTCATATAGAGTGTGTCTGTGTGAGTGTGTGCCCAGTGATGGATTGGCGCCCTGTCCTGGGTGTATCTGCCCAGCGCCCGAAACGTTCTCCCCTGGATGGGCATGGGGAACCCCACCGCGACCCTAATAGAGGATAAAGCGGGAGATAACGAATGAATGAGCTTCCACTGCAGCATTAATAATATACACCACTACCAATCAAGAAAAAAATAAAAGTATGAACATGATCAAAACATGGTTGACATTTCTGTAATGGATATAATTAATGCAATGTGTTTTTAATCTACCAAATACTATGACCTCTGTATTATCAAATATCCAACAGTACAAATCAAGATTGAAATATCATAAAATAAAATAATTACCTAGAGGCAGCATAGTCATGTAATTAGCACATAGTCACCTTATTGCAAGAAGGTCCTGGGTTTGATTTTTGAGTTTTGAGGTGAGAGTAAGTAGATACGAAAGAACTATGTACAGATGGGAGAACCTTAAGTAAATGAATCATCCATGAAGTTTATTATTTAAAGGACTCTTGCAACATAAAGCAACATTACATGTGTTATTAAAAACTGATTTATCAGGACAGCAAGCAATATATTTGTGGGAAAACAGCACACATTCTATGAGTGATGCTATGTTAAAATATAGTATTGGACACAATATGTTATGAGTGAATTTTTAGTAACAAAAAAAAAAAAAGTAAAAAAAAAAAAACGTTTTAACGTGACAACGTACATGTTATGGGTTTTTATATATATATATATATATATATATATATATATATATATATATATATATGGCTTTCTTGGACACCCCAATAATCATTAAAACCAAATACCATGGGAGGTTTTTTAAATATATTATTGTGTTGTTGTGTTGCAAATAACTTGATCCAGCTAGTATTAACATAATGCTGGTTTTAAAGTCACAATCCAAAATTATTTAAACAGTACGCACAAGGTGACCCTATATCCATAATTACACACTTCATTGTGAATGATGTAATGTGCCGTGGGGCAACACTCTACGGCGGCGCTTACATTACATTTATGTATTAAGTTTTGCAGCATGCTGAGTAGTCATGCTTATGTGGTCAGTTCTAATGTTCTATTGATCTGTTGAATCTGAAGCATTTCATCTGGCAAAGGCAATTTAAATCAATATGTAATATACACGTATAACAATCTTTCAGCCTTCTTTCACAGCTCGTCACAACTGTGGCTGTGCTCACAATGTTGTATAGAAATTCTTAGGTCTTTACACCTTTTAATCACACATTTGATTTGTTTGTGAATGACTATTCTTAACTCAAGATAAAGAAAACTAAAAAAAAAGGTGATTAGAGCTCAAGATGCCTCTTGTAATATCTTTAGCACCTTTTTAAGAGTTAGGAAGAGACTTCTGGTGAAAGTGACACTATTTCAGTGCAACTACCACACCTCTCCACAAAGCTGCAAATTGACTTTAGCACTTAATCTCTCACCTTAATTAAACACTCACATCTGTGGTTCTTGTTTTTGTAGATTGTGGAGAAGTTGTACAAATTTTCTTTTCGAAACTTGAACTCTCATGTCAGTTCACATTCTTCAATCAGTGGTGATTGTAATATGTTTTAAATGGTCGGCTTTTGAAATGGTTTGGGTTTCATGTTAATACTTCAGTCATTAGGTCATTTAGCAGACACTGTTATAAAAAATACATTTTAATATTTGCTCACCGTCACCGCTTAAAAAGGCTATATATTAATGCGTTGACATACACACACACACTGGACTACAAATCAGCACACTTGTAATGTAAAACACTTCACTACATTACGGAGATGGTCAAAAACATTCCAATATGACCTTTTCTTAAACTTCATAGTTTAATGAGTTTGATTTTAAATTCAATTTTATATTTCATTTTAATATGTCAATTTGCACATTCAATTTGTGTATTTCTAACATGATATATTTTACATAAGAGTTCAGATTTAAATTCTGAATAGAATGTGCCGTACATTTGAAATTTGTGTTTCAAAAACAAACATATTTACAGATGCTCTTTTCAAATTCTTCAAAGTAAAAATTGTATTTAAACTTCATGCATACACAACCAAACTCACCCTGGCTTTCATAAGGAAGACATGTTGGGTATAAGTAGTCTAGTATGCTACAATGGCAAGCACATCTGTACAACATCAGCAGATTTATATTAGCAATAATGCATAAAGGGAAATAGTCTCGAATACTAACCTGCTCGAATAGTATAATTTTAGTAAAAGTACATATTCTGGGTGTCCAGATTTGCAAAAATACTAGGTAGGGCCTCCAGCTTTGTTCTAGAAACAGCCTTGATCTCATATGGATTTTACAACATCTGGTTTATGCTAACATGATTGCATCATTCAATTCCACCAGATCATTCTAATGCAGCTTAAAGATGATTTGTTGGATTCACTTTTTTTGGGAAACTGATTAATGAAATCAGTTTAAGATAACATTTGATGTGTAATTATACTGGAAATAATGAGGTAAATTGCAGCCATAAATGAGTCATAAATGGAGACAGTAGGCAACAATATTCTCATCACAAACTATAATGGACATTAACAGGCTCAAATGTGTAAAGATTTTTTTTATAATTAGACAACAGATTTTAATTTAATTGTGAATCCCTTGATTGATACCTGCTGTCACTTAAATACATGACTTAAAGTTGATTTTATTAAACTAAAGGCCTAAGCAGAAAGGAATTTATCAAACATGATGCTCTTTATGACTTTTGTTGTCAAGTTTGGGTGAACCATTCTGGTTTTGTACTTGTCTTTCCTCTGGCATTAAAAGCAGACTACATAAAACAAGATTACATTATTTTAGTTATATTTTTCTAACATACATTCCATTAGTGTGTTAGATGTAAATTATAGATAAATAATGAATAAATGAAATGCAAAGACATGAACATTGCCAATGAGTACTCATAATTAAGATTAAAAAAATAGTTAAGATTATTATTTTACTGTATTTGAAACTCAAAACAAGTATTTTCCAGAAGTCCAATCAACTCATACAATTGACTTAACCATGCTTTATCACACCCACCAGGAAATCATTCCATACAGCCATCTAAGATTCACAATTTCTGTTTATTATATTGATTTCAGAGTTTTAGCAGAAGAAGTGGAAATGTGAAAAAGGAACAATTTCAAACTTTACAGCTCAGTATGCTTATGGATTGTTACATACATAAAATACTACATTAGTGTTTCACAATGCACACAGTAGACATTCAATTTCTCTTTCAATGAAGTGCCATTTTCAAATGTGGATTTTGATTGTAATGTATATAAAAAAAAAACATGAAAATAGTCAACATGTGTTAGAATTCATTGAGAGCAGACTCATACAGAACATCCATTCATTCATTATCTTCCGCTTTATCCTATATTAGGATATATAGGATTGCGGGGGGGGGGGTCCCCATGCCCATCCAGGGGAGAACGTTTTGGGCGCTGGGCAGATACACCCAGGATAGGGCGCCAAACTAATCGCTGGGCACATACAGAACATATCATATTAAAATTTAGAATTTTAGATTAATGGGCTAAAATTTGTTGCTTAATATTTGTTGTTTATTATGTGTTTGCCAATGATTGATCTTCCATGCATTATCTCCTGCTTTATCCTCTAGTAGGGTCACGGTGGGGTTCCCCATGCCTATCCAGGGGAGAACGTTTCAGGCGCTGGGCAGATAGACCCAGGACAGGGCACCAAGCAATAATTGATCTTTTAAAATAAAATATATTGCAATATGTTCCATAAGTGAACTAAAGGAGGAGTTTATATAATTAACACAAATTTAATTTGTAAAGGGTTCATGCAGGAAAGAGAACAATTTGCTGAGCACAGAGAAAAAAGTTAAAGGCAAACTGGCAATTTTGTGTTAGGAACCAACCAGAAAGCAGCAACATCATAACACCAATTCAAACTGTAACATGGAAGTGACAAAACTGAACAAGAGATAAAAGGCAATGAGGGCAAATCAATAAATGAAAAGGAAGACATGTAATTAGAGTACAACATTTATATACAGTTAAATACTGTTCGCTAGCATGCTGGAAAAACCAAACTATAAAACTAAACACAATGTAAACTTCAACTTGTAAAGTCAAGAATATGGACAGGCCAGGATAAGGCATGAGTGAAAATACAAAAACCTTTACCAATACCTGAAATACAGGTCCAAACAGAGCACACCAAATTAAGGAGAAACAAAAAAAACAAATAAAACCACTAAAAGGTACTGAACCGAAATACGAAAGAAAAATAAATAAAACAACCTTTACAAAAAGTATGCAAAAAAAAATACAGACATAAAGAAGCCAAAAAAGCCAATAACAAATAAATAATCCTAAATGGAATTTAACAACAAGCAGGACTAAAAAAGAGATACAGAATAATAGACCAAGGGTAAAACAAGATAAGACCAACACACAGGTAGGTTAAACATGAAAAAAAACACAAATTCGACAAATCTTTAAGTTAGGGGGCAAGCAAAATGCTTATTAAATAAGAAATCGATTACAATGAGGGAGACAATGAACAGAATAAGGAGTGTCAAAATAAATATTCAGAGCAGATTGACAAATACTGAACCAACTGCACAGATTTCATTAAAGCACCGTTTATTCTAACCCATTTGTTGTTTGTGAGCCACCATTTATTGCTTAGATGTATTAATTACCTTTAGGATATTCTCATCACATTTTATATGCAGTGGGTAATCAGAAACACAAACAATTTATAAATTAATAAAAGTATATTTTTTCAAGATGACCCATAATGTCACACCGCTGTGCTGGAACACTAAAGAAAACAACAAACACGAAACTAACCAAAGCAGAATCAGAACTGCACTGACACTAAACACTAAACAATGAACACCCAAAAGATAAACACATGAAGTCATAAAAACACTATAAATACTAGAGTGAACAACAAAAATGAGCTAATATACGAACCGGGATGGAGCACTCATGAAACAACCGCTTTAACACAACAACAAACCTCAGCGTGACAAGCAAACCAACAGAATGAATGAATTATCAATTACTAAATGAAAAACACCTGAGTAAAAACAACCTCGAACATTCAAAAGTCAAAATAAAAGTCCCAGAACGGGACCCATTATTAGTTAAAAGATTACAAATCCCTAAAACAAACATATTAAACTATATTTAATGTAATTTTATGCCCAGCGATGGATTGGTGCCCTGTCCTGGGTCTATCTGCCCAGCGCCCGAGACATTCTCCCCTGGATGGGCACCGCAACCCTAATAGAGGATAAAGCGGGAGATAATGAATGAATGAATGAATGAATGAATGAATAATGTAACTTTAATTTATCTAAAGCAGCATGTGGTGTCTTTTATTGGATAACTTTACATTAAAGCTTTGTATGAATTAACAAATAGATACTAAACTTGACAGCTAATTAATATTATTTATTTACAAACCATATGATGCGATAGTTTGTAAAAATAGAATATATATATATATATATATATATATATATATATATATATATATATATATATATATATATATATATATATATATATATATATATATAAACTGTAAATGTGCAAGTAGAAGAAGAATAAATTATGATTATGCATTTTCAGGTAAGCAATACATTTCATGTTTCCTGCATTATGTGGTCCATAGTATTTTGTGAAAACTGGCTATGGGAATGTTAGGGTCTTCTTCTGGCAGTTTACACTTGAAAATGCTTTTTTTTTTTTTTATTTTAGTGTTCCAAAATTGTAGACCCAGAGCAGCATAGCACTGCTCCATTAAATCTGATTTAGCTCATGTAAGCCTCAATAATTAGTTTTATAGAGTTTAATCAGGTGTGTTGCTGTAGGAAAGGTTTTGTTACCCTCTGGTCCAGGACTAGGGTAACACTGTCAAAATGAAAAATGTATTCAATTTTCCTGTCTGACATGCTTCCTTGAAGAATCAGCACAAGAGTATTTTCAGTCACACATGACTTTGTATCTACTAGATATAATATCTTTAAGACAGCAACCCTAATAATATGCAAGCTGTCTCTTTGCATGTTTATGGTAAACCCCGTTGAACACATACAAGTCAGAACAATTCTTTGCACCACCCTGAAAGAGCCTACAGGCACCATGCTATAAATTACATTGAAGGATTTGGCAAATTATTTGGATAGCAATTAAATTTATGTGCATTGATTTCACATTAAAATTGCTATTATTAGAACTGCAATTAAATAAAATTAAATTCCTATGTTTTTTATTTTGGTTTACATAATGTCTCTGGTAAATTAATGATAATTAGTATGCTAAGTGTTACTTGAGTGTACATGGTTCTAAATGAAGAGACAGGAATTTAGCCATTTAAAAAGATTATTCTTCTTAGCTCTGCTTATTCTCATCTGTTTATCTTTAACCATAAGGTATTATTTCACTTAAAAATAATCAGATCAGTACACTTTGCTTCTAATAACAAGACTTGCAGGTATGTGGTAAATTAATTTCTGTGTCCTACAAATATGATTGTTGATATGCTGACTGACATCACAAGCTATTTTATGTAGACAAGCTATTTTAACATAGCATTTGCCCTAGAATATTTGCTCCAGGTCTCAGCTTTTTTTTTTAAACCTTATAATCAGTGTAATTAAAATCTGATTAAAATGACTAATGCAAAAATAATTTGTGTTTAAAAAATCACTTTACAGAAAATAAAGCAAATGTGCACAGTGATTAAGAAAAAAATCAATTATGGGAAATACTTGGTATGGCAGATTTACAAAAAAAGTAAAACATGTCACTGGCAGTGGATACAGGACACCTGCACTGTTAAAATGCATATGTTGGAAATTAACACATCTTTTGTGCACTGGTGATGTCATGAAATGTTGTGTTTGTTTTCTGGACAGTCTTCAGATAAAATTACACAAAACCTCTACACAAAAGGTTTGGTTTTCTTTTCCTCTTGCTGCTCAGTCTGTGACATAAAGTTTAAATTATAGTAAGTGCAATATAGTAGATGTATGTTTTAATCAAAACACTGGATGGAGTTTCTATGGAAAAAATTACACAACCTCTACAGAAAATTGTGCAATAATCAAACATCATGCGTGCAATGTTTTTGATCGCGTCAGGTTTGCTCTCCTCTCCTCTCGCTACTCAGTCTGTGAAGTGAAGTTTGAAATAGGGTAATTAGGTGTTTTGTGTCATTGCTGTATTGTGTTTTTGTAAAGATGATTTGGTAGGAGACATCTTTTAAAAAGATTGTTATAGTAAAACTTTAACCCAATAATAATACTTATCCTAGGAAATGTGGTCGTATGCAGTAACATCCAACTTAATGAGTAAGCAAACATTTGTGATTGTCTGATAAAATAAAAAAAATTTTTAATCTTTATTCTTTGCTTAAAACATTCATTCATTCATTATCTCCCGCTTTATCCTCTATTAGGGTCGCGGTGGGGTTCCCCATGCCCATCCAGGGGAGAACGTCTTGGGCGCTGGGCAGATACACCCAGGACAGGGTGCCAATCCATCGCTGGGCACACACTCACTCACACAGACACACTCTATATAAGGCAATTTTGAGAATTCAATTGACTTGATCCATGTTTTTGGACTGTGGGAGGAAACCGGAGAACCCGGAGGAAACCCACGCGGACACGGGAAGAACATGGAAACTCCACCCAGATGGGGATTCGAAATGGGAATACCTAGCGCTGAGAGGCGAATGTGCTAACCACTAAGCCACCGTGCCGCCCTTGCTTAAAACAATTAAATAAAAATAAATTTAATTTAATTAATTAAATTACTCAAACATGCATTAATTTTGAGTAAGTGTAACACAAACCTGTGTCACATCAGCATACCCATCAATGCGTTAATTAACATGACACAAGATATGTGTTACAAATTACACATGTTGTGTTGTCTGGACATGGAAATGTGTTAAAAACCAACAAAAAAATGTGTTTATTTTAGCACGTGTTCTGAGAGTGTGTATGCCTTTGATATGAGTGCAAGATGTGTGGATTCACTAGTGTAGGATTTGTTTTTGGAGTATGTGCCTTTGATATATATGCATATTTATAGCTTGCAATATTTGAATCTATGAACCTAAACTGTGGTTTGTGTGTATGTAGCCATGTATACACCGACTAGGCATAACATTTTGGCCACCTTTCTAATATTGTGTTGATCACCAGTCTGTCTTGAATAGGGGTCAGCATAGTCACCCAGGCTGTTTTGCAGCTATGCAGCCCCATATGCAACAATCCGTACTATATTTCTCATATTCTGACATCATTCTATCATAACGACTTCAGCAATTTCAGTACTCATACTGACAGTAAAAGTCTCTTGACTTGACTTGACTTATTCACCTCACCTATCAGTACATCATAATGTTATGCCCCGGTCAGGGAATATTGTGTTGTGGGCCAAGACTCCATCCATCCATTATCTTCTGCTTTATCCTATATTAGGGTCGTAGGGGGGGTTCCCCATGCCCTTCCAGGGGAGAACGTCCCGGGCGCTGGGCAGACACACCCAGGACAGGGCGCCAATCTATCGCTGGGAGGGCCAAAACTAATTTAAAAAAATTTGAAAAGAGTTTTTTTTATATATATTTTAGGGACTGCCCTGCCCTAAATTGAATTGAATTATAAAAGGTTTGGGTTAGGCTATTAGCAGATTTTGGTAAGGTTTGTGTTGCATAGTTATGTCTGTTCACCCACATTTGTATGTTTGAACATTTGATCTTTACAAAAGTAAATGAGTGTTGTTAAATTATTTGTCCTCTGACCTCTGTAAGAGTTTTATAAGGAAAAAAGTGCACAGGTGGAACTCATTTCTGATTTCACCCCTTTTAAAGTTTTATATGCTTTAAATGCAGGTGGATTTGACAGTAATGTATTCTAACCAGTTTATCCCATATATTATTATATTGTGGAAACCATGAACTGTCCAATAAGTCTTTATCTATGAAACAGTTTTCTTTCTAGATTCACTCTGTCACCCTGCCTATGAGTGTGTGTATGCATGTGAGGTCCAGCCCTAAGGCATGTTCTGCGCTTCTGCATTAACAATTTAGAGGAAGGTCACTAACACACACACACACACACACACACACACATCTGGAGTAAAGCAAGCAGCCAGTGTGCAATCACAGAAGAACACATGTTGTAGGCCTAAATCAGACACATCAAAATCCACTCTTCCTCTTTAAAGCTGGTAATACACATCTTCACTTGCCAGATGTGGTTTTCATCACTGTATTATTAATGCATGCTATAGTGTGTGTTGCATGTCCCATTTTCTCTTGTTGTCTCATTATATAATTTTGGTTTACATCAGTCTAATTTAATGTAAGCACACCCTTTAGCCTTTTTTTACATTCTAACATTCTCACCCAACCCCCTTCCAGCACACATATGAAATATTTCAGCCTCAGTAATGATGGAAGTCTCTTTGTGAAGTAGATCTGACACCCAATATAATGTTAAACACAGTTCCTGAGCAGCTTTTATT
Source organism: Corydoras sp. C115 (assembly GCA_019802505.1). Classification (NCBI taxonomy): domain Eukaryota; kingdom Metazoa; phylum Chordata; class Actinopteri; order Siluriformes; family Callichthyidae; genus Corydoras; species Corydoras sp. C115. Next base: position 7,936,455 of record JAFMOC010000001.1, read on the forward strand.
CTTAGTGCATGCATTAGACATACATTCTAACCTCAAGAATTCCATAATTCTGTTTATTTTAACTGCTGAGGCTGCTTTAAAAAAATAAAGTTTTAAGTTTTTTTTTTTTTTTTTTTTTTTTGGGGGGGGGGGGGAGGGGAATTCATCCTTACATTTTAAGTCTTAATTGTTAATCATATTCATCCTGAACTTATTCAGTTTTCTTAAAATTTTCTTTTCATTAAAAAAATGATCACAAACTGAAGTATGAGACTGTAAGTTTAATATGAAACTATATTGAGCAAAAAGCTAATTAAAACCAGTATCCCACTGTAGTAGACTTCTTAATATTTAAAAAAAAAAAAAAAAAAAAAAAAAGGAGATAGTGTAAACTCTTTTACCAGTGTGCTTTATGCCATAGTTCATTAAACGAGTAATAACTCATGACTAATATTCTATCATCTTTTTTTTTTTTTTTTCGTTTCATATTTAACATTTTTTATATAATGTGTTATCTATTGCTATATTATCTATATTACAATGTACTTTTTATCTTCAGATCAGTAATGAGTGAAAATGAATATTATTACCAGGTTTATATTCTCTTTGTAACCACCAATAAGTGAATCAAGATGTCTCACCACCTCTATGTGGTTCAAACTAGTGACCAGTGACTGGTGGCCAAGAGTGGTTAGCGCTTGTGGTTTATTTATTTTTATTATTTAGTTAGTTCAATAAAGCTTATTCTTAAAATAAATAAATAAATAAATAAATAAATACAACAAGAAGAGACCAATTAATGGATGCTGCATATTGCAAAACTGTTATTATGTGCTGCCTTCATAACTTTTTTTTTTTTTTGGATGTCCATGCATTTTTCAATATTAAATGAAACATTACAAAGACATGGCTGCACAAGAAGATATGGATGCCCTTAACCATCCCCAATAGAAAATGAGTGGAAAACACTGTGTTCTTATGCATATTTTCCATACTGTCCCAACTTCTGGGGGCATGATGGTGCAATTGAAATGTTGTGGATGGACCTGAAGTTGAACCAGTTTTGTCAGACCAGATATTGACAGCAAATATTTACATACTTCTCACAAGGAATTTAAAAATACATTATTACTTTAAAATGCAACATATAGAAAACATTTTTTAAAATAAAATAATTGCAAGTTATCCTAAATATTTGTTAAACCATTTTATAGGTTTTAAACTGACATGCATTGTCTTGACAAGGTTAACATGTTACCCTTCAAGGTAATTCATTGTGTCATTAATTTGCTACTTTCATGTTCACAAGTCCACTAGTCTCTCTGTTCCTCCATTTCCATTTAAAATGTTCATTGCATAATTTGTGCAATGAAATTGATGTTTTATGTGGGATATATTTAGCTAGTTTCAACTTAAAATATGACTAACTGGATTCATCATTGTCAGATGCCGGCCAGCACCTAATGGCAAATACACTCTCAAACCAATTTATCTGTTTTATAAAAAGAACACCTGTAGACATTTCTATTTCAGTGTATATATATATATATATATATATATATATATATATATATATATATATATATATATATATATATATATATATATATATATATATATATATAATATAATGATAAAGAGTAGACTATTATCATATATGACTATTAAGTTAAAAACCTAAGCTTTAGATGTGTAATATGTATGAATTTTATTTAATGTACTGTAGCTAGAGCTGTAGCTAGTCCATAGTGATAAAATTATGATACACTGAGTATTGATTTACTTTTAATAATTTAATAGTATGAATTACTTAATAAGTGTAAATAGATAAATAAGACCTAATTATACATACACTACAGTACAACTTAGTTTTTTATAAGAAAACATTTAGCTTTTATTTCTAAGGAAATATATGTAAGCTCCAATATTAGTTTTCTTAGAGTACTGGAAACTATTATCCTTCCATGTTTAAAACTCTGTTATAATAATAATAATAATAATTTAATTATCTTTCATTCTCCCCTCACGTTTTCCATTGCCCAGCTATTTTGTCAAGCCTCAGTTCTGTGGCATTGCTCAAATCTTCTAAGCAGCACACATTAGCAATGGTTGTAATCACACCCTACATAAAGAGAACATCAATGGCTGTCACGGTGGTAGAGTACTTCATAAGAGTAATTGAATTATTTAGTCAAATAAGCCACTGTTTGCAGCTTACAGTTTTAAATCACCATTATGTTTTAAAACCTTTACTGAAAAAAACCTGACTGGTGTAGATAATGGCATTTGTGTAGTATTCATGCAATCATGATTTATTAATTCAATTTGAATTAATCATTGACTTATGCATCATACCACATGTGTGCACATGTGGCAAAATACATTTCTTTACGTAAAAAAAAGAACTAAAAATAAAAATGAAATATATATATGGGCCAGCCCTGGGAGCAATTTGGGTTTGGTGCCTTGCCCAAGGGCACTTTAGCAATAGTACTTGGTGGGACCTGGAATCGAATTGGGGTTCCCTGGAATCAAACCGTGGTTAATTCCTTAGTCTACAGGTGCCCTTGAGACAGGATTTGCCAGGCCAAAATGAACATTTTTTTGTAAAGTCCAGCATGAATGGATAGTGAATAGTGGCTACAGAAACACACACTAAACACACTTTTAAATGTCTACTGACTTCAGGCTTTGCAACTGGGTGATTAAACTGGGTGTTAGACTGCCTACCATCATCTCAGAAATATTGCCAAGTTGGGTCCTCTTCTCTGTTTTTCTGATGATGAAAGACTGGTCCATGCTTTTGTGTCCTCAAGTCTAGACTACTGTATTGCACTTCCCTTGGGGCTCCCATGTACGAGTGTTCAAAACAGTGCTGCCAGGGTCCTGTTGAAGGTATGCAAAAGTTCTTCAGTCTCTTCATTGGCTCCCTGTGGCTGAGAGGATTGAATACAAAGTTCTATTCCTTACACACAAATGTATTCATGGCCAAGCTCCCTCTTGCTTAAATAAACTGAGGAAGATGACCATCTGAGAAAGCCTCAGACAACTGATTGTTTTAAAAAGGGAGTAAACACTTAACTTTTTAGTAGGACATATGAACAATAAGTTATCATATATTTAATAGTATTATTTGATTATGATCTTTTAATCAATGTATTTATACTTTGAGCACTTTGAGATTTGCTACAAATAATAAGTGCATTATAAATCCAATTGTTACAGGTGCCTGGGGCACCTGTCCCTCGTTTGTGTTATCTCAGATTATCTCAGTTGGGTGATTGGTTTGTTTTGTGCACGTGATTAGTTGATTTGTTATTTAGTTTCCGTTTTCCAGTATTTTGGTGCACGTCTTTGTTTTGCGGTTATAATACCCTATGTTAGTTTGTTCGTTTGTTTCCCCCATTTTCTGTTGGTGTTCCTACACCATTTTTAATAAATTTCGGTTTTGGATTTTATCCCGGTGTATATCTGGATTCTCTCTTCTGCGTTCAACCACGGTACGGTGCTGCACATTTTCTCCGCGCAGGTCGCACTCGTGGGAGCGTTTCCGTGGACCGACGTACGCTTTTTTTCCCCGCGTAGTCAGTGCCCGGGAAGCGCTCACTAGGCGCGAGCGGTCGTACGCAATTGCTCCGCGTAGTCCCCCTCCTCTGGGGAAGAACGGACATCTCTAACACCAATGTACTTGTATTATTATTATTCATTCATTCATTCATTCATTCATTATCTCCCGCTTTATCCTCTATTAGGGTCGCGGTGGGGTTCCCCATGCCCATCCAGGGGAGAACGTCTCGGGCGCCGGGCAGATAGACCCAGGACAGGGCACCAATCCATCGCTGGGTACACACTCACACACTCAAACACACTCTATATGGGACAATTTAGAGAACTCAATTAACTTGATCCATGTTTTTGGACTGTGGGAGGAAACCGGAGAGCCCGGAGGAAACCAACGCGGACACGGGGAGAACATGGAAACTCCACCCAGATGGGGATTCGAACCGTGAATCCCTAGCGCTGAGAGGCGAACGTGTAACCACTAAGCCACCGTGCCGCCCTATTATTACTATTATTATTATTATTATTATTATTACTATTATTATTATTAGTAGTAGTAGTAGTAGTAGTAGTACTGTGTCTGCTCTACCTTTGTTGCTCCTGCTGTGTATGTCCCATTCAATGGGATTTTTCAAATAGACCCTACAGATGCCCAACGTTTTAATCTGCCATCAAAACATGAAGGTTAGACACTTATTAAATGTCTTTTGGTTGTTTTTCATGTGGCAATGGTTATATATTGACTCAGGAGCCAATAAGCAAATAAATTATGAAGATATGTTTCAATTTAGTGACTGCATGTAAAACTTTAACTTTACCACTGATAGATACACTACATACTATAAAATGAATTTTAAAAACTTTTTGTATTGTCATTATGCACAATCACATATACTAATGTGGATATTATTGTACTCCAGTGGGGTGAAAAGCCACAATATTTAAAAATAACACAACTTAGTGCAGTGTTTTGAACAGAGTATGCATAGGCATGGATTCTGACACTGAAGAACTGTTTGGTGTATAGGTTGTGTGTGTCAAGAGCAGAGGGAAAACAAAATTAGATTAACTTACTTTGTGTGCTTAATGGGCTGTTACAGGGGTCTAGTACACACCATTACACTCCATTTAAACCTCATGCCTTCTGTGCTGTCGGTGAATGTGTTTGTCAATTGAGCATATGGTCAGTAGAGAAGCAGTGCTTTACATGCTTTGTACTTTCAGTAGCATGACTTGATGCTCTGTAATGTGGTACAATTAAGTATAATCAAGCTTGATTATGCTGTGCTTAGAGTAGTCGCTTCATTCATACTATACGCTTAAACACAAACAAGGCAGTCCACACTGAAGTAGAAGTGTTTTTGAAGATTTTGCTTTTACATAAAGCAAAAATAAATCTCAACTTAATGCTCAGTGAGACTCATATTACATCTGTGGAAACAGCATTAAAAAGACAAAAAGGACAGGATCATGTAAATTATCATTTAAACATTACTTGTAATGCCTTATCCATTTTCACCCTTAATTAATCTGTTTTAAGCAAGTTATCATTAAGTCTATTCATGCAACTAATGTATGTTTATATACAATCATATGTACAATATGGTCCATTTGTTTTTCAATTAAAAGTTCAATTTAATTTTCATTACTTGAGATTCCTAAACAATTAAACATTTCTGGCTGAATTATCATCCTAGAAATGATTATTTGTGTGTAATTGTAAGGAGTGCAAGGCACTCCTCACCTGTTTTGTGTTTCTTTCAGTTATTTGCTAAAGTGTTCCTTTTTTAAGTTCATTATTTGTGTGTATGAATTAGTTGGTTACGCTGTTCACATGTTCATATTTTCCAATTATATTTGTGCTGTTCTTTTTCCAGCCTCACACCAGTATTGATTTAGTCACACGTTGTCTGTTTACCCATGTTGTGTTGTTTTTGTGGTACTAAATTTAATAAACGGCTTTACTTACCTCCTGAATACATTCAGCACAACTAGTGCTTCACAATGTGCGATCGACAAGCATGTAGGACAGTAATTGCTTGCTTCTTGTTTTTTATTTATTTATTTTTTTTTTTTGTAAAGTAGGGTTTATTCAACTAAGAAAACAAATGTAAAACACCAAAAACAAAACTATTTCCACGTCAGTTCCTTCTTAATGGTTGTAAAAAATATATACTCGAAGGGTCCCAATGAGTAAGTATTTTAGATGTTATTGTAATCAAAGCGACGGTGTGTATGTAGACTGTAGATGCACCTTGATATGTGAAATGCACTGAACATTTAAAAAAACAACATTCTTAATTTTCTTAAAGAGATATGAACCATAAAATAAAATAAAAATATAAACTGCTCATGTAGGCAGTTACACTTCCACCAAAATCTATGATTTTAAAGTCATAAAAATAAGAATGCACCAAGCAAACTACACAAATACTAGCTTGGTATTGAGCTCCCTTTAGAAGAAGACACAGCTGGAAAGAGGAGCATGAGACTGGAGTCTTTAATCAGCATCACCATTTTTATGGATGGGCCTCTCAAGATAAACAGGTTTGGAGATACGCTTTCCCTTCTTATCAAGGTTGGAATCACTGATGTGCAACTTCACTCTTCTCAGTCTTCCATCGCTTCCTGTATATACTTTAATGACCCTTGAGAACTTCCACTGGTTATGTGATGCAGCATCTTTTTGCAGAAGAACAATATCACTGACTCTTGCGTCTCTGCGGTCTTTGATCCACTTTTGTATTTGTTGAAGATTCAGGACATACTCCTTCTTCCAATGACTTAGTATTTATTTGTTATTTTCTTTATTTCATTTCTTAATAACCATCCATTCCTGAAATCGTCTTTCCTTTGTATTGTGTTCCAGCTGTACAGAACAAGAACCTAACTTTGTTTATATACATGAAATACAATGAAGTTGGTCAATACATTCATTCATTCATTATCTCCCACTTTATCCTCTATTAGGGTCGCGGTGGGGTTCCCCTTGCCCATCCAGGGGAGAACGTCTTGGGCGCTGGGCAGATAGACCCAGGACAGGGCGCCAATCCATCGCTGGGCACACACTCACTCACACAGACACACTCTATTTGGGGCAATTTTTGAGAATTCAATTGACTTGATCCATGTTTTTGGACTGTGGGAGGAAACCGGAGAACCCGGAGGAAACCCACGCAGACACGGGGAGAACATGGAAACTCCACCCAGATGGGGATTCGAACCGGGAATCTCTAGTGCTGAGAGGCGAACGTGCTAACCACTAAGCCACCGTGCCGCCCATGAAGTTGGTCAATACAATTTATTGAAGATAAATTCTCTCTACTTGTATTAGTCAAATTAACTTAAACAGAATTCACAAGAATTACAGCAGACAACACATGGTATGGTGATGCATCAGTCAAGATTATTAAAGTATGTATAGTAATTCCAATCTAATGTTCTCACTCAGAGATTGGAAGGTACTTTTCTTTTTTTTCTAATATAGTCATGCTGTCTCATCAGTGACTGGTTCCTGTTCCCTTGAATAAAAAAGATTTCATCTCATCTTTAGAAGTGGAGTCTGCGTGTGTGCATTTCTGTGTGACTGAGATGAGATAAAGTGTGCGAATGAGCACTTATTGCTCACAGCTGCTATTCTGGAGAGCGATTTGAGCTCCCAGCTGAGAGCTTCATCATGATGAACAAATGCAGGAGAAAGTGAAGCATGATGATAAATGTGGCAATACACTGGGGATAACAGCCAATGATCTACAGCCCACTTAATTACACACATACAGATAGAGAGACATGACGAGATGGACTAACAAGAGTCGGTTCATTAGGCAGAAAGGGCTTTTGATGAGAGGACAGTGAGATGATGAGGAATTAGGGAAATAATGTTCAAATCATTGATTCAGGGGAGATGTCCCTGTTCCTTCTCTTTTTTGTCTGAACCCTCTAATATTAACTCTGTTCTGTTCTGTAATCAAAGGTGGCAGAATTATGCATTTTTCATTCATTCATTCATTCATTCATTCATTCATTCATTCATTATCTCCCGCTTTATCCTCTATTAGGGTCGCGGTGGGGTTCCCCATGCCCATCCAGGGGAGAACGTCTCGGGCGCTGGGCAGATACACCCAGGACAGGGCGCCAATCCATCGCTGGGCAATTATGCATTTTTTTTACTTAATTAAAAGAACTTCTAATCAATTTTGGCTTATATCTTTTACGTAAAAATGTGTAAAATTACAAGCAACAAAAAAAAATTCATTGACATTTTTGTAATATTAATAATATAAATTTTTATTTTATTGAGGAAAAGAGGAACACAATTAAAGTGTAGAACACAATTAAATGACAATCTTTAAACTACAGCGAAACATTAAGAATCATCTTCAGACATTAAACTATGAAATATTTTTGTATATGCTGCTAAATCACTTATATTTAAACATGTCAATATTTGGTATTGCAGTATATTACTATATTTAACCTAAACAATAGTCATCACTGATTAGTGTAACAAAATAATGGTGTTAACAGGATGAATTATAACTAATTTTTTTTTTTGTTTTGAAGATTGCGCAGTGTGTAATCAAAGACTAGCAAAAAAATAAAATCAGCCTATAATTTCTGGTCTTTCATCCATCATCTTCCGCTTTATCCTCTACTAGGGTAACAGGGGGGTTCCCCATATCCATTCAGGGGAGAACGCTTCGGGTGCTGGCCAGATACACCCAGGACAGGTGCCAATCTATCGCTGGGCACACACTCACTCACACAAACACACTCTATATGGGGAATATTGGAGAATTCAATCGACCTTGATCCATGTTTCTGGACTGTGGCAGGAAACCAGAGAACCAGGAGGAAACCCACGCTGACACGGGGAGAATATGGAAACTCCACCCAGATTGGGATTCGAACCGGGAATCCCTAGTGCTCAGAGGCAAACGTACTAACCACTAAGCTACCGTGCCGGCAATTTCTTTGCAATCATAAAATATATAGTATTATAGTAATAGATACATAGATAAATGTTTAGTCTTTCAGAGTAGTAGGGTGGATGAGCTGTATGTTAATGATTTGTTGTTTGTTTATGCAACAAAAATATCACATATGTGCCCCATTTTTATAAATCACTTTTGCTGTAGTGTCACAAAATTTTGCTTCATAGTAAATCATAGTAAACTATCCTGAACCAAAGTGAGTGGCAGTCACATGTTAAATGTATATAAGCTATGAAATCATCCAGGTTAATTCCCTTTCATCTTTCTTTAAAACCAAATAGGATTTAGATTTGTGTATTATATATACATAAATAAGAAAATGATCTAAAGTAGATAAACAAATATATATAAAAAGCATAAGTCTTTGATAAATCCTGTCTCTGGTCCTTTTGATTCCTGTCGTGTCACACTAACTTTCACTGTTGCAAATGCTTTTTTTTTTATCATTGACTTCTTTACTTTTGAAAATAACCTTGTAACACGCACCCTAATGACTTGTCTAAACTGACTAAGTCTATGTTGTAAAGGGACACACATCTCTCCCCTTATACCCTGGCTCATGGGAGTGCTTCAAAAACATTGCACTACTCTTTGATCCACTAAAAGAAAGCAGGTGAACACATGTGATTAGGCGAGATAGAAATTTAGCGAGTTGATGCATCAGATAAGCGTGGCAGACAAACGGAATGACATTAAAGCCAGCTAGAGAGTCTTTATTGTCATTTAAATACATACAAGTATATTTTGAATTGACACATTCCACCGGGATCACAGTGCATCATGAAATAATTTATGCAAGTCAACAAAACATGATCAAAAATATAACCTAAAACAATATATCTATTATATTTAAAAAATTTATAATTTAAACAAGTGATAAATGTAATGTTAATATCAACTGGTATTTAATGTGCCCAAGTTTGTTAAATACAAGTGAAAATACAAAACCCAAGAAGGAGATAACGCATTTTTACTTTTTGACTCCACAAGGTTGTACTTATATGTTGCCAGTGAGTAAACAAAGTATATCAGTGTAGATACAGTATTTATGACTGTGATAAGGTAGTGTGATATCATCTCCACTCAAAGCAAAAGGGTTTGGAAAATTTAATCTCAGTAATCAGTAATAAGGTATAAGTGCGTTTATTACTAATAATATGCATGGTCTATATTTAAGTAACAAAAACTATTAAAAATGCCAATGCCAATGACAAATGAAGGAATACTGGGTAAAGGGCTTCTTGCACATATGTTTTCATAGCCCAAATTTTGCTTTCTCGATTATGAGATGTGACTACCCCATCTATGTGTTCAATCATAGTCATAAGGTCTGTGTTCTGGTGAAGTAAAAAAAAAAGATAAATGGTATTCGTTTTGTATTAAGGGAAAGAAACCTTATGAAGACCATGACTCAGTGTTCACTAAGGGTAGTCCTAAAACTGTGAGTGGTGAGGTGGATGAAATGGACAAAACACTTATGGCTGGTTCGATGGGAAGAAAGTCATTGTATAATAGAGGTTAACTATCTAAAGATATGTAAAAAAAATTCTTTGCCACCTGAATCAATTAAAGCTAGGGGTAAAAAGTATAGACAGCAAATGGAACTCAACCATGTGTCTAATAGTTTTTCTTTATCTTTATATCTTTTTTTCTTTTTAGACACAGCAAGTTTGTTCCAGACAGCTGCATTGAAAAGCCATTGCCACAATAAATACACAATCTGGTTTCTATGCACCATTGATGTTTTCTTGCAGACAGATGAGTGGCGTCTGCCTACATAGGCTCTGTCGGTGGTACTTAGACAAGAGGAGATGAGGCTTGCTGTGATCGAGGTGGACAAGACTTAGGTAATCAAACTGTCAGCAGATGGTTGAGAGGAACATTAGTATTAATTGGCTCAGATAAAAAGCTGTACTCATTGTGGGTGTGAGTTTTATATGTAAATCTGGAAGAAATTATGAATTGTTTTAGCTGTTTCATTATTTAAGCTAATGCCTGCTGCAAAAGTGCAAAATTATGAATGATTTTCTATTGCTGAATGTTTTCTCAATTGTAGCTAGAGTTACATTTCATTGCACTATGGGTATATAGTGTGAACTATGTGTACAGATGAGCCCCTTCTTCATTCCCTGAAAACACTGTTAATGTTAATTCATGTGTAATTGTTAGCTTCTTGTTTTTTTAAAGAAAATTTGTTTATCTAACTGAAAGAAAAAAACAACTATCAACTCACCTAAATATAAGTCCCCCTGTGCACAATAGTGCAAACCCCTTTGGTCCATCAATCATTTGTTTTGCTAGCTTGAATCATGTAGAGGTGGTAAAAAATTTTGACCCGCTTTTTGTAGATTGGAGCAAAAGTGTGGGTTTGTATAGGGAGCACACACACACACACACACACACACACACACACAGACTTTAACGCTTGGTTATAAGAATTGATCATTTTGCCAATTGTTGTTCCAGATAGCTGTGACAGCATCCAGGGTTTCCATTAGATCACTGGGGCTAAGCAGTGTGGAAATACGGTTAACAGGCCGAGGGGGCTTTTTGGTAAATAGTGTATAAAGAGGCTTAACCTGAAGAAATAGCTTAAATTTTAGGTAAAGTGATCAAATGTGTGTAGACTAGATGATCCAATTTATCTTACTGCTACAGCTTCCCTTGGTAATTTTTAAGAATTCCAACAATCTCCATAACACCTGCATGCTTCTGAGGGCAGACCTTTTAGAATCTATTCTATTTTTTAAAATTGTGTTCTGCTGTGACAGAACAACTTAACAAGCAGGGTGATGATGAGAGATATGCGCACTGCCTTAGAGACTGAAATCCAAAAGGAGCAATTCTTTTTGAAGCGCTTCATCACATCTGCCTCTCGTTGCCTTCCAGCTGCCTTTATTTTGTGCCCATTCACAGTGCAAGTGAGAAAAAGAGGGGATAAAAGAAAGAATAGGGGTGGGCAAGGAAGAAAGAGGAGTGAGAGAATTGCTCAAGACATCAGAGGAAGCATGTGAATGCAGTAAGCTCTTTTCTATGATACTGGATGTTGGGGGACAGGCTCTAGTACACATGCATGCATGGTCAATTGAAGAATCATTTCTGATCAATTGTTACACTCTTATGCTCTGGCTTGTTAAGATATAGCATGTTGTCACTTCCAATTATGATGCATGTGTAAAGGCAGCAAGTATGATGATGTCATGATTTACCAAGACTGCTTCACTCAGAGCTGTGCCTGTGATTATGACAAACATAAATGCCTATTGACTATCCTTTGTAAAACTAAATGGAAATAATTTGCTCCTATCATATTTCGTCTAAATGAGCTACTTAAAGTCTTAATTTTCTCCATTTCCATTTTGATGTCGTTATTGCTTCCCGTTTTTACCTCGATTTTACCAGTTTGCTAATGAACATCATTCATCAGATTGTCAGCTATAATTGAATTGACTCATCTTACACTGTAAAGGAAAGGGCATGGGTAAATGAAGTAATGATTAGGCATTAAAAACAAGTAAGACATTGGAATAAGGAAAAATATGAATTTCCGTTGTGCTGAATTTAATACAATAAAGACTGTATGGTTTATGTTTCTGTTTCTACAATAAAGACTGTATGGTTTATGGTTTCTTTAACATATGCACATAAGCAATAATTCTGATTCATAACATAAATGTGAATAGAAAGAATCTTTTTTATGTTAAATGTTAAATTTTACATGTTAAATGCAGAAGACAATTGTTACAGACAGATGCAACTTCTGATTATTATTAAATCAATGGTATACAATAAAACACCCAATCCTGATCATTAAGTTTTCTGTCAGGAGATTATGGTTGGGCTTCACATTGTAAAAGCTAATTGGATACGAATGATCTGAAATGTGAATGATTTACGGCAAAATGGAAAACTAAACAAAAATTAGCAGAATCTTCAATCTACACAAGTGGATTGTTTAAGATAAAAATAAATAAATGAATAAATGCCTTGTAAAAGTTTTTATTGCTATATTTTATTTCTGTATTCATTTGAAGTAATGACTGAGGAACAGACTAACTAAATAATAAAAAAAACAATATTAAATGACCAAAAGAATATGACCAACCATATATGGAAAGGCATGGTTAATCAAATTCTGTAATGATAAGGCACTAATATGCCTTGTCTATACCCTCATGAGCATGCAGCAGGTAGTGTAACAATACAACTTTTAGCTGCCTTCCTGAAAAGTGAAATGGGTTTAATGCCACTGCCTGATGTTGTTTAATGAGGCTGTGACTAAGACCACCTGTGGGCATAGATGGTTGTGGTGGATTCCGTATACTACAAAAGTGGAAATTTCTACACAGGCCTGATGATTCCCAGTCAGTGAATGGGAGGAAAACAGCCAGGAAAGCAGAAGAAGTAAATGGAAACACTTTATGCCCTTTTACATGATTTATCTTCTATTCATTCTATATGCAGAAAGAAGTGTAAAGAAGTACAAGCATGCTAAGCCAGTGTGTCCAGGTTAAGTTCAATTTTGTGGAAATAATAGCTTTTTTTGAGGTCAAAGCTGTCCTGTGTCTTTCTTTTGCCCTATAACTGAGTTACTACTACAACTATTATTATTATTATTATTATTATTATTATTATTATTAATAATAATAATAATAATAATAATAATAATAATAATAATAATAATAATAATAAAAATAGGCGGCACGGTGGCTTAGTGGTTAGCACGTTCGCCTCTCAGCGCTGGGGATTCCCGGTTCGAATCCCCATCTGGGTGGAGTTTCCATGTTCTCCCCGTGTCTGCGTGGGTTTCCTCCGGGTTCTCCGGTTTCCTCCCACAGTCCAAAAACATGGATCAAGTCAATTGAATTCTCAAAATTGCCCGATATAGAGTGTGTCTGTGTGAGTGAGTGTGTGTGCTAAGCGATGGATTGGCGCCCTGTCCTGGGTCTATCTGCCCAGCGCCCGAGATGTCCCCTGGATGGGCATGGGGAACCCCACCAGGACCCTAATAGAGGATGAAGCGGGAGATAATGAATGAATGAATGAATGAATGAATGAATTAATTAATTAATTAATAATAATAATAATAATAATAATAATAATAATAATAATAATCATAATATATACTTAACAGTAACACTCAAAAAAACTAAACTTTCAAGTGTTAGGACTGTGTCTTCCTTTGGAGTCAGGTTAATTTTGCACTACATGTAAACCAGAAATATTAATTAAGGGGATAATTAAAAATATATATTAAAACTAATAAGTAATTACAATATTAGTGATATAAGTATTCACATCATAGCAATAATGCATTTAAGAGTTTGTTATAAATATTAGCAGGTAAACACACAAGTATGTCATACCACAGAGCTTTTTTTCAGACAATTTTTTTTCTAAAAGCAAAAGCATTAAACTACAACTCTCTTTCATTTTCTCCTCATGCCTCACCTAAATTCATGCAATTATAAATCACAACCTAAGCCTGCAATCATTGTTTAAATGCTACATCTTCAGAGCCTGGTCAGGACATGGGCACATTTTTAAAAGCTTCTATTCTATTGTGAAGCCCTCAAAGCTGATAGTTTGGATGTATGATTATAGGGTACATGCTTAGATTTGCTGACCTCCAGCAGAACCACCTGTTGTAGTGTATGAACCTCTAACACAGCATAGTATAATTTTGTAAAAATAAATAAGGGTCAGTAATAATTAATGATTTCAGTTAATGAGTGTTTAGAAGTGGTGAAAAGCCAAAGTCAGAAAGGTCAGGTTAATGAACTGAAAAGTATGAAAAGTTTGGATGAGACCAATAGATCAAAACTAATCATAAAAAAATAAAAATAAAAAAAAAAACAGGTATGGAAATAATTTATTCTCATTAAAATGTATCAGTTTGAAAAACAAATGTTGCAGGTGATTTTTGTCTTTTCAGCTTAACAAATGTGCCAAAAAGCCAAAGATAAATAGATACAAACCTTTACAAAGCATAAAACACTGCTCTCTAACATGCAAAGAATAAATTGAAAAAGTACACATTTAAAGCAAAATTTTCTTGTATTTTAGGATGTTTCCAAGGACATGGTATTATTCAGTTGTGTTTTCTTTTTAGCCAAAGTAATATTTTGAAAAAAAATAATAAAACTTTCTCTATTTACCTGTTCTTTTTGTACAATTCAGCTTAATTCATGTGTAATGCTTAAAGTATAGGGCATTTTTACAAGTTCAGTTTCCTAAATAAACAAATTAATCTCTTTGAACATCTTCCATTAGCAATAGATTAATCTTGTGTTTGAAATCACCTTCCTTGTAAATAAAATTTATTCTGAACATTTGTATATTTGCTTCAAAATTTAAATATTTTTATCACTTTTTTGACATATGTGCTGAATTTGTAACTAGATTCAGCTCCCCAAACCCTAAACCTAAATGCCTAGACATGGAAACAAGATAGAAAGCAGAAATACCAATATTTTTTAACAATGAATAACCACTGAGCATATTTTTTTATTTCCCCATTATAATAAAAGGTATACCAAATGCAACAACAATAAAAAATTTAATAATAATCTAATTTCTAAGTTGTTTCCAAAAATGTTTTAAAGTTGATTCAAAAGAAATACACAATAGGGAGAATTCATAGTGTAGTGAATCTCAGTGGGCCAGCTGGCACAAACCAAATTAAATTTTTGTCAGCCACATTGCTAAAGCTAGGAAGCTTGACTAAATATAGAGCAGGGGCTTGGAAGCCACAATAAAGATTACAACACTTAAATTGGCATTAGGGTGACAGCGCTAAATGCCAGATTTACAGATGAAACAATACAGAATGAACTCAAAGGAATGGGGATGCTAAACAATAAATCAACATGAGCTTAGCCAGAAGCTACTATTTAAAGGAGTGCAGGAACTATATAATAGCATAAACACAGGTGAGTGAGATATGAACACATCATATCATATCAACACAAAACATACCCAATGATGAATAGTAATATCAGGGCATGAACAGAACAAAGCAAGATCAAGCACATTATTAACACAGCCTGTATAGGTTTATATACTCTTCATAACTACCAAGATGCTTAAGGGCTTTATTTTAGCGAACTTAAGCAAGGTATCAACCACACACGTCAGCTCGATACAGGGCATGTCAGTGTGCCTTTGCTATCATGACAACGTGATTCATGGCTTTTTTTGGGCGTCATGAGCATTAAAAAATCAGTGTGTCCCCTGCCATTCCCTTTAAGAGCCTGGTGCAGTATGACTTTGGGTGATTTCTATTTCAAAGTGGAAGTGTGACCAATTGCATATCCAAATGCATAAATTAACATTTATAACATCACAAGATGAAAAGTCATCACAAGCTAAATACTAGCTAGTATACTATTATAATATTATATGTATAATATTAATAAATCTACATAATAGTAATGTATGTATTTAAGACTAATAAAAATATTAAAATGTGCCAGTTTATTGCTATATGAAACATGTTGCACTTAGAAAAGCAACAAAATTTGACATTTACATCAAGAGATGGTGTAATAAACCTATTCATGAGAATCACATACCATCGGAATTATACCTATTGGTAGGTAGTGGTCCTGTCTATTACAGAACAAAATAAATGAAAACTAACAAAAATGGAACAAGTAAATATAACATGAACCCATGCTATGGGTTAAGGTTTTTTTTTTGTGGCAGCATGGTGCTGTGCATAGAGACCTACAGATCTATTTGAAGGCAATGTTTTGTCCTAGCACTGAGCTTTGTTATAAGATCAAACAGTCAAGAGTGTCAGCACTGGGATATTACAGTTCAGATATATTTAGAGTATGACACTTGAGGAATGGTTTGTAGGGGGTAATGTGTGAATCTGAGGTATTATTTAATCACTTTGCTACCAAATTATCAGCTGTAAATTCTGATATCAATAGCAGAAGCTAGTGTGGGTCTAAATTTTTTATTATCAACTACTTTTGTGGCCTTAACCTTTTTATCACTTGGTTTACTTGATTAATGTAGGATTATAAGGTCTGCAGACATTACACAATAAATGCTGCTCTGTGAATATTTAAAAAAAAAAAAAAATGTAAGAACTACAAGGGGTACTAATGTAGCACCTGGTCCATACAAAAAAAGAGAGTTCTGGCTTATTCTAACAGATGGTCATTTGGAGTATTATGGAATGTCTAGCATGTTTCCAGATGTCAGGTTGCTGTGGAAACACTATTTTTAAATCTTTGTTATTTGATCTTTCTTTAAGGTAAACATACACTGTGTTGCAGTAGACAGAAATATATCTGGCGAAAATGTTAAGAGGTTATCACACACACTCACACTCATCATCTCGTTCTGTAACAAAAATTTTAGGAATGGTCTTTTGGTGCCCATTTATATAATACAGGAAATGCTGAGGCAAACTCTTATGTAAATGCCTGGAGTTTGTGACAGATGGTTTTTTGTGACAATTTGCTCATGGCTTTTCTTTTGCACTTTGATGATGCAGAATCATCCTAATCTAATGCAGTGCTCAGCATTTGAGACCTGCATGCATTTCCAATTTCTCATCTTCAAAGAAAATAACAATTTTCTTCTATATTACTTTGTACTGTAAAGGATAGAGTGCAGAAGTGTACAGTTCCCTCTAATTGGCAGGATGCACTACTACTTATAATAGTTATCACTAATACCAGTACTACATGGCTATATTTTGCAAGTTAATTAGCATGATAGCTGTGAATGTTGGTGTATCAATCTGAAGGTTGGGATTTTAAACACTGTTTTTAGCAAAGTTGCCATTATGGAATATCGAGCAAGTCGCTGGCACAGGGTTCAAGTGGTGGCAAATGTGGGGAGGAGAGGCAAAGCCAGTGTGTTGATCAGGAAGTTTAGCACATCTGATTTAGCTCTGTCTGATGACCTTGTGCCTTTATAAGCGGGCATGTCACATGCAGCGGGCAGATATCTGGAAACAAGCTGCAGGATGCACGGCTGATCCATCACACATTTGACTATTGTACTATTTGAAGTGTGTTAATAAAGCCAGCTCCTGAGACTCCTTCCACCCTGTAACACCAATGATGTCTTCCCCTAGTAGGTCAACTGGGCTTAACTGTGGAACCACAGTCTTCCATCAATATGTTTGCATACTTTTATTCTATTCACTTAGCATTCATGTATTTTATATATTCAGTTTTAAATCGTGTGTATAACATTTTGTGGTAATAAATTTAAAAGCTTTCAAAAGCAAAATTTCCTTTTGTGTACATTTCTCCTGTGTGCAATAATTAAATCTCCAAATGCAATTCGACAAGACAAGACAAGATAGACCTTTATTTGTCCCACAATGAGGAAATAGTTGTAGTTTAGAATGTAAGATAATGTATAATAACTGCACTGAATTCATTTTAGCAATCTATATCAGATTTTGATGTGTTAGAACGGTCATCTTACTTTGTGTTTTGCTTTTGTTCTTCAAGTTTTAAAATAGATACCAACTATTTGAATCACCTAACTATCCTTGTTTTGTACTTCAACAAAATGTAGTTGGGAATTAAAGTATATAGCATTTGTGAATCCCTAAACTAACAAACATGGCTAGTAACCTAAGTGACAAACTGGCAAATAATGCTGGTTTGTTAAGAAACACTTTTACACAGATTATGTAATGATGCCAACTACAATATGAAGACATGACTATCAGTGTAAATGGAATGAGACCACTATATTGTTGTGAGGTTTGACAAAGGTTTGACAAATGACACTGTGATTAAGCATCTATTGTCCAATAAAAAGCAAATAAATGTTTTTCAATTCCTAATATATGTATTGCATCATTTAATACCAATAATATGTTAACAGAAGTAACAATAGCAATATTTATGTGGTAGTAATATAAAAGGTTATGTGACTGTGTGTGTGTGTGTGTGTGTGTGTGTGTGTGTGTGTGTGTGTGTGTGTGTGTGTGTGTGTGCCCACCAAGGGAAGAAATTTATTTCACCATGACAGTCCTGCAGAGTGGATTCTCTGTAGACTTTTAGACTGATTCTGTACCTTCTCACCTTCATTACACACTTACACACAGATAGAGAAGGAAGAACAGATTACCTTTCTGTCTCTCTTCAAAGTTGCTAGAGGAGAAAAAAAGAAAGGACAATTTTAAAGGACAAAGAAAGAAAATAGGATCGACAGAGAGAAAAAAAATAAATGCATTTGGGAGCATGGGAGTGGGGACAAAAAATGAAGGGGACGTTTTTAATGATGCCTTGTCTCCCAGAGTAATATAATTCACTTAATGCAAAGTGGACTTTCATTAAGTGTGCAAGAGCTAATGATCTTCATAACTTCATAATTTCTCTTTCTCCCTTTTCTCTCTCTCTCTCGTGCTCTAACTTTACCATCATGACACCATTATATCACTTGACTGACCCACACACATACTTTGATAAACTGATGGGTAAAAATGTGTGTGTGTGGGGTGACCTTGATGGAGCAAAACTAATTAAACTTCAAATTAATTATAAAACTTATTAATTATAAAAATGGTTTATGAAACAAAGGGTAGAGAACAGATTGAAAAAAATGCACTGTATCGTTATAGTAATGTATATATTGACTGAGATAAATGCATGATAAATTCAGCTATATTTATTTTT
This sequence comes from Corydoras sp. C115, assembly GCA_019802505.1. Lineage (NCBI taxonomy): Eukaryota > Metazoa > Chordata > Actinopteri > Siluriformes > Callichthyidae > Corydoras > Corydoras sp. C115. Next base: position 7,955,650 of record JAFMOC010000001.1, read on the forward strand.
GTATTTCAGTGTCTATATGTTAACTGGGTGTGCAGTCACACATTTAGAACAAAATTGGAAGTAGAGTTGATTATACACTGTGTAAAAAAAAAATATTTACTTAGGTTCAAGTTAATTTTTTTTATATAGTGCCTTTTACAGTGGTACAATGGTACATAGGAACTTTACAGTGCTCTAAGCCTGAGCATCGCAAAGAGTAAGCTGAAGTGATAGTGGTATTGTTTGAGTGAGGAATCCTTGTGATGACCACGGCTCAGTAAAAGACTTATCCCATAGATAAACTGATTCAGTTCAGTCATTAAATTTTGTTGAAAATTCCTCTAATTCTTTGTGAGAATAAAAGTGCACAATGGTCTTTGCAGTAACACCCTGGTAGGACTGCAAACTCGCTGGTCTAACAGAAATCAGGTTCTTTTAATCATATCCAAGTGTGTGGTGTCAGCAAAAGTTAGATTTTCATTCAATAATTACAGTTCCTTTGATTCTCAGTGAGGATTAGAGTCCTCTAAGATTGTCATTGTAGCATTCTGGTAGTGTTGTTTTTGAGAAGCTGGAGACACAATGAAAGAAAACAGTAAAAAGAAAAAGCAGTTAAAGAACTTAAAATTCAGTCACAGACATTCAGTCACAGACAGAATTTTAAACAGTGCAGCTCTACTGATAACAGAAGCATAACTCTCTCTCTCTCTCTCTCTCTCTCTCTCTCTCTCTCTATATATATATATATATATATATATATATATATATATATATATATATATATATATATATATATATATATATATATATACGGCGGAGCGGTGGCTTAGTGGTTAGCACGTTCACCTCTCAGCGGTAGGGATTCCCGGTTTGAATCCCCATCTGGGTGGAGTTTCCATGTTCTCCCCGTGGCTGCGTGGGTTTCCTCCGGGTTCTCCGGTTTCCTCCCACAGTCCAAAAATATGGATCAATTGAATTCTCAAAATTTCCTCAAATATAGTGTGTCTGTGTGAGTGAGTGTGTGCCCAGCGATGGACTGGCGCCCTGTCCTGGGTCTATCTGCCCAGCGCCCGAGATGTTCTCCACTGGATGGGCATGGGGAACCCCACCGCGACCCTAATAGAGGATAAAGCGGGAGATAATGAATGAAATATATATATATATATATATATATATATATATATATATATATATATATATATATATACATATATATATATATATATATATATATATATATATATATATATATATATATATATATATATACAGTATATATATATATATATATATATATATATATATATATATATATATATATATATATATATATATATATACATATATATATATATATATATATATATATAAACAATAGCACAAACTACACACAATAGCAGAAGTTGATGGTAATATATAATATATAATCTCAAATTAGCAACAAACTACATTTTTGAAGGCCTAAATTTGAAGATCCACTACTATGTTAATTACTCCTAATGACTTTTACATTTTTACAATAGGATTGGAACACATTCAGCTAGCATTGGGTAGAAACTGAATTTTGTTAAACTGGAGTTTTAACCCAAATTAAGGTGTCATTATGCAACCTAGTCAAATAAAACTTTCTTTCTATAGGTAGGTTTAAAACTATCCCTAGGAACAGAAAGAGTACACCATATCACCAAGGAAAAATCATAAACCATACATACAGTAAATATATCGAAATTAAACCTACAGAAACGACAGGGCAGCAAAAGTATGTAATCAAATTAGGAGGTAAACAGGCCTATATGCCGCAAAAACATAAATAGCATTTAGAAATTTAGCAGGGGCACAGCAGTGTCTCAGTTGGGCTAAACATGTCTACTAGTGTAAGAATTCACCCCAGTGGTCCAGTGTAGTAGATAAATGTTTTATTATAAGTTACTGTGTCTGCACTGTAATTTGTTCTAATGTGAGACCCTAATCAATTTATTACAAAAAGCAGACTATGGAAGGTAGAACAGAAATAATATAACAGTAATTGTTGTATTGTATTACAAAATGGAAATAGAAATGATGGAAATAATCAAGCACAAATCTAATACCCAGAAAATGAACAGAAAGACTCAATAATCAGAAAATGAGGAGACATTTTAGAAGGTTAAAGACACACACAGAAAAAATACATACAAAAATGTCCAATAGCTTGTATGACCTACAAATCGCTGAAAGGATACACAAACTGGAACAAGTCTGAATGCATATACATGTAGCGAGAGGCTTACTTGTAAGAAGAATGATATAACAAAAGAACACAAAATGGTGAAAACATGTGGCATGAAACAAATAAAGCATATTATGAAAAAGGTGGATGATTATAAATGAACACAAACAGGAAAACCAGATAATAAAATTCATTAAAAGGATAATGTGGCATCAGAAAAGGAATTAGCTTTAAAGCCATAAGTTTACTAATAATAAGTTTTTTTTCATCTAAATTGATGTACAAATATGTCAAATGCAGAGTGACATTTCTTGAACATGTTTTTAGGATGTAGTACACTAAATCCAGCTTTTAATCAGCTATAATTATGCCCTGACTTGTAAAAATATTTCTTCTTCTAACTTATCATTTTTAACTTCATGGTGAAACAATTTAAATTCAAGCAAACAGGATTGACTGGAATCATTTACTGGAGGATTTGTCTACAATCCATTTAGAAGCTTAGAAACAGCACATTACATCAATGAGAGGTAAGTCAAAAATCTGTTTTACCATAAGAAACTTAATATACACAAAATTACTCTATTACCATGCACTGCATAAAACCTTCTGCTTATATGACATAAAAAGTACTATCAAAGTCTGATCTTTACAAGACATGATTGTTTAAGTATATTATGATATAAATAAAATAAATTACTGATGACCTCAGAATGAGGGCTGTTGGTGTTCATTAAGTTGGAAAGTTTACAGAACCATGTAAACATTTCACAAACTTTAAAGCACAACTATGAATTTAAATTTAAAGCTCAGTATAAAGGTGGTATGGTAGAACAGTGGATATAGATGTTGCTGCACAACAAGAAAGATTATGTTTATCATGTATTATAAGGCTTACTATTTATCCTGTAGTTGACGCTTTAATTTTTTTGGTTCATTCCCATTATAACAGAAAAGTATTTAACGTGATAAATTGCATATTAATGTGTGTCTCTACATGCATTTTCCCGGTAAAGCATCAAGCATTACCCAAGTAGGAACCTTTGTAAAGTCACAAGCAGTATGGTAAAGGGGAAACAGTAACAAATGTAATAAAGCACAGCTATGGGGAGCTGAGCAATGAATGTGTAATCCATTTGTAATTGGGTGCATACCAACAGAACAGAATTGACTGGCATTCGATCATAGTCGTTTTCCACATCAAGACAGAGAAGTTTAATGTGGTTTTTAAATTATTTTTTCTATTTCTGATTTTTGACAGGAAAAAAATACCTACTATATATTGCTTTGTAATTAAGGCTTTCAATGTGAAGCAGACCAATGCATCCCTTCAGCATAAAATGTCATTTTTAACATGCTGATCACTTGCTCAGCATGTCTAATAGACCAGTTTTTATGGAAATGCATTTTGAATGAGGTATGTCAGTGGTTAGTGGCCATCCTGGAGGCTACAGCTCTATCAGCAATGATGAAAGCATGAGAGAACGGCATCAGTTATGGGTCATTACCTTTTGAATGAGAGAAAGTGAATTACTTTGTTTATAGGGTGCATTACCTTCCAATTACACTGAGTGGTTTGTGAGTGTATTTTTGGGTTGTGAGTACATCCCTCTCTCATATTGCAATACTGCCTCTCACCTGGTGCAACCCAGAGCACATTATTTCATTGTCTGTGTGTGTGTGTGGTTTGTGGTGTTCAAAGCTGTTAGTTAACTGGCACAGCTGGTGCGTGTAGCTGGTGGTGCATGTGTGGGGGGTCTGCAAAGTGTGTGTGGGAGGCATCTGCTGTTTTTGTTCCATAGTCTTGCTGTCACACTATAGTTTCAACTTATGAAAGTAAAAAAGCAATGTAAAATTTGTCACACTTATTCATCACACTTATTCAACTTCTGCAACTTTAGTTTTATCTCTTCATATTATATTTTGCATAAGTAGGATGGTGCCTCAGTGTGTGACATCTATTTTATTACAATGTTGCGGGTTTTATTGTAATGGAGGACAAATAGGACACTCCCTGTGTGGATTTTTGATATTTGTCAGAATGTCTTTCCTTTGGGAGCTCTGATTGCTTGCAACAGTTTAAAGATCCTAGTCTGGCAAATTGAAGATTGTAAATTGCCACTTCGTGTAAATGTATGTGTGAATGTCTGTATACTGTATGTGCTGTATGGTAACATGTACTACCTTTTACCCATTGTGTGGAAATAGACAACCGCTCCCATGTTTAAAATATTTCCTGAAACATCTTAAACCTGAAGACTGCAGTGTTTTTAAAAGGAAAAACAGTGTGTGTGTGTGTGTGTGTGTGTGTGTGTGTGTGTTTGTGTGTCACTAAAATAGCTTTTTATGTGTAATGATTTTATTGATGAACAAATTGCAAAAATGTCCCTACAGGCACAATCCCATAATTAAATGCACTGTTCTGTATAAGCACTTCATATTGCTTGCTTATTTATATTTGTTTCATGCCTTGAAACAAATCATAAATAGTATCAAGAGTATCAACAGCCATACTGTTACAAAACCTCTGGTGTTTCAGGTAGACAGGCAGAAACTGGGTAGGTAAAGCTGTGATAGTGCACAAAGAAGAAACTTGTTACAATGCCTAGTGATTTCACATGAACACTCCACACTTACTATCTGGACAAGTGAACTATTGACTGGATAGAAATGAACAAAAAAGCCAAGGCTATTTGTATTCCTGCTATTCATTCCTTTTTCTCAGGGGTATTATACTTCCTTGCTTGATGGTGATTCCCATACTCGCCATTTCTATTTATCTCTCCCACTCTTTCTTACCTGACATTGGCCAGTCAGTCAAAGCAAATTTACTGCCACTCTTTTGGAAATAAAAAGTACAATTGTCACAGGGTCTATACTGGAAATGTAGATCAAACAAAAATGGACTGGATTCAAGAGCCAAAAGCCATTTAAAGTAGACAGAATATACAATGAAAATATGAACTTCATATATGCCTACAAATGATAAAACAAGACAATTCAGTTAGTTATGGAGTTGTTGTTTTTACTAGATAAAAAAAACTAAAGCAAGTGCCAGCAGAGGATTTCTAGTAACACTCGAGTGTTTGTTTGATGAGATATGGATTTATACCTGACATCTTGAAGGACTTGTAAGGTAGGATGGCAAAGCATTCATCTTCTGCTTTATTCTCTACTAGAGTCGCGGGGGGGGTTCCCCATGCCCATCCAGGGGAGAACGTTTCAGGCGCTGGGCAGATACACCCAGGACAGGGTGCCAATCTTTCGCTGGGTACACACTCACTCACACAAACACACTGTATGGGGCAGTTTTTGGAGAATTCAATTGACCTTGATCCATATTTTTGGACTGTGGTAGGACTAGTTCAGAACTGAATCTGATAATTCACTGTATTGAATGCTGCAGAAATTTCAAGCAGAGACAGTGGAATGGGAGTCTGAGTGAAACAACCACAACTGAAATCGGACTGTCCAGGCTCAAATTGGATGTTCTGTACAAAAAAAAACAGTGACCTGTTTAAGTGTTGTGAACAGAAATTTGTAAAAGTGACTGAGGCCTGTAGCTCTTGAATAAAGGATTGTTTTTAAAGACTCAGTATAACACTTGTTCGAAAGAATCTGGGAATTTACTTATAAATACTAGATAAATATATTTTTAGGACCTTTTAAAATGATCAGTAATAAAATTTATTTGGGAACAACTGTTTCCAGAATACATATGAAATAAAGTTAACCAAAGTTAACCAGGTTAATGAAAATATTAATCTTGAAATGATCAGCAAATAACTAGATTTTACCATACTGCCTCCAATGCAAATACTTTTAAATCACTATAAATCACTGCTTCTGTTTAAAAATAAAAAATTGACTAATTGAAAAAATTTTGACTATTGCTTTACATTTGAAATGAGTTTTACTTAATGATTAAATTTATTTATTATATTATTATTGTAAATGTATTGCATTTATCAAATTTCTAACTGACATATAATGCTTCCTTATTGACACATACTGCCATTAAAGGAAAAAGTTGCTCTAGATTCTAATTTCACACCTACTATATAATCAAATGATACCACTGAAGTTTAAAGCAAAACAGTGTAGCCAACTACACAATTGCTAGAAAAAAATAATTTATCAAAATGTTTTTATTTTTATTTATTTTTTATTTTTTTTATACAGTACGCTGTTTTGTTTTGCTTTGGAGAAGCATAATACTTCAATAACCCTGCAAAATCTGGCCTGTTCACTATCGACAAAACAACAGGAACATGAGTGACTGATGCTGAAACATCACATGCAGGAAGCAAAGTGAATCAACATAAGCAGAGTACTGAGAAAATCAACAAACAAGATGGTGCCTTTAGGCGATTCCCCAGTGAGAAACCAAGAGAGATTAAAGTAGCAAAGTTAGTGGCATTTCTTTTGCATCAGTCAGTCTGTGATATAGAGTCAAATGAATAATGTACATTGTGGATTAATTTAAAACTACATATACAAAACTGATTTTTTGGTGAGGCTAGGGGATAAGAGCTATAAAACACAGCACGAACGCACAAACACACAGACTCTTTTTGGGGGCAAGGACAACGCTGAACACACTAAGGTGAATTCACCCAACGGAATATCGTATTTAATATTGTAAAGTAGTAAAATAAACAGCAAGATATACTGTTATAAATATGTATTCTAGAGTTCATTCATTCATTCATTCATTCATTCATTCATTCATTCATTCATTATCTCCCGCTTTATCCTCTATTAGGGTCGCGGTGGGGTTCCCCATGCCCATCCAGGGGAGAGCATCTCGGGCGCTGGGCAGATAGACCCAGGACAGGGTGCCAATCCATCGCTGGGCACACACTCACTCACACAAACACACTCTATATGGGGCAATTTTGAGAATTCAATTCACTTGATCCATGTTTTTGGACTGTGGGAGGAAACCGGAGAACCCGGAGGAAACCCACGCAGACACGGGGAGAAATTGGAAACTCCACCCAGATGGGGATTCGAACCAGGAATCCCTAGCACTGAGAGGCGAGCGTGCTAACCACTAAGCCACCGTGCCCACCCGTATTCTAGAGTTATTTTTTTTTAAATTATTATAAGTGTGGCGTGCCCAGCGATAGATTGGCACCCTGTCCTGGGTGTGATTGGGTGTGTTTTTGCTTCCATAAAACTTATGAGTTTCTGGAGAACATTGTATGGGGATAAAAACATTTTGTTCTATGTGCTATATACTTTATATAGTATGGTATTAGTTTAAAATAATGCCATTTAAGTGTTCGCGTGAAAATTAACTTGCCAAAATCATGTTCCAAGATTTGGTGTTAGAGCAATCTTAGCCTCTCTCTGCCTTGCCCTTATTTGACATTCAGTGCTAGTTTGCTTAATTTAACCGATACAAAATGATTGATCTTTAATCCAGATGTTATTGTATTATTTACATTTAATATTTACATGAATTATTTAAATAAAGATTGCTCAATTAACTTAAAACTTACAAAACATGCATCATTAACATGTCAGTATTGTTGTTAAGCTGCATCAAATAATTTAACAGTACGACAACAATCACTTGGTACCGATCTAACCTCATGTAATTAAGAACACCTTCTCTCTCACACACACAATCAAATTTTGTGATTTGTTCTTGATATGCTAATTGATGAGGTGCTTAAATGTCTTAGTTTGTGCCATCACATTCAGGGATAGAATATTTTATCTAGGTGGTCTTATTTACAGTTTACTTACATGTATTTAGCATTTACATAACTCATGTACAATATCAGCATGTTGAAATTGATATTTTATACTATATACTATGGTTGGCATTTATGTTTCAGTTTTTCAGTGAACTGTATTTTTCTACTTCAAGTTCATTTTGGATTTCTGTGTGGCTCCCTCCCATTTCCTAATAAGTGAGCTCTTCTTTGTTTGTACAGGAACAAGATTTGTAATCACACAGTTTTGCTAGAATGTTGTGTTTTGTTTTCTTATTAATGCATGTTTTTCATAATTCCTTTTTTGGAATGTGTGTGTCATCTACAGACAAACTTTATTGACATTTATCATACACTTGGATGTATAGATGGGACGCTCATTACCACATGACACTTTTAGTAAATTTAATTATTTAAATCTTTTGTTCTGATGACCCCTTGATTGATTTAAAATATTTTTTAAAAGTATTCTTTATTCTGTTGACTCTATAAATGTGTCAGGCTATTTTAGCTTGGTAACAAGCTTAGTAACAACTGATCAAAGACATTTTGTCTCAGGCTCCAAGGATATATCTTTTTGGGTGCTCTTTTACAACTGAATTTTTGATTGGGAATGAATGTTAGGAGTTAGGTTTCACATATTGTTTCAATGAATTTACTCAAATTTCATCATTAGCTTCGATGGCAATAGAAAAGGACTTTTTGATGGAACTAATTTAACTCTGAGAAAAAAACAGAAGATAGATTTTCTGTACAAATATTTTTTGGTAAGTGATATTTTCATAAGTAAATGACAATTTTATGAGGTTATTTTTGCTGATTTTTTTAGGTGCGGTTACACAATTTATCTACCTGCAATGCAACCTCTCTTTGTTCAGCACTTCTGAATATTAAGATATTTTAATATTTATAAAATGGTTATTGACAGATGGATTGATTCAGACACAGCATTACTGAAGGCCTTTGTGTGAAACGCATGGCCTGCTAAAGCAGTAATTGCATGTATTCCTTACTTTACTTGTATCAGCCTGTGGAAGTGAGAAAAGTCAGCAAAGTGAGCAAATAAATAAATACAATAAAACATATATTAAGACATTGTATATTTTAATTACTTTAATTTAATTAATTAATCGAATCAAACTTTTATTATTAAATAAGTTTAACAAGAACAAGCTAGAGGGTGGCACGTGGCTTAGTGGTTAGCATGTTCGCCTCTCAGCGCTAGGGATTCCCGGTTCGAATCCTCATATGTGTGGAGTTTCCATGTTCTCCCTGTGTCCGTGTGGGTTTTCTCCGGGTTCTCCGGTTTCCTCCCACAATCCAAAACATGGATCAAGTCGAGTGAGTTATCCAAATGGCCCCATATAGAGTGTGTTTGTGTGCGTGTCAGTGTGAGTGAGTGTGTGCCCAGCGATGGATTGGCCTGGGTCCTGGGTGTGTCTGCACAGCGCCCGAAACGTTCTCCCCTGGATGGGCATTGGGAACCCCCCCGCGACCCTAATATTGGATAAAGCGGAAGATAATGGATGGATGGAAGAACAAGCTATATTTTACTGTTTTACTGTTATTTTAAATTTTGATCTTCTTAAAAAATTAATTGTGGGTGGTATCAAAGCATGAAAATAGAACATATTTGACGACATCAAAATAAATGTTGATGCTTATCAAAATAGAATAGGTAAAAAAACCATGTTTTAATGTTTAATGTTAAAATGTTTGGACAAATTTTTAAACAGACCTTCATCACGTTCTTTAAGTATAGCAGACCAACAAAAATCTACTACAAGGTACAGTATATAATAGTTATTCCAAACTAAATTATAGCTGCAAATTTTTTTAAATGATTTAAAATGTCATATCATATTAAAATGATGAAAATGTAATATAATTGTTCACAGGTGTGATGTGGAATATGTCTATAACAGTGCAACTTGAAAATTACAAAATATTGTGGTCATTACACAATATTGAATGAAAGTCCAAAAAGTCATTCCTGTTATTAAAATGCAAAATGCAAGAGGTGAAGAAAATAATCTTTTTTTTTTTTATTTGTTAATAGTCCCAAAATTTTGACATATAAATTAAAGAAAGTATCTGAAAAGTATTGATTATGAAGGACATATAAAAAGATATGCTCAGTAGCTAAACACAGCTCCTGCATCTGCTTAACAAATTCTACTTTCCTACCATAAGTGTAATAAACTGGTTTCAAGGGAAAATGTTTAGTCCTGGAGAACCTGACAGCAGGATAATTAGCAAAATAAAAATTATCTGGTGTTAAAAATGTGTTTTTCTTAGATTAGCTTGATTTTAAATGGCAATAACAGATGTTCCTAAGGCTAGTACCATAATTGTTTTAATTCTCTTGTCTTTCTATTATCAGAATTAAACTGAGATTTTGGTTATGGTTTGTTTCAGCTATAAAATATAAAATACTTCACTTTCTTTTTCCTATTTACTGCAGTAATATTTTGAAGCAACCTGTTTGTGACATCTCTAAAATATAAAAGCAAGGGATAATTTTAATATGAAGTTTTGTATGTGAATTGTGTAGAAGCATGAGTAGTGAATATTGTTTTAAATAACAAAAGAAATAAGGGTGAAAATATTAAACTTTGTATAGTATTTTGTTTATTCACCATAATGTGTAAGTGATTAAAATAGACAGATTTAGCATATTTACAAGAAGGCCAAATATAACATTGGGTTTTTTTTGCAATATAAAAGATTGTTCTAAAAGTGCTAAAATCATAGTATCCAAATAAAAAAAAACACAAAACAGAGCTGAGTGTTTGAAGAGTAACTGACAGGATTTGAACCGTGATTCCTGGCAGTGTGAGCCAAGAACATTGCTACACCAGCCATGCTAAAACGGTGACGCTGGCTACATAGATAATAAAACAAGAAAAATAGGGAATGAAAAAGTAAGGAAACAAAAACATAGATGAAACAGTAGCTAAATGACCACTCTGAAACCATTGCTGAAGAACTAAGCGGCCATCTGAAAAACTCAAATTAAACACCTAAGCTTTGAGCTGTAAAAAAGTTCGAACACACACACACAGACACACACACACACACACACACACACACACACACACACACACACACACACACACACACTAACAGTACAGCGGGAATAATCCCACACTTAGCTCTGTGAGCTACAGCAGGCTCAATCACATGTGTGCTTAGGCTGTGGAGCTTAATGCTCACTCACTCTGCACTGCAGCAGGGACACAACACACACACATACACACTCTGACACTGATTCTGCCACTGACACACACAGACTCTCAAGGCAGAATTGTGTGCCTTTTCCAGCCCTTAGAGCATGCTACGCTATGCTACGTGAACCTGAGCATATCAGCTTTGAGCTACCTTTGCTGATTCTGTCTTATGGAGATGGTTAAAGGGAGGAAGAATTTGGCATCACCCTTCAGAAGAGCTCTCCAGCAACCACCGCCAACAAGACAGCAGGAAAATGCTGATCCTCATTGTTGGCTCACTTGTAAGTCACTTTGGATAAAAGAGTTTGCTAAATGACTAAATGTAACACAAAACACAGGATTAATTGCTTGCCACTGTAATGTGGCAAGGTGGCAAATAGGTACTGATTAAAGGGTAGTCTCCCGGTGTGAACACTCCATGCGAGCTGCTGCATCCTCCAAGTGGCTGGTTGACCTGTTAGAAAATCCTCTTTAAACCAAAGCCAAAATTTAATAATATAAGAAATTTAAAACAAAATAAAACATGTGATGTTCTTTTCAACTACAGTATGTCATATTTGAGGGTCTTGCAGACGCAACATAGTGACTTATATAAGAAATTTAAACAAAACAGTTAGTGGACAAAAACTGGGCTGCAGGAGTTTAATGGCATTAAAATGTCATTATCAAGTACTTAAAATTTAAAGTTAAGTTAAAGTGTGAAAATAACAGCACTGAAAATAATATTTAAAAAATGGCACAACGATTAATGGTCCACAGTCATGAGAGAATGAAAGAGAGAGAGATTTCATTACCTAACTGCTATACAACACTTTTTGGTTAGAAAAAGATTACTTCTCTGCAGACATTTATGAAAGATGCAGATGAGCTTGTATTCTGCTGTATGTTGAACCCTCCATAGAGATGCAACAAAATTAAACCTTATGAATGTGAAGGAAAAACATGTGTGAATATAACACATATGAACAAAGAATTTCATACTGCATCTGCTTTTTCTATTTTCCTATTTCTGTCTTCTTTCTCAAATTGTCTTTCTCTTGATTTCATGCCCACTTTAGCCTCACCCTACCAAAATCAAGTTTTGCTTTTCACTGTCGTGTCTGTGTATGGTGTGCATTTGAAGACATGTTTCCCCGGATGCCTTTCCTGCTCCACTTATTACCTTTTCTCCTCTGTTGTATGAATGAAATTGAGGCATAGATTCCTATCACAGGACTGTATATTGATATCTCATCCCTGGCTGCAATGACATCTTTATTCATCCATCACTCCTTTATACACCTGCTTGAATTTTCTGTATTGAAGGGGGATGTGGCCATCTTGTGCCAGGATGAAATGCTTTGCTCATGTATGAATGCTGACATGATGACAGCCTGTCTGCATTGAGATAAAAAGAGTAGAAATGGAAGAATGTGATGCCCTTTAACTAGTTATTAGTGAATTATGACTAATAATGTGCTGGCTGTTTGAAAAAAAAATGTAGCAGTGCCACATTATAGGAATCTTTATGTATATATTATAAGCACTACAGTCATTAAAATACTTTACAATAAGATACAAGCAGTTTGTGACTTCTTTTAACAAACATTACCCAGGTGGATCTAGAAGCTCAGTTATGGCAGTGAGAAAAAATTCTCCCCTTCAGTGAACATTTTCACACTACATACATAGAGTTTTTTTATTTGTCTCAACAATTTGTTGAATCATTTTTCCCTAGCATCTTAAAATAATAGAGCTGAGTCACACTAAGTAACTTAAGGATAGACCAAGGTTCTTGGCAATTAAATGGAGAAAGAGGAGGGGATGGAGAGGTGGCATGTAAGGAAAAGAATGTATAAACAGTAGTTTTCTGTCTCTTATTTTTATATAAGATCGAGTTCACATTTATTTGTTATAGCACTTTTTATAATTTTGCATTGTGTCAAGGAGCTTTACTTTGTTCTAACTTCCAAGGAGCTTTACTTTGCTCTAACTTCCACTATCACAAGCTAAAGTGATAGTGGCAAGGAAAAAAACTCCCTTGTGCTGTTGGTTTTTATGGAAGAAAGCGTCACACCTAGAGTGGCAAGGCAGCAATAGCATTAGATCACTTCCAAATAAGATGGTTGAAGAAATAGCTCTGATTAGACTACAAAGAACTTTTGGAAGTATAGCATATTGTGCTTTACCGAAGCTTTACTAAATGGACCAAATTCATTTGTGACTGCGAACAGCTTTAAGGCAGTTAAACAAAACAGCAACTTTTACACACACACACACACACACACACACACACACACACATATATATATATATATATATATATATATATATATATATATATATATATATATATATATATAAAATTTCAGGTACTATCTACATGACTTTTATATGAACATATTTATGCTGATGTTGCCGTAAAACACTTTAATTTGAATTTTTTAACCACTTTAATTTTGATACCTCCATGTCAAATGTCTGTAATTACTTGTGAAGTGCACTTTACAGCATTACTGTGTAAACACTATTTTATATTCTAAGTAATGCACAGATGTAGTATTTAAGCAGCGATTAAAATTTAACAGCTGGTATACTATTTGTGCATGTACTCCTAAAAGCAGATGAATTTACAGTGTGATTTGTGAGTTTAATGATAAACCAAACAAACATAATTGTTTTTGATTGTTATGATTACAGTGGTTCTGTTTTACTATGTAGCAAATTGTGTAATTGTATATATATATATATATATATATATATATATATATATATATATATATATATATATATATATATATATATATATATATATATATATAAATGCAGTAAACACATAAATGTAAACCAAACCCTGCAGGCTGAACTTTTTTGTGTGTATTTACAATATTTTTGGTAAACTGATGTCTATTAGCGCTAACAGGTTTTTAAGTTATAAGCGTTTATTTGGGCCATGCATTTAATTATATTGTTACAGATTACATTTAGTGTGTTGCTTTGTGTGTGTGGTGGTGGGGGGGGGGGGGGTGGGCATGTGTCTGTGTGTTTGTCCTTGTACATTTATGAGATATGCAAAGGACACAATTAAATCTCAGTTGGTAGGAATATTGGCCACTAAGGTCAATTAAACCCCATGGATTTCCTGATCATAACATAGATGAGTGTGTTGCCTTCTTATGTGATGCAAGGTCAACCTTTTCCCCTTTCTTTCTCTTACAAACAGTCAACCTCCTTTTTGTGTTTCTAGTACTAATAGTAAAATGATTCAGTCAAAACATTAATCATCAAACTATCTTTCACAGTTACATCTGTCATTTAAAATGATTGTTTACATTAACTTAGTGGTTAGCAGGTTTGCCTCTCTGCCCTGTGGATTCCATGTTCCAATCCCAATCTAGGTGGAGTTTCCATGTTCTCCCCGTGTCTGCGTGGGTTTCCTCCGAGTTCTCTGGTTTCCTCCCAAAGTTCAAAAACATGTAATCAAGGTAAATTGCTCCAAATTGCCCCATATAGGGTGTATATAGTGTGTATGTGTCTGTGTGAGTGAGTGTGTAGTCAGCGAAAGATTGGCGCCCTGTCCTGGGTGTATCTGTCCAGCGCCCGAAACGTTCTCCCCTGGATGGTCATGGGGAACCCATCGTTACCCCGTGCAAACCTTTGCACTTATAACAGAATGAAAAAAATCATAATAAGTAACCTCATCTGTGGATCCATTCTTTGTTCCCAAAACAAACACAAACATACAATTCACAGATATCTTTTACATAACAGATGGGTTTGCATAAAATGTCCGAGTAATCATAATTTCAGGTACTATCTACATGACTTTTATATGAACATATTTATGCTGATGTTGCCGTAAAACACTTTAATTTGAATTTTTAACCACTTTAATTTTGATACCTCCATGTCAAATGTCTGTAATTACTTGTGAAGTGCACTTTACAGCATTACTTTGTAAACACTATTTTATATTCTAAGTAATGCACAGATGTAGTATTTAAGCAGCGATTAAAATTTAACAGCTGGTATACTATTTGTGCATGTACTCCTAAAAGCAGATGAATTCACAGTGTGATTTGTGAGTTTAATGATAAACCAAACAAACATAATTGTTTTTGATTGTTATGATTACAGTGGTTCTGTTTTATTATGTAGCAAATTGTGTAATTGTATTGTGCATACTGCATATATATATATACTGTATATATATATATATATATATATATATATATATATATATATATATATATATATATATATATATATATTTTTTTTTTTTTTTTTTTTTTTTTTTTTTTACAAACATTATTTTCTGAAATAGCTGGGACTAAAGGGAAGTACATAATTTAATTGACAAACATAATTAATTACAGTACATTTTTAAATATTAGCACATTTACAAATTAATACCTGTGACAGTCAAAAAGTTGGAACAGAGCCAGGATAGATTTCAGTTAGTTAAAGCTGGCCCTGCAGCAGCTCCACCCATGGTTGCCCACATTACCCAGAATCCCTCTGGCGATCACAGTTCTTCAGAACCCACAAAACCCATCAATAGGAGAGCTACATCACTGGACAATTGATTGCCTATTGCATTTACTCTCCTTTATACATCTTTTTACATGCTTTGGTAAAATATTGCCCAGTTATTCATGTTAATCCCAAGCCTTTTTCTTGTTTATTGCATTTATTGTGTTTTGACCTTTTTCACTTTTTTACTTTGCCCCTGCCTTACACTTTTATGACTGCTACATGATCTGAAGTTTCAGCAGTGGATAACTGTATGACAAAGTAAACAGGTCTGGCATTGCAATGTTCAGACCTACATCGGGATAAGGAGTGGGCTAAGCAGTATATAGGCAGTGAGAAGGAATGAGTGACAAAATGAATACAAATTCACATATTGATGAAATATCTCAGTATTAAAGAAAAAACATTTTGAGGCATTACTTAAAACTGCACCAGTACCCCAGGGTACATAGAATAAAGTTCTGAAATAGAATAGAATAGAATCAGAGGTGATGCTTTTAAAGATGAGAAGTGAGGGAATAAGATCTGAGAAGGTTTTTTTTGTTTTTCAAATGAAAGAGTAGATCATAAATAATATATGCACACAGATACCTTAAACTTTTAAAATAGTGAGGCACACTTACTCTGAAGAAACATAAGTGAACAAACAGAAAATTATTTGCAAGGTCTTTCTTTCCAACAACAGACTCTTGTTATACTTATTTTTCCATTTAAAAAAGAACCGATTGGAATATTTCCAAAACTCATGAATTTCTTCTTTTATTAGCATGTCCTAAATAGAAATTTAAGAATATCCTATAAACTATATTTTCCTTATCTTGTTGTGTCACCCCTGACATTGGGTTTAAAATTTATTTGTTAAAGCATACTTTTAAAATACTGCCTGCATAAAACTAAACAATGTTACATATTCCTACTTGTGAAGATTTTGTACAAAATAATTTTTACATTTACTATTGCATTTTCTGTCTCTGATATTACTTAAGCTAAAGATTACTTAATGCAATTACTTAAAATTACTTAAATTATTATTATTATTTTGTGATGACACAATGCCCAGATTCATTAACATACAAAACAAATTCTAAACATCATTTTAAATTAAACAGACATGGTTACTTGACAGAGAAACTTGACATGATGCCAGATAGACATGTGGTGAAATTGTGGACTAGATATTCTGTTGATTTGGGATGTCTGATGCTGCTAGTAACTTGTTTTCTCCTGGCAATTAGAGCACAAGTGACAGATAGTTAAACTCAGCTGTGCATTTAAGATTACAAATTAGATTTGTGAAATCCCTAGAGTGTATGTGTATATCGGGTATGTGTATGCCTACAGAAAAGAAGAAAAAAAAAACTTTTCCCCTAATTTTACAGCTGGTGACATTTCTTATATAAAAATAATGAAAAATATTTTAGTTGAGTTGGACAGTCAACTTATCCTAAATCCAGGTGAGTGTTGCGATAAACACACATAAGCAAGCTGCAGGTAGCAATAACGGAAGATTTATTAACATAAATAACTGGAAATCTGGGAAGTGAAACAAGAAGACGCAAACTATAGTTCTCTTACCAAGGCTCTTTTACCAAGGAGACAGTGGGGCTATCTTAAATAACAAAACAAAGCATGTGCTCAAACACAAGGAATAACAGCAACCCAGGAACAGCTAAAACTAATTAACAGAAACAACAGAAAATGGAATTGAAAACAAACACAACACGCTCAAACCCAAAACTAAACACCGTCCAAGCTGGTGGACACCGTAGTATCCTAACAGTACCACCCCCCCCCCCCCAAGGGGCATGCAAATGTAGGTGGAGTCCCAAAGGTGTTGGTCCTGGGCCTTGAGGGGCAAATGTATGATCGATTGAATCACAAGAGGTTTCTGAAGTACCAGTCAAGTCACGGAAGGTGCCTGGCACACAAGCTGACTCACAGGGGGTGCTCTGAGCACAGCCATTGAAGTCTTGAAAGTAGGAGTGATGAAGGGGGAAGAGCAAAGGAGGGAGACCACAGTGACAAGGAGGATGCATAGAAGGTGAAGAAGAACCAGAAGTGTGGACTGAATGAACTGAGTGGACATAGCCAACTGGGCCCAGGTGCAGACACAGCAAACATACTACGCTTGTGCAAAGTAGAAGCTGGGGGCAAACTCGAAACCACTAGACCCTCTGGGGGCATACTCAAAATAACTAGACCCACTGGAGGGCATACTCAAAACCCCTAAACTGGACATCTGACCATAAATCAGGGGAGTTCTGTAAAGTAAAGGCCGGCAGAATAAATTGAGCAGAACAGGTCCAATCTAGCAACCTGGCCGTAAACAGAGGGAACAAACACCAAAGTAAATAATCCTGGAGATACGGGATACACGAAACAGCATGTAACTACGCCAATCTGGCAACATGGTAGAAACAGAGAAAACTTACCTACATGCAAAACAGAATGCTGGCACAAAACTGCAGAATCTAAAAGCGAGATCACACAACATGAACTAACAACACTAAAGGACTAACCGGAGGGTGACGCGAACTATCTGGAGCAAAAAGCAAAGTGATCTAATCTACCTGATAAGCTGCAGTAAAGTCACAGTTATTCTAGATTAAGGAATGTGAAACATTCATAAGCAGGCTGCAGGTAGCAATAACAGTATATTTATTAACATAAATACCAAGAAAAGAAACAGAAGGACCCAAACTATAGTTGATGCTCCTTCACAGAGGAGAGATTGGGGCTGGCTTAAATGACAAAACAAATCACGTGATCAAACACAACCAAGGAAAAGCTTAAACTAATTAACAGAAACAGCAAAAAATGGAACAAAAAAACAGCACAACATACTCAAATCCAAAACTAAACACTGTCCAAGCTGGCGGTTGCCGTGGGTTTGTGATAGAGACATGTAGTTTAGTTATAAACATTCTTGATTTCCTGTGCACTTCATTCAGACACTCACCTCCATTGTGTTTGCATGTGTTTGTGTGTGAGTGTGCATTTATGTGTGCAGGAAATATGTCAGCATCACTAACAGTTCTACTGTTTCATTTTTAATTTTCCCTTTGGTCAAAAAAATAAATGACATTGACATCAAAACTAAGAGTAAAAATTGCTTGCTCATATAAAGACAGTATGGTGGATGCATTATATGCTCATGTGCCATTTCAAAGCATGATCTATAGCCATGCATTAAATCTAAAGCAGCCATGATGTAAAGCTTTGTGGATTAAATGATAAATGTAAAGGCCAAAAGCAATGGTTTGATAAATCACCCTACAGTTTTTTTTATGCTACATTTATAAACAACGAAGGTGCATTGGGAGGTAACTTAACAAAGCGGAATTTTAATAACAGGAGTCAAGGGAACTAAATTCCCATTCTGAAAACAATCTATCTGAGCTACAAGAAAGTGGAGTCAGGTTTGCTGGAGTGTTTTGACACTGCACACTACATTATAACACAATTATTCATATGTTTAAAATCAATGCACTTTTAGCAGAAACCATATACTTTATTTTATTATTATTTATACACCATAGAAATACTTTTTTAAATGAATCTTCTAGAAACATGGCAATCAGATAAATAACATTTTTCTAAACATAAAGTGGGCTATATGTTAAAATCAGCTATTTTTCATGAACAATGTTTTCTGAAAAATGTGTGAATTTATACATAACCCTGAGCTTCTTCTAGTGTCTGTATTTGAATCAACCAGGAAACATGGTGACTGGATAAAATGCACAAATGAGGAGAAAATAAAGACAATAATAACATTTGTTAACCAAACTAAAAAACATGATAAAATGTGCAACTGATACAAACTGATACAAAAATTCCTAGACTAAATATGTCATGACGTCCCGAACCCAGAGATCAGACCAAAACTGAAATATGCTGATACGGTGCTTTATTCAGCAATTTCGTTTCAAAATAAAAAAGACAAAACGAAATCCAACAGCGTGGAACGAAAAACCAAACTCCCGCGAGACGCCGGGCGAAAAACCAAAGAGAAGGCCTCAAGCTTCGTGGGCCAGCAGAGTCCTGGGCCGGGAGGTGCAGCAGGTGCGTTTCTGACGCAGACGAGGAAGCGCACGCCGGACGGGACCTCCGGTACACGGATTAAGGCTGGAAGATAGCAAATGATCACAGGATTATGAGAAATGACCGTGCTAACAGCGACGATCCAACGCGCCGAGTCCTGTACCTGCGCACCTTAAATAGAGGTGACAATTAGAACGCCGGCGACATCCCACGCCCCTCTTCCGGTGAGAGGCGTGGTGAACGCGGGCTAGTAGACGCCGGAGTGTCATGTCTTACATTACCCCCCCCCCGACGACCCGTAGGGTGGACAAGCCGAGAAGAAGGAAAAAAGCGACTGTACTTACCCCGGCGAGGCGGACGACCCCTTGGTCTCCGGGCAGGGCGGTCTGGGTGAGCTGCGTGGAAGTCTGCAATGAGCTGGGGGTCTAAGATGTCATTGGCCCCTATCCAACTGCGCTCCTCGGGGCCAAACCCCTCCCAGTCCACCAAATACTGTAATTTGCTCCCCACCCGTCTGGAGTTGAGTCCACTCTGTAGACCTCGGGCACCCCTCGGGCAGAACTGGTACCAACGGCCTCCGCCCACCCGTTGTCCAGCGGCCCCGACACAAACGGCTTAAGGAGGGAGGTATGGAAGACAGGATGGACTCTCCAAGCCGGGGGAAGCTCTAAACGATACGTGACCTCATTAAGACGCTCGAGTACACGGTACGGGCCAACATACTTGGGCAGCAGCCTACGTGAACCCGTGCGGCAGCGCAAATCCCTAGAACTAAGCCACACTCTATCTCCTGGAACGTAAGTGGGGGCCTGTAATCGACGTCGGTCCGCGAACCTCTTGACCCGGCGCGTGGCGTCCTCAATGCGCTGATGGACCTGTACCCACACCTCCTCGCTCCGCCGAAACCAATCATCAACCGCCGGAGCTGAAGACGGCTCAGGGTCCCAAGGGGCGAAGGGAGGTTGGTACCCAAACACGCACTGGAACGGTGTGATGCCCGTCGCCGAATGCCGTAGAGAGTTCTGTGCGATCTCAGCCCAGGGTAGGTACCGCGGCCAATCCGACGGATTATTGTGGTAGAACATGTGTAGGAATTTGTTTAATTCCTGATGTGACCGTTCGCACAACCCGTTGGTCTCAGGGTGTGAACCTGACGAGAGGCTTACCGACGTGCCCAACTTTTCGAAAAATGATCGCCACACTGCGGAGGTAAACTGTGGTCCGCGGTCAGACAGAATGTTCTCCGGGATGCCAAAAACAGTGAATATATACTGAAACAGTAGTTCGGCCGTATAGAAGGCTGAAGTCCCTTGAGTGGTATAAATTTCACCGCCCGGGAAAAACGATCACTCAGGGTTAAAATAGTGTTCAACCCCTCCGCTGAGGGGAGGTCCGTTACAAAGTCCACTGCCACGTGGGACCACGGCCGACTAGGAATGGGCAACGGAACCAGCTTGCCCACGGGGAGAGATTTAGGCGTCTTGCACGCCGCGCATACCGAACATGACACGACGAAAGCGTGCGTGTCCTTGTGAAGGGTCTCCCACCAATACTTCCTGCGCAGGATTTGTACGGTACGTGCGACCCCAGGATGTCCGGTGCACAATGCAGTATGAGCCCACGTAATGAGTCGATTGCGGAGTGGGGGGGGCACATACAACAACCCCTTGGGGCATTGGGTGGGACGACGCGTGTGGCGTGCCGCTCTGCGAATGTCCCTGTCCACATTCCAGCGTACCACGTTCACAAAACAAGCGGGGGGTAAGATGGGGTGGAGGCGATCGGGGTCCGGTGTATCCTCCTCATAAATTCGCGATAGCGCGTCCGCAGCTACATTAGAGCTCCCTGGTCTGTACGAAATCGTGAAATTGAAACTGTTAAAGAACAGCGACCAGCGAGCCTGACGTGCGTTTAGCCTGCGCGCCCCCTTTAACAACTGGAGGTTCTTATGATCTGTGATCACGGAGAACGGTGTGGTGGTGCCAATTAGCCAATGCCTCCATTCCTCTAGCGCTAATTTCACCGCTAATAGCTCCCGGTCACCGATGGTATAATTGCGCTCTGCCGCCGAAAGTTTTCTTGAAAAGAAAGCCACCGGGCGCAAGCGGGGCCGGCTCCCCATGGGTTGGGACAGTACTGCCCCGACCCCGTGTGAAGACGCGTCTACCTCCACCACAAACGGCTTCTCCGGATCAGGGAACGCCAACGCCGGTGCGGAAGAGAATTTGCTTTTGAGCGTCGCAAAAGCTCGATCTGCCTCGGGTGTCCAAATTAACCTCTTTGGGCCGCCCTTAAGCAGAGACGTGATGGGCAGTGCAATAGAACTAAAAGAACGAATGAATTTGCGATAAAAATTCGCGAAACCTAAAAACCGTTGCACCTCCCGCACGGTGGTGGGGGCCGGCCACTCTAAAACAGCCCGGACCTTCCCCATGTCCATGGTCATGCTCCCTGCTGCTAGCTCAAACCCTAAAAAGGAGATGCTGTCCCGAAAGAACTCGCATTTCTCCGCTTTCAGAAACAGCTGGTGCTCAAGCAGACGGCTCATTACAGTGCGTACGTGGCGACGGTGGGTGTCCTGATCGACCGAATAAATAAGGATGTCGTCGATATAGACGATCACGAACTCCTCCAAAAAATCCCGAAGGACGTCATTCACGAACGCCTGAAACACGGCGGGAGCGTTGGAGAGTCCGAAGGGCATTACCAAATACTCGTAGTGACCCGCGGTCGTCACAAACGCAGTCTTCCACTCATCCCCCTCCCTAATCCGCACCAGGTTGTACGCATTCCGAAGATCAAGCTTAGTGAAGATGGTGGCTTGACCTATGCGCTCAAGTGCCGAGGGTACTAGGGGCAACGGGTAGGCAAAGCGGCGCGTAACCTCGTTCAACCCCCTATAGTCAATGCAGGGGCGCAACCCTCCATCCTTCTTTGGCACAAAGAAGAATCCCGAGGCCACAGGTGATTTAGAGGGCCGAATGAACCCCAGTTCCAGGGCTTCAGCAATATACTCACGCATAGCCTTACTCTCAGACACAGCGAGCGGGTAAGGGCTGACACGGGGGAGCTTAGCGTCGGGAATTAGCTCGATGGCACAATCGTACGCTCGGTGCGGGGGCAACTGTCTGGCCTGTGTATAAGAAAAGACCTCCGCAAGATCCCGGAATTCAGCGGGAACCCCAGCGGGTAGAGCCTCCCCCTTATGGTAGGACGGGGTAACAGCCAGCGCACGTACCTTTATGACCGGACGTTTCAAACAATGTGAGTGGCAAAACTTAGACCACCGCAGAATCCCCCGCTCAGACCAGGAGATCACAGGGTCGTGCCACTGTAGCCAGGGTAAGCCGAGGATGATGGGAGAGCTAGGAGAAACAATGATGAAAAACTGGATTAGTTCCTTGTGTAACGCACTAATTTGTACCCAAATATGTTCCGTCAGGTGCGTTACCACCCCCTGATTAACAGGCTGCCCATCTACCCCGCAGATGGGTAATGCCTTAGGCAGAACTCGGCACTGTACTCCCCACCGCAACGCCAGGGCCTGGTCCAAAAAGTTTCCTTCTGCCCCAGAGTCGATGAGCGCCGTGGAAACGTGTGTGTTGTCTCTGATGGAAACCACCACGGGCAAACGCCAAGGTCTAGGATGTACACTACGGTGTGCGCTTACCGAAGGCGGAGTCTTAGGGACGAAGCGGCTCTCTGACTGAGCCCGAACCGGACGATCCCCCTTCCGGGGCTTGGCTTCACAGGATGCCAACAGATGATCGGCGCGACCACAATATAAGCAGAGACCCAACCGGCGGCGGCGTGCTCGTTCTGCGGGTGAGATCCGAAGAGCGTCCACCTGCATAGGTGACTCCTCGAGCGTGTGATGATGCTGATCATTCCGGGCGCCAGCCGCACGAACGGAGCGAAGTTGGTCCAAGCTGATGGCAGTTGTGATGAGGGCCTCCAGGGACATCTTCGCGTCACGACAAGCCAGGTCCTTGCGGATCTCTGTCCGCAGTCCCGCGCGAAATGTTGTGATCAGCGCCGGCTCGTTCCACCCACTCCTGGCCGCCAGTGTCCGGAACTCCAACACATAGTCCGTTACAGGACGATCCCCCTGCTGCAGTTCATGCAGCACCTCGCCGCATGGGCGTCCGCGGTGGGAGTGATCAAACGTGTTTTTAAAAAGCTCGATGAACAGAGCATAATCCTGCGTCTCGACCACCTTTGAATCCCACAGCGCGGCGGCCCACTCACCCGCTCTGCCCACTAACCGAGACATAACGAAGGTGATCTTTTGCGTGTCCGACATCGGAGGTCGATTCGCCAGATACAGCTCACAGTGGAACAGGAAGGTGCGGCATGTCTCTGCGGACCCCTCGTACCGCTCTGGCTCGGTGAGTTGTACGAAGGGTGGAGCACCTGATCCGGGGCTCGGCGGTGGTACGGGGGCAGGCGCGCTCGCAGGAGCCTGACGCTGGAGTGCCTGCATGGTGCGTTCCTGGGAATCCTGTCGTGACACGACGTTGTGCATCATAGACGACATGCCCAGGAATTCTTGATGTAGTTCCCCCAGTCTCTGTCCCAATTCAAGCAGGAGTGCCTCGGGGGAGCCGGGGGTGGCTTGTGGGGCGTTGGATTCTGTCATGACGTCCCGAACCCAGAGATCAGACCAAAACTGAAATATGCTGATACGGTGCTTTATTCAGCAATTTCGTTTCAAAATAAAAAAGACAAAACGAAATCCAACAGCGTGGAACGAAAAACCAAACTCCCGCGAGACGCCGGGCGAAAAACCAAAGAGAAGGCCTCAAGCTTCGTGGGCCAGCAGAGTCCTGGGCCGGGAGGTGCAGCAGGTGCGTTTCTGACGCAGACGAGGAAGCGCACGCCGGACGGGACCTCCGGTACACGGATTAAGGCTGGAAGATAGCAAATGATCACAGGATTATGAGAAATGACCGTGCTAACAGCGACGATCCAACGCGCCGAGTCCTGTACCTGCGCACCTTAAATAGAGGTGACAATTAGAACGCCGGCGACATCCCACGCCCCTCTTCCGGTGAGAGGCATGGTGAACGCGGGCTAGTAGACGCCGGAGTGTCATGTCTTACAAATACATGCCTTGAAAACATTAATACATTTTCAAATAAATACACAGAGAATCAAGGGTGGCAAATGGAATAAGCTACGGGAAAAACATTGATAAAAGCAATTACTTAAAAGTTATACAAGCAGACTCATGTATCAAAAGAAAGTTTGTGCAAACCAGTAAACTCTTGCTTCCTTCAAATGGCAAAACTTCCAACTTGCCAGACAAATGACGGAGGGTTAGTACCAATTACTAAAGTTAAAAGCAGAGGAAATCTGGTACATGGTTTTTGCTAAAAGTTCATTAATTTTAAACATATGAATAATTGTGTTATAATGTAGTGTGCAGTATCAAAACACTCTAGCAAACCTGACTCCACTTTCTTAAGCAATGGAAAGTACTTTGCAAGTGGAAAAAACAATCCCACAATGAAATGATGGAGGAAAACATGACCAGGTAGTGCAGGACATGAGAAATAAGATGCTTATGCAAGATGGATAGGTTGGACCTCCCCAGGTGAGACTATAACCAAATGTCATCTAGCAGAGAATCTGCGACATCCCCAGTGGAGCAAAGTTGCCAAGCATTGTCCAGAAGAGAAAGCACAGAAATCAGCTGAAGGGCAAATTAAAGGGTTAAAATGTGTCATGCCAGCGTCAATGTGGTGAGTCAGGTCGTTTGCCTGCTGAGTTGTAGTCCTGTCTGATAAGCTGCCAGCCCAGCCTGGTGGGTCCTTCTGTCATGTCCACAGTTTGGAAAACATGACATGAACGAGACAAAACCAAAGGCAACAATAACATTAACTCTATCTACTAAGGTTAACTAAAAGTGCAATGGAACATGCAACTAAAACAAACTTAAACAAAACAAGACTAAAGGCCAGATGCTGAAACATAAGCACAGAGTCAAATATATACAAAGTCATTTGAATCTAAAAGAGCAAACTTTTTTTTAAGGTGACAGGTTTCCCTGTAGATCCAAACCTGGCAGTAATACATGTAAAAAGTCTATCTCATTCTAAAAGCAAACCTAGAAACTTAGAGTACAACATACTTTGTGTCTTACAGTCAACAAGAGCAGCCAAGTCTAAAAAGTTTACATTTTTATTTTTATTTTTTAAAGCATTAGATTTATTGGGTATTTGCTAATTTTATTTGTGTGTGTGCTCATGTGTAGCTGAATGTGTTTGTTCTTGATGTTATATAATCCATGTTAATTTAGCAGACACTATACTGACTTTTTTTCTTTTGTTTATACCTTTGGAGAAACAACATTACACAAACACACATTTAAAAACACACATGTGCATGTCTACACACACACACATACACTCATGCACACATAAATTGAAATTACAGGTTTGCTCTTCTACACCACATTAACTCAGTAACCCAATTTTTTTCCTAGCTTTAGACTGAGGGCCACTCTAGCCATAATGCACTCAGACATACAACTGGCACACACCATGCCACAGCTGCTGGTTTAACAGTTCTGACAAACCACCTGATTAAGTCTATATGGCTAAACAGTAAATTAATTTTGAAGTTTGGCACCATTTTACTCACCTATATCCCAACACTTTTTTTAATCCTTATTTTTATCTAAAGTTTAAAGGTAACGAGGCATACTGGATCATGGAATTTTATATTAACAACATAGACATTAATCTGCTTAGTCTTAATAGACACATTTAACCAATAAAAGTAAACAAAGAACATTATCTTAAAACTAATCACATACCACTGTATGAAATTATGATCTTTACACCTACATTACTTCTTGTCTGTCAGTAACTCTTTTTTACTGACCTTGTCATTAAAATTGTTTCCTTAATCACAATTTTAACATATTTGGTGTTTTTATGACTTTTATGATTGGGACCTTGGCATTTTCTATTAAAAGACTTGCCAGGAAAGTGATAAAAGTTAATGACCCTAACGTCTCATTTTAAGGGGCCCTTACATGGGTACCATTCATTTACAGGCACCACAGGAAACAGGGAGGTTGGACAAAAGAAGATGGAAAAGAAAAGGTGTTGCACAGGCAGAAATTATGAAACAAAGGCATAATGAGATCACCCAATACTGTAAAACTGAAAATGGCTGTGCCTAATAAAAATGGATAAAGCGAGCAAAAATGTTCCCCACCAATAAAAACATGAGAGAGATATGGTCAACAGTGCCAGGAAAAGATAACTTGCTCCATAATTTACCCATCATGCTTGGAGGCTGCATTGAAGTTATAGTAAGATGTGTTTCCAGCACAGTTAAGTGAATGAAAGAGCAGAAATATTAAGGGCATCGAACCTTAAAGTTAAAGTTGACCTCCCTGATGCATAAAATTTATTCTCATTTTTTATTTTTTGTGTCAAGTTGTGAGATATGTCATACAACTTGTTGGTCAAGTACTGATTTCGACTTTAGCTAAATATTTTTTTTTATTCATATTTTATTTGTTTATTTGTTTAATACTAATTTATGTATGTTTTGCTGTTTGTTATTTTAAACATTTTGAATGGACATATTTAAAAAAAAATTAAGACATAAATGTAAAATCACAAAAATGGTAGGAGTGTTGATCCTATAATCCTTAGGATATATTTCCTAGATGATATATTAAGCCAAATCTAAACTTAATCTTATATAGCTTGTCAAGATCCTCTGAAGTTACTAATTAGATCAATTAAATGTGATCTTTAAGCAACAAAGTAAAATTGTGCAGCAATTAGATTTTTAAGTAACTCAGTAATTCCTGGTATGCATTTATTATTCCTACTTGAAAATACTTCAAATATAGATGAATCAAATGATTTTGTTCTGAAATTAATGTAAGTAAAATGTATTGTGGTCAATCACTTTTATTTATTTTTCTTCTTCTGGTATACTTCTACACCTCATATAAAATAACTCATCAAAGGAGGCACACAGAGATAAAGAGGAAATCATGTGTAAACACATTTACTGCTAGAGGAAAAAGGTCATGCAATGGAAGCAAGTTTCCTCAATCTCAATTTGATTCTGATATATCTCACCTTTATGCTTCTCACATAAAACTTGTTTGACGTGGCCGCTTTTATCTTGCTATCACACATTTCAATTTTGCAATGTGTGCACGTGCAGAATCATGCTGCTACAACTGAGCAAAGACATCTAAGGGTGTTGATGAAACACATTTGGAATTCATTATTATCAGCTCTAATTAAAATGCAAGATTTTGTACTGCTGTGAGAATAAACTTCATTGGAGAGAATCAACACTTAGGATGCTGCTGTGGAGTTTTAATTAGTTGTAATTCCTAGTATGGACCTACAGTATGATGTGTTTTTGGAAAATCTTTTTCTCTGTTCTTTAAAAATGATTGGAAAGCATTTTAAGGAAATTCTCTAAAATTTGCTCCTGGTCCACTTGGTTTGGTAGATGGGTGGTATTCTGAGAACATACTTAAATGAAAGTAATTACTCTTTTTTCATTGGTCTCTTTGCTTGTGGGTAAGAAAATATATTGGATTAACCATAGTAACAGTAACACAACATGTTCCATACTTAAATATCAATTATAAAAGGATCCTATATGGATAATATGCTATTGTATTATATATGGATTCAGATGAGGTACTGAATAAAAACATAACTTTTTTGATTCATCAATTTTCTTGAACCTTTACTGAAAAGAGCACAGCAAAATTATATGTAATACATATATAAATTACTAGCCATTTCAAGCACATTCCGGAACCATCAGAGCCAGTAACCAACAGTAACATTTAGCCACTTCCACACATCTATGTGTAGGCAAAACATACCAATCGGGAATAGTGGAAAACATGGTGTCTTAACTGCATTTCCCTTTTTTGTTTAAAAAAGCTATTTAAAAACTGGAGTATTTTGAATTCTAAAGTGCTATGCCTATTATAACTCAATCTTACACAAGAATTTAAGAATTCAAATTAGCCATGTGGAATAATTTTGGGTCCCAGTGAGTTAATAAAATACATGAAAGCCAACAATTAACAAACAACTATTTTTTTTTTTTCACGAGTGAAAGTGCACGCTCAATCCTCCACTCCAGAGATGGGAAATCAGACAGGAATAAATCAATTAATGAAGCAAACAGCATCCACAGTAATCCCTCAGATATGTTATGTTTCAGAGACAATTATTGTATTATTTAGATGTTTAAGGCTTTATAAACCATTCCTGCACTCGTTTCAACACCTAATATGCTATTGAACACTTTTTAAACTCTTAAACCTATGGACATTTAGCAACATACTATATATAGCGCAAAATGCCGCAATATGGTGAAAACTCTGATAAAAAATTTGATATATTAAAAATCTGATATATTAATTCAAAATAAAAAAAAAAACACAAGCCGTGAGAAGTGATCCGTTATATGCTCCATATGCTGTTGTGAAGGACCATTGTATTTAATAACAGTGCTTGACAATAAAATAAATATGATCCCCCTCCCCCCTTAGTGAATTTGTAATCAACAGTGAGGTCCACACCACGGTGTGAATCAAACTGAATTTTGTGTACTATTACACTCTTATTACAAATATAAATAAAATTCCTTGTACTACTTTCTGCCAAAGGCCTGTATCTCTTTCTCTCTCTTTCTCCCTCTTGCTTTCTGTTAAATATCCAAATATGTTATTAATATTAGACCTCAATCTTCTACTTGGTCAAATCAATTGAACTTGCACCTGGTATCCTCCTCCTCCTGTTTATTATGACATTTACACTTATGGAAATGAGTGAAGATGCCATCCCATAAATCCAAGCATTTAAAATTGCTTTGTAAATAATTGAATACCATTTATAGACCTGTTTGTATCAGCACTATGAAAAAAGTCAGGTGGAGATTTGGAGAAGGTTACATATTATCAGGGAAGTGTCTCTTGATAACAACATATATTTTGTTGTTTGTAGTTAAAGACTTACAGTTAATTAATTTCTAACTGTCTGTAGATACATGTGTAAAACCTGGACATAAAGTATGTTAATGACAAAAAGAGTACATGTATATACTGTATGAGATTTTATGATAAATATGATTTTTTTTGTTTCTTATTTTTGTAATCTATTTAAATAGAAGACTGTGCAGAAATGTGAAAAAATAACTATTTAGAAAAATAAGAGGGTTAAGTTAGAGCCAAAATGTTTTCTCATGCATGTCTTCTATTTTCTGTCATATCATTACTAAGTCAATAAGTCCTGCTAACTTTTTGTATTGCCATTTTTATTACAATTTTAATGCATTTTCCATCAGGCTGTCTTGGAACAAATTTCCCCTACATTCTCCCATTAATTGCTAGTTGTTCTACTAAAGAGGGCAAGGTAGCTCAGTGGTTAGGGCTTTGAGCTGTCAATCTGAATGTTGGGTGTTCAAATCCCAGGTCCACTAAAGTTACCAATTTGAGTCTTTGAGCAAGACCCTTAACCCTCTTTGCTCCAGGGATGTTGTGATTAACCCTGTGCTCACCTTGTAAGTCGCTTTGGATAAAAGTGTCGGCTAAATGACCAAATGTAAATGTAAATTTCTATTGTATTAAGACTAGTTTGTAATCAGTTTGGCTATTCTAAAACATGAACTTTAGAGCAGCAGCTTTCAACCCTACTGTGAACATTATTTTGTTTTATTTTCCTGGTGGACTTGATGATGCCAGCCAATGTGAGAAATGCCTTTATCTGCTTTCACGTTTGCGACCTCACAGACTTGTCTGGCTCTTATTTTCTCTTTTCTTTCTGGGGTTCTCAAAAAATTCCCTTTGCTTGTACCATAGTACTGTATACTTCCACAAATATGTTGTGAAGAACAGTCTTAATTAAAATCGCCTTAACCTTGAAATGATTTACTAATTTTAATAGTTGTCTAACCACTTGCAATATGTAATATTTGATATTTTTAATAATTATTTTTGTCTTATTTGTTTGATTCGGCATCCTTTATTTAGCTAATAACTTGCACTAAAATTTATTTTAGTTTATTATTGATAAATAAAACCCTGCTTGGTATCGGTCTTACAGGATTTACTGTATATATGTATATAAGCTGGTTTGTCCAGCTTATGCTACTGCAATTAGTATTAAATAATAAAGTAATAAACCAAAATAATTAATATAGCATTATCATAGATAAACCTGTACCCCAAATATTTTATTCCAAATTTACTGGAAGTCAAACCATGTTAGACACCATGTTTGCAGAATGATCATAATCAGTACAAAGATAAAGATGGATCACTTGGTATAATAATAAAAGAGAAATCAAACTTGTTCTGGACTACACATATTTGAAGAGAGAATAGAATTTTTATACCATACACCAAGGAAAAAGCTAAGAGGAGATAAAAGATGAGCGCTCCCATCGGTCAATGGATCACACACAAAGGACAACAGCATGAAGCCCATCACTCAGATGAGAAGAATTGATTTGCCATGCCTGCCTCTCACTATAAGCTGTACGATCAGAAGGAAATGATTCATAATTGACTGCTGTGGAGATTTTATTAAAGGTTAACTGTTCACTATTGTACAATATTTGCTGCATATGTACCATCAGTTTTTCATTTAGTGCTTGATCATTGATCAATTTGATTTAGCTGTTTATCATGGACAGTATTTTGGAGAGGTATATATAAATACTTTAAATGTGATCATTTGAAGTGTAACAAATAAAATTTGTTAAAGCAAACTGTTTTTTAAGTCATTTTATTCACCAAATCTTTAATCGCAGAATATTTCCTTTAAACAATATCCTCATTTTAGGGCGGCACGGTGGCTTATTGGTTAACGCGTTCACCTCTCAGTGCTGGGGATTCAGGTTTGAATCTGGGTGGAGCTTTCATGTTCTCCCTGTGCCCATGTGGGTTTCCTCCAGGTCCTCTGGTTTCCTCCCACCATCCAAAAACATGTAATCAAGGTAAATTGAATGCTCCAAATTGCCCCATATAGTGTGTGTTTGTGTGTGTGTCAGTGTGAGGGAGTGTGCCAAGGGATAGATCGGCACCCTGTCCTGGATGTATCTGCCCAGCTCAACGTTCTCCCCTAGATGGGCATTGGGAACCCAATATCCTCTTTTTAAAGATTTACTGCATATTTCTCTAATATTAACTATTCCATTATAAACTTGTCATATAAACTCAGTGATTGTATTGCAAACCAACACAAACTAAATACACTGTATATATCAAGTAGCCTTGCCTTTTAAACATGCTTAAATTAAACTTTGTTGGGCAAAATTAGAAGCAAAGGATGTTCTATTTTATCATTTAATTACAAAATGCAGAATAGTTCCTGAACTATTTATTTGTATTATATCATAATATAAGCCGATCTGGCATAATCGGAGGAGCATCTGTATATTATTAATAGCCCATTGGAAATTATTAAATATATATACTGTAATAAATTCACAGAAATTCACTGGAGTGAACTCAAAATATCTGGCTTCATTGTTGCAACACATCAGAAATGTACTGCCATTCAGCTCAGTTTAAAGATACATTTTAGCACATGCACGCACACAGATAGATGGCATGCTAATTTTTTTTCTTCCAGATTTAGCAGCATGTCCCATTTTCTTTTCACTTGCCACTCAATCACTCATTATAGACAAACATTTATCAGGTTTTGTGACATCCATACTGAGGTATGCCACTAATTTTCTGAAGGGCAAACCTTTCTGTGTTTCGATTATGGTGCAATTATGTATGATGGAATGTGCATTGAACATGAAATGTAGTTTCTGTTTAGTGGTTCAATTAGTTTGTACCACAGACTGTGGTTTAATTTTGGTCATTTAAATCCACCATCATACTCTCCTCAGATGGGGTCTCATTTTTTGTATATACTCATTGTTGGCTTTGTATCTGGCTTCTGGTGACTCGCTTTTCTGAGTTAGCCTTTGCTGATGATCTGCCATGGGGCAGAGCAGCAGTGAGTGCTGCAGGTACTTTGGGGCTGGGTTTAAGGCAAACATAAATATACTGTTTACATTATGAAGAAGATAATGACCCTAAACACAGCTCCAAATGACTACTGCCTTGCTGAGGAAACTGGTTAAGTATGTCTCCAGACCCAAATCAAGTGGAAGCTGGAGGAGCACATGGTGTCTAACATCAACCATTTTACATCATTATATTACTTACAATTGTTATATAAAATTAATATTAAGACTTAATATTAAGACTTATTTCTCTTATAGACTTAGTTTAATTGCAGTGTTTCAAATTTAATCCAAGGCCCTCATGCAGTCCCATCACCCATGCATGGCTTCTATCTGAGCATTTGAGAGAAAGTTTTTTTTTTTTGTTTTTTTTTTTAAAACATCATTTGTTTTCTGGTTAAGCCAGACTGGTTAAGTTTCAGTCAACCATCCCAACACCGCCTGCACCCAGCAGTTCTGGAGGTGACATTCCATGACTATGGAGTTAATTTACTATTATGTAATAGTAGATCTCTAGAGCAAATATTTTAAATATAAGAAAATAAAGCACTCGATTTAGACAGAAAAATAACTAAATATGTTTGGATTTACCATACTTGTGATTTTTTTGTTGTTTGAGTTCAGACATTTAATGCTTAGTTACAAAACTGCTTGCTCATGCTTTAATATATTATGCCCTCCTACAGAGCACATGATTCTGCAAATATTCACTTCCCTTGCATTCTCAACTATTTTGCGCTTCACGCAATAAAAGTCACTCATTAATTACAAGGAGTAGCTGTTGTGGTTTTAAACAATACATTTCTTCTTGAATCTACTCAACACTTTTATTCATTTAGAATGATGGATTGACCACATCTACAATTTACACCTCAATACACAATAGACAGAGTCAAGTTTGAAGCTTCAAGTGTCAAGTTTAATTGTCAAAGACCTCAGATAATGTAATTTCTTCCTGAAAAGTATTTGTTAAGATATACATACACTAACAAAGCATCAACATGGATTTAGGCATGACTATGTGTGCATGCCAATCAGTTTTAGTGTACTAAAATGTGTGTGTGTGTTTGTGTGTGTGTGTGTGTTTTGTTACTGTTAAGTGCGGCAATAAAAAAAGTTTGCTCCTGTTCCCAGTTCAAATAAATGTTAATTATTATTAATTTTATAAATAATTTAACTTAATTTAAATTCAGCAACAAATTACGTCCCAATCTACAAGAATTGAACAGATAAGAAACAAAGACATTGACAGCTATCCATTTGAAAAGGTTATGAAGCCATTTGTAATGTTTTGGGACTGAAGTGAAGCATAATGGTAGCTATTATGTTAACGTCACAGATAAGATTCAGTAAAAAGGAAAAGACATATTGGGAAAATATTAAATGAAGTGATGACAAAGGTGGAATGTTTTTGAAGTTCTGCATCCTGTGACATCTGGCATGAATCTAACAAATTGCTGCATATTCATACAACATTTACCTGACATCAAATTTAAACTAGTATCGGAACCCGAATTGCTCAAAAGTAAAGCTGGACACTTTGAACATCCATCCATACAACCGTCCATCATCTTCCGCTTTATCCTCCACTAGGGGGGGGGGGTTTCCCAGCATCTCAGTGTCCGGCTGCCCGGCTGGGCAGGTACACCCAGGAAAGGGCGCCGATCAATCGCTGAGCACACACTCACTCACACTCTACAGTATATGGGATAATTTGGAGAATTCAATTGACCTTGAATGGAGGAAACCAGAGAACCCGGAGGAAACCCAGGCGGACACGGAGAACATGGATGCTCCACCCAGATTGGGATTCAAACTGGGAATCCCTAGTGCTTAGAGGCGAACATGCTAACCACTAAGCCACTGTGCTGCCCACTTTGAACATGTGTTATACTAATTTACATAGGATAGCTCAAATTTAATAATAAAAAAAAAAAGTTAAAAGACTTTGACTGTGTCAGAAGGATCAAACACGATCCTAAAGACAAACTACTAGAAACAAGAAATGTATTTAAGAATGTATGAAAGGGTGGGCTCAGTGTGGCTCAGTATAAACATGCAATCATTGTAGCTAGGGCTAAATATTATCTGAGCTCATGGAGAACACCCAAAAACAACTAAAAGTTCACAACAGCAAAAGTATTTTTTAGTACCATTGCTAAGGTTAACGAATCATATTCACGCATTTAGCAGCAATAATTTTATGAATTTATTTTATGATAAAATTGAAAACAGATATAAACCATGTTACATATAATAGTGTAATAAACAATTAATACTATAGTCACTAGACAATATATATTAAAACCCCAGTGACAGCATTAATAAAAATGTTACTGATTTACTAATGTCCACTGATTATATGTTTTTTTTCTTGTCTTATTACATGATATTGCAGCAATTTACAATATAGACCAAACCATTTCAGAATATAGATTAGAACTAAAAGAAAACATGGTGGGCATTACTAGACATGTAGATCTTTCTGTAAAATTGCTGTTAAATTACCTGTGTAAATAATAAAGATTCTTGTTATGTTTTTGTCACGTGGTGTGGGTTGGTCTGGTTGTCCACGACCCCGTAATCATGCGCACATGGGTTTCATCACGGTCCCTCTATTCCTTCCCCGCCAGTTAGTCTTGAGCCAAGCCTGTGCCATGCACCGACTACACTAGCTCTCCCCTCGCCTTGCCTTTCATTACCTCGCCTGCCGCCACTACCTCGTCCAAGCTCCCTACACGCCAGTCACACCGGATTGGGACACGACGCCGGCTGACGTCAGGCTTTGCCACACACCGCGTCTCCACATTATCACGCTCACTGCTTCATGTTACCTCCAGTGTGTCGTCTGTTCCCAGTTCTGTTTACCCTGTGTGTCTGGAATAAACCCGTTTTGCACCTCATCTCCGCTTACAGACTGAATTCGTCTCCGAGTAGTGGAGCCACCCCGCCCCGGTCGTTTGACCGATAACATTACTAACTGGCCACAATGGATCCCTCGGAGTGACTCAGTGTTTTTTCGGAGTGACTTTGGTTTTTTGGCATGTTGGGCCTTGTTCTTTGGTCGGTTCAATTTCAATCTGTCATGCCAACCTGGCACCTGGAACGCCAAACAACAACGAACGCAACAAGGCCTCGCATCAGCCACCCGCTGGACTGCTCCTGCCACTTTCCATACCTGGGCGTCCCTGGTCACATATCGCGCTGGATTTCGTCACAGGTCTGCCGAACTCCAGAGGTATCACCGTCATCGCTACCATCGTGGACCGGTTCTCTAAGTCAGTAAGTCTGATAGCACTGCCCAAGCTCCCCTCTGCTCTAGAGACTGCCAAGCTATGTTTCGAGTATGTCTTCAGGGTCTTTGGTATTCCCGTGGACATCGTCTCGAACCGGGGACCCCAGTTCATCTCCCAGGTATGGAAAGCCTTTTATAGTTATTTTGGTACCAGTGTTTCCCTGACCTCAGGTGGCCACCCCAGTCCAACAGCCAGGCGGAGAGCACAAACCAAGTGGTGGAGACCATCCTGCGCTGCGTTTCCGCCCAGCACCCAGAGCACTGGAGTGACCATCTAGCCTGGGTGGAGTACGCAATTAACAACGCGTGCAGTTCCGCCGCCAGTAGGTCTCCCTTTGAGGTAGCACTGGGCTACCAACCTCCCCTATTCCCTGAGGAGCAGGCAGAGATCAGCGTCCCATCGGTCAGCCAGCATATTCGCCGCTGCCGGCGCATATGGAAGAACACCATGCTAGCACTTCGCCAAGCCCAAGCCACGTCCACCCTCTCGGCCAACCGTCGGCGCCTGTCTACAAGGTGGGTCAACTGGTCTGGCTGTCCATGAAGAACATCCAACTAAAGACAGAGTCAAAAAAACTAAGCCCCCGCTTCATAGGACCCTTCCCCATCACCAGGGTCATAACCCAGCAGCTGTCCGCCTCCACTTGCCCCGACACATGCACATCCACCTCACCTTCCACATCTCCCATCTCAAGCCCGTCATCCACTCCCCGCTCAACCCCACCCCCCGTCACGCCCCAGCCCCACACCTCATCGACGGCCAACCGGCCTACACGGTCCATCGTCTGCTGGACTCCCGACGTCATGGCAGAGGAGTCCAGATCCTAGTCCACAGGAAGGGGTATGGCCCAGAAGTGCGCTCCTGGGTGCCTCGGGCTGCTATTCTGGACCCCTCCCTCATTGACGATTTCCACCGACGGTTCCTGGACAAGCCGTTTAGGGTGCCGGGAGGCACCCGTTGAGGGGGGGGGGGGTAATGTCACGTGGTGTGGGTTGGTCTGGTTGTCCACGCCCCTGTAATCATACGCACCTGGGTTTCATCACGGTCCCTCTATTTAAGTCCCGCACTTCCTTCCTTCCCCGCCAGTTAGTCTTGAGCCAAGCCTGTGCTACGCCCCGACTACACTAGCTCTCGCCTCGCCTTGCATTGCCTTGCCTTGCCTCGTTTTTGTGTGTGCTCGTTTCTCGCCTGTGCTGTGTTTATTTGTGTGCAGCTCACCGCCTGCCGCCACTACCTCATCCAAGTTCCCTACACGCCAGTCACACCGGATTGGGACACGACGCCGGCTGACATCAGGCTTTGCCACACGTCGCGTCTCCACGTCATCACACTCACTTCCTTGTGTGACCTCCAGTGTGTCGTCTGTTCCCAGTTCTGTTTACCCTGTGTGTCTGGAATAAACCCCTTTTGCACCTCATCTCCGAGACTGAATTCGTCTCTGAATAGCGGATCCACCCCGTTCGTTCCATCGTTCTGAATAGCGGATCCACCCCGTTCGTTCCTCTGAATAGCGGATCCATCGCTCGTTCGACCGATTCTAAGCTAGAAAAAGTAAACTATGGCATATCACACATTGATTTGGATCTCTTTCACTAGGCAGTTTAGCAGTATTACATTTTTTTCACATTTAAAACATTTAAAAGATAGTAAATGCCTCTGCCTCCAATATGCAAAATAAAATAAAATAAAAATCACACTTTAATAACATTAAGATTAGATACATGTTATTCGTTTTTGACAGGATGTTGTAATAATTCATTCCATAAACTTCAACTGACAATAAGCTTTATTTTGTATTTATAGCCTGTGAGCTTTTAAATGCCCAGCAAACAAAATGAGGATTAAGAGAATAATGATAAATGAAATAATAAAAAAAAATGCATGTGCAATAAAAATGTGTTGATTTTTTTCTGTAGACTGAGGCTTTCACTAAAAAAAATCAATAAAACATGGGCATTCACAACATATTCTCCAAACTGAATTAGATGTAACTGTAAACAATTTTAGATCATGAATCAATCTTAGTCAATTGTAGGAGATATCATAGACTAGAGATCTACTTTAATGGTTTTGATAGGCAAACTGTCAGATGACCAGCTGTACATCTAGTGTCAGACAAATCTTGATGTAAAGTTTAACTATGTATGAAATAAAAGAAAATATTACATTTAAATGTGCAGTATGTATAGAATATAAATATATATAGGGTATATAAATGTACATAACCCAGTGGCATGCTAGAGTTTAGGGAAATGATTAGTGTTAAAAGCAGCAGGCCAACCTGAGAACCCTTAGCTCTGTAGGTTTTCAGTCTTAGATAATGCAAAGATGTTATGAGGTTAAATCAATAGCTGTTCACTAAATCTCAGCAGTGATAGCCTTAGGCAGGATGCAACTGCATGCTCTGCCAAAAAGAACTTTAAGTGATAGATTGATTTCTGTTTAGGTGTGCGTGAGCATATAAGATTGACTGAATAGCCATAAGAATATCCATGTGTCCTGAAGGTCAAACATTGTATACAGTTGTTTTGCAAAAAAAAAAAAAAAAAAAAAAAACACAAATCTATAAGGATGCAAATATCAAAAACAATGGGCATTAGCTCTTCTTTGTATATCTACAAAATATAGATTTGACCCATTCATAGTGACTGTCATTTCTGATGCTTCGCCTTCACATGGCAATAGCCTTGGTCATTTGTTTATTGGGGAAAATGATAAAACATTTTTTAACAAAAGTATGTGGACATTTCGAATTATTAAACAACCTGAAAGTGAACTTGGAGCTTGTGACATATAGAATGAAGACAGCAATGGGATTTTAACTTAAAAAGGAAACTATAATGTGATAAAACTAACAACTTCATTTAGTGTTACACAGGCACAACAGTTATTTTTCTCCCACTCAGACGCTTACAATCCTTTTCACTCCTCTGCACTGCACATAAAAAAATGTTTTTTTTCATTTACTGTACCTGATCTGCTTTTCTGACTTTTCCTCCTATTCACAGACTGTTTTTTATCATGCCCTTGTTGCCATCTTCCCCGAACCTCAGATGTTGCACGCGTTGCTGCATTTTTATGGCTATAGATGATAATATCATCCAGTTAGTCAGTGGTGTATGTCATGTAATGGGAATAGAATTTTGTCCATCAGATGCTGAAACGTGACTCTCTGAACAATCCAACAACATACAACAAATTTGTAAAAGTAAAATGGTGTGAATAAGGACATTTTTTTTCATGGAACATTTATGTTAAGGGGATCTGTGAGTATTCCTGCCGCACCTCCATTTTCTCTATAAGTGGGTCCCTCTTCCCAATTTTCTTTTATGACATCTGGGATAACGTGAGACTTACAACTATTAATCAATGCAAAATTTGCATTTTCACTATTAAGTGCTTGGTAAGAAAATAATCATGGTGTAATTAGCTACCACAATGCAAAGAGCAGAGAAGTTTGGCATTACAAAAGCTATAGTGTCCTACCGAACCATAGAATTTGGTGTTACAGTATTAGCTCTATTTTAAGCATACCTCAAGCACTTTTTTTTTAGTCCTGTGTTTTCAACCCTTTTCCATAAGCTCATACAAAAGGGCCTATAAACTGCCATTATTGCCCTTTGGTGATCAGTGCCCTTACAATTATATTAGAGAAACATAATATAATAAAAGCATATTGTTGAATTGGTTTGATATCACTAATATATGATATAAAAATATTTTTTTTGCATTCAAAATAATGCAAATATTTTCAAAATACATCTGTCTGCATTCTGGATATTCAGCCACAACATACGTATTTATAATCTTCCTTTTCTAAGAACTATTTCCTGTATTTTACTCTTGTTTGGAGTCAAAAATGTAACTTTCAGGCTTCTCCCGTGCCACAGGCAACCTTGAAGGTGCCTGGCACAGTGGTTGCCTCAGACAAATAGATTTAAAGTAGTGTTAAATTTGACTTCCTTAGGGAAACCAAATATGCATTATTTATGTTTAGGCATATGTAACTACAGCACTAGTATTATAATTATCATTATTATTATCATTATTATTATCATTATATTCTAACTATGTTTCTGTGTGTATAGTACATTACATTTCTGAAAGAAGATGAAACAATAAAAGTGATAAACTTTGTTTTTTCATAATTTCCAAAAAGAAACTACACTGCTCAAAAAATAAAGGGAACACTCAAATAACACATCCTAGATCTGAATGAATGAAATATTCTCATTGAATACTTTGTTCTGTACAAAGTTGAATGTGCTGACAACAAAATCACACAACAAATCATCAATGAAAATCAAATTTATTAAGCAATGGAGGCCTGGATTTGGCATCACACACAAAATTACAGTGAAAAAAAACACACTACAGGCTGATCTTTGATGTAATGTCCTTAAAACAAGTCAAAATGAGACTCAGTATTGTGTGTGGCCTTCCTGTGCCTGTATGACCTCCCTACAACGCATGGGCATGCTCCTGATGAGGTGGCGGATGGTTTCCTGAGGGATCTCCTCCCAGACCTGGATTAAATCTGCCAACTCCTGGACAGTCTGTGGTGCAACGTGACGTTGGTGGATGGAGCGAGACATGATGTGCCATTCTTGCCTTCTTGCCAAAGCTCGCATTGATGTGCCATCCTGGATGAGCTGCACTACCTGAGCCACTTGTGTGGGTTGTAGAGTCCGTCTCATGTTACCACGAGTGTGAAAGCACCACGAACATTCAAAAGTGACCATAACATCAGCCAGAAAGCATCGGTACTGAGAAGTGATCTGTGATCCACCTGCAGAACCACTCCTTTATTGAGTGTGGCTTGCTAATTGCCAATAATTTCCACCTGTTGTCTATTCTATTTGCACAACAGCATGTGAAATTGATAGTCAATCAGTATTGCTTCCTAAGTGGACAGTTTGATTTCACAGAAGTTTGATTTACTTGGAGTTATATTGTGTTGTTTATGTGTTCCTTTTATTTTTTTGAGCAATGTATATTTTGTATGCCTTTTAGTTAACCTACAGAACCAACATATCCCATTTCCACCAATGTTTTTTAGTAGCCTATGTAATGTAGTGTTTGTATCTGCCCCTGTTTAAATTGTGGCATTTTTTGTCTTCCACACATGTTCCAAACCTTGCAAAACACCTCAGACTTAAAAAATGATGGATGACTCCAGAAAGTTTCAGACATTTTCTTTCATCACCAGAACAACCCTTAGAGGGAGAAAAATTGCACACACTGATTATAACAGCTGTTATAGGTCAGACATATGTTATATTTGCATTAGCCATAATATACTTCTTGTAGTGTTCCAATAAATTTGTTTTGAGATAAAACTAGAGTGTACTGCACACAAATGTATATGGTTGAAATAATAAAAAAAGTAATTCAATAAGTGAATACTTGATGCTTGAGAGAGAGGCCTAGTAATATTGTTCATTTAAAAACCTGAAACAATTTCCAATGTGAGATATGATACCTGCAATATACATAATCCAACAATGCAAGTTGTCCTTAAGTAAATAGAACAATTAATATTGCTCATGGCCATTCAGGGAGAACGTTTCAGGTGATGGGCAGATACTTACATG
The DNA here is from genome assembly GCA_019802505.1 of Corydoras sp. C115. Classification (NCBI taxonomy): domain Eukaryota; kingdom Metazoa; phylum Chordata; class Actinopteri; order Siluriformes; family Callichthyidae; genus Corydoras; species Corydoras sp. C115. Next base: position 7,997,272 of record JAFMOC010000001.1, read on the forward strand.
GACATAAACACATATAGGGGAAATTAAGATTATTCAAACACATATAGAAGCAATTTAGTCTATTCATCTTGAATCCATGTTTGGATGCAAGACTGGAAGGAAACTGGAAAACCCAGAGAAACATAAAAAAGCTTAAAGAAAAGAAGAAGAAGAATGATTGTTGTTAATTATAATAATAATATTATTATTATTATTATTATTATTATTATTATTATTATTATTATTATTATTATTATCATCATCATCATTAGAGCTGCACCTAACGATTAAGTTTCTATCTTCGATTAGTCAATTAATCTAAAAACTATTATTCTAATGTGATTGTGTTTGGAATTAAAATAACTTCTCCAAAATAATGAAAAATAAAAACATTTAATGTTGAAACAGTTTCTTTTATCAAACACAGTGCTCTTATGGGTACTATTAAAACACAAAAATGCTTTAGCATTAACAGCAAACATAAACCACAAGAGATTTATGTATAATTTAAAGATAATATAAGATAAACCTTTATTTGTCCCACAATGGGGAAATTCACAAACACATTACAGTAGAATGATGGTGAAATATTTTGAAATTAGTCTTTTACTATTACGGAAATGTCTTATCAATACTACTGGACATAAAACTGCTAAGACAAGAAAAAACAAGAAGTAAACCGAACCTACATTGCTGTTTTGCTGCCATGTGGATGTTTGAACATTAAACGCTCGTGCATAGCAGTGGTACCTTTGTGAAAAATCCATCTCCACTTTGCAAATCTGACAAAGCACCACACATTGTTGTGTTTCTGTGTGAAGTGCTCCCAGGCTTAAGATACACGCGGGTGATTTTTAGCCGCTGTGCTTCAAATAAATCCATCTTTCTGGTAGGGCACCGCCATTTTGTTGATGCGTTGAAGTTATGTAAATCGACTTATTTTCGTAAACAATTACGCCGACGTAGTCGGTGCATTGCCGCAGCCCTAATTAACATACATCTAGCAATAAGAATAAGAAACAGAGGCAGTACTTGAGACATAGCAAGACAAATGTTTGTTACCAAACTAAATCAACATTAAAAAAAAAAAGTATTAAATCCAAGAAATGAAAAATAACAATTATTTATATTTAACAAATATAAAATTAATGTGTATAAACAGCAGAACAAAGATGATGAATATACATGATAAAAAAAGCCCACAGAACAATGATATGTAAGTAATAGACAGCAACAAACTATGTGGTAAAAAGACACACAATATATACAATAAGAATGACAACATACAAAGCAAAGACAGAAAGACTCAGGAACAGATTTAGATGTGGACCCATGGAGTCAACTGAATTATTATGTTTAGTAAAGGAAGTCAACAGAATTTAGAATGCTTTTCAAGCTGACAGATTCAGATTCACGCTTACTCATGTAGTGCACAAGAATTTGAATGTTACATACTTCATCTTCATTAATATAAACAAAACCGTTTCTAAAAATACAGATTATAAAGCTGATTTATTAGCAGATTTATTAGCTGATTTATTAGTAATTATGAACAGAAGGGGTTTGTAAGCTGAGATAAAAAAAGACAGCAGAATTGAAAATGCTCTTTAAAGTAACAGGAAAGAAAAATTTTCTTCTTTGGGAGCGATAAAGTAAGGGATGCTGTCAGTTTCATACTTAGATCATATGTGGTATGAGGGCATGATAGAGTGGCGCTTGTAAATGGGAAAAGTTAGGAAATCAGGTCAGGTAAATAAAAATACCTGTTGCCTCATTTTGTGTCTCTACTCTTGTGTTTTTGTTCTGCTTACTGAATAGAAAAGGAAAAGGCATTCACAAACAGCAGTTGCTTTTACTCACCTGATCTTATTTCCTGACTTAATCGCCTGTTTCTGAACTCCACTCATCAATGCCCTTGTGACAGATACATTAATAAGCACAACAAGGCTCTTTACTTTGACATACTTGTATTCACAATAAACAGTAAGCAAAAGTCAGACACTAGGTGTCATCCAACATTCCCCTCTACATATAGAAAGAACCAACAAAACAAATTCAATCAGCTTGAAATAAATAGCCAAGTTGGTAGCTGAAATTCTGTAAAACAAAAGAAATGCGCTGAGCAGGAGGCCATGACCAGGGTGAGAAAATGTCAGTATGATTGAATTGCTGGAAGAAATAAATAAATGCAATGTCGTTAGTATTAGACAGACTAACTAATACAGTACCAGGTTTAACAATTGCACCAATTAAAAGAAGAGTGGAGCATAAATGAATGAAAAAGGAGAAGCATATGGTTGTAATTAAATACATGTGATTAGAATTCAGAAGATATGATCCAACAGATGTAATGCTGAGAAGAAATCAAGAATTAATCGGAAACATATATGCTCAATATAGTTTTTTTTTTCATTGAGTATTGTTATTGTTCTTATTAAAAAACTAAACAAAGCTATTACAATCAAATATATTTATACAGAGAGTGATGCATCTCCAATGAGTTTTGTTAATTTCTCACATACCATATGATCCCTCCACAAATTTATTCTTTTTGTTTTTTCTTGGAGCGTTGCATTCAAGTTGCTAATTGTATTGTAATTGTGTATGACTTTTTCTGTAACATCACGACTAATGTAATGAATCATAACATTTAAATTTTCACCTGCTTTGAGCTAGACTTAAGATAAGTGGCAGGCAAACAAAATGAATGGCTACTTTGTTCAGCACTGTAAATGCTTCTCTGAAACATCACACACATGCACACACACATACTCATGATTTATTCAGGACATTCTGTGGCCCATCTGACTTGCTAGCACAGATGGACATGCACATGCACACACAGGCGTGCAACAAGATCACCAGGCACTAAACAGGCCTTTTTTATCAAACTAGTTACCCACATTAATAGTGGCATTTGCTTTATTGCATCCAGGGGTCACTGAATCATCAAGCCATATAATAAGAAAATGTGCCGCTATGAGACTCTGCAGATACACCAAACTGAATTAGGGAACCAAGAATTACGACCTGACTGAGCCGATATAATTACATAACACCTTACTTATGTGTTATTTTTAAGACAATATCAAATAAGTTCTCAGTCCCTGAGAACGGCCCGAGGACTTCACAGAGCCATTGAAGCATGTATGGCTTGCTTGCTTGAATACATGTATGTATTCATCAGTACCATGGTTATACTTTTCGGCAATCATTAAGATGTTTTAAAAAAATAAAAAAATAAATAATAGGGCGGCATGGTGGCTTAGTGGTCAGCACGGTCGCCTCTCAGCACTAGGGATTCCCGGTTCGAATCCCCATCTGGGTGGAGTTTCCATGTTCTCCTCATGTCCGCGTGGGTTTCTTCCGGGTTCTCCGGTTTCCTCCCACAGTCCAAAAACATGGATCAAGTCAATTGAGTTCTCCAAATTGCCCCGTATAGAGAGAGTGTATAGTATGTGAGTGAGTGTGTGCCCAGTGATAGATTGGCGCTCTGTCCTGGGTGTATCTGCCCAGCGCCCGAGACGTTCTCCCCTGGATGGGCATGGGGAACCCCACCGCGACCCTAATAGAGGATAAAGCGGAAGATAATGAATGAATGAATAATAATAATAATAATTAAATTTGTTGACTGGAAAGATGAAAGTGACCAGACATCAAATAATATTATACTGGCAAAGGACAACATGGGAATGTTCCATGAAGAACAACACACCCAATCACATAAAACATGACACATTAAAAGACCAAATAACATAATAAAGGTTATTAAAATAAATCCACGATGTCTTAGTGGTTAGCACGTTAGCCTCTCAGTGCTAGGGATTCCCGGTTCGAATCCCAATCTGGGTGGAGTTTCCATGTTCTCCCCTTCTCCGTGTGGGTTTCCTCAAGGTTCTCCGGTTTCCACCCACAGTCCAAAAACATGGATCAGGGTCAATTGAATTCTCCAAATTACCCCATATAGAGTGTGTTTGTGTGTGTGTCTGCGTGAGTGAGTGTGTGCCCAGCGATAGATTGGCGCACTGCCCTGGGTGTAGCTGCCCAGCGCCCGAAATATTCTCCCCTGGATGGGCATGGGGAACCCCCCGTGACCCTAGTAGAGGATAAAGTGGAACATTTCTACTAATTACCACAGCATTAATGATTCTGCTGAAGGCAAGTGACCCCTTTAACCAAATTCTTTACATACACTGTGCTAATATGCTACCATAGCTTAGAATGCATCATTTTTGTAAATCCTTAAAAGGAAAAAATAAAACAATAGGTATCCACCGAAACCGGTGTGGTAGATGCTCACTGTTTCTATAAAGTTATTCTAAGTTATTATAAAAATAATGAAGATTATACATGTAAACTGAAAAAAACATCAGATAATACATTCTGTTGAAAGTCAATAAATTTATACAAAATAAATAAAATAGAATTTTACCTCAGAAAATATCATTATTTTTGACTATGAATCTTTTTTGCAGACCACACATACACAAATGCCTACATGCCTACATGCTATATGTTATTATAATTTTTTTACTATATTTGATTTGCATGCCTGTTTCTGCAGCTAATTAAAGCATGTGTTTTCCTGGTATTGTCATGGAAACAGCACTAGGCAGTTACTATTAAATGGATGAGGGTAATGATACTATTCCTCTAAGCACTGGTATGCCACATAAGATGACCTTTTCTCACAAATAAAGTAAAACTCAGACTCATGCAGCTTGTTTTTAGGGATATTGTTCAGTTTACTTTCATCCACATGACTGATTTTTAATGCATTAAAATGTTTTTTTAGAATACCTGTTTTACAACAATGTTTTACAATCAAAACATGACTATCTATAATTTTAACATAAGCAAGCAGAAAACAAGAAGAAAATAGTAATTACAATGTTGAATTAGCAAAACCACTAATGTTTTTACAAGAATAAGTAATGGATTCATACATTAAGTATTACTATTGTAAAATAAAACTTAACTGGATAATCAGTGAATGGAGCAGGCTTACTATCTTTTATTAATGACTAATGGAGAAATCAATCATATGACACAAAATATTAATATAAACATATGTATGGTAGCATATAAAACAATAATGACATGTACATAATTGACCATTCTGTTGCACAATTGACGTTCTATTGCTTATTTAAATATGATTCATATTTTAAAGTCCAATGATGGCAATTCAAAGGCAAGAGGAAATCTTGAAGGATGTGCCAATCTCCAGAACTCTAATCAATCAATCATGTGCAACCACTTACTGATACCTAAGAAACCACTTGAAACATCTTAGCAACCACCTATTAGCATCTTAGCAACCACACAGACTTAGAAGCAGCCTCCCAATACCTAGAAAAAAAAGAAATGCCAAAGCAGTCACATATTGTACAACCGTTTCCGTGAACTTGACAATGATTTAAGACATGCAGAACCTTAGATTTAAACCTTCACAATGGCAAAATGTATAAATTATTCTGAGCATTTCGCACCATAGCCAGTAAAGTATATTGCTGAAGTACACTGTAGTAGCTAAAGGTTTACCACTACCATGTCCACACACTGCGTTAGGTGACAAGAAACCATACAATCGTTAGATGTAATAACAGAGGTTCTTTACCTAAAACATATGGCTCCAATGCAGCAATGAAAAAAATGAACAAATTTCAAACAAGAAAATGAAAGTAACAAAAGTAAACACTTAAAAAAAAGTAAGTCAGAATTAACAGTGGAAAAAGTTTTTTGCACCTAGGTAAGTGGTTGCTAATAGTAATTGCAAAACATGTAGTTCCAGGGCTTAAATCTGATTGGCTGAGCCATTGTATGATACACCTCTGACTGCTTCACATTCGCATCAGTGCATGAAACGTGCAAGCAAGGTTGAACATTATTTTAAATCATGTGCCTAACAGCACCTCGGTCTAATGATTTATTCACAGTAATGTGACTCTTATGCCTTACTGCTTTATCAAACAACCATTTAAAATACCTCAGTAACCACCTATCAACCATGGCAATCATATGCCAACATGATAGCTACCAATTATTTTATCTGTTATCTATCTATCTATCAGAAAATTCTTCCTATTGACTCGAGTCTGAATCCGTCAGCTTATAGAGCATGCTTCATAAAGTAGTAGGGATCTTTTAACATGATAGGCATTCTAAATAGTCTAAAGACTATTTACTTTCTTGAAAACGTCTACATCTTTAAGTTCTAGGAGCATCATTCATGTCATCATCTCCTCAGGTAAACCGGTATTCATAAGCGCAGAAGAACTGCCTGTTCTCACTAATCAATGGAAGTTTCTCAGCTAGTGTTTCTTCATGCTAAGGTATTGTTACAGCCTCTTAGCTCTGAGAGTGTGATGTTTACGTCGAGTTTTGAATCTTTTAGTGCTGAGCACTTTTTCAAACCATTTTGCAATTTACTTCTCTGCTATTGCTGACACCTTCCCTGCAACCATATTTTGCTAGACTGCTTGTGTTTTTTTCTTTTGCTTTATTTCGGTGCGCTTTTAGCATTACTTTTCTGTTTTGCCATCTGTGTTGTCATCAACAGTCTTTGTTTTGGTGTATAAAAACTTTTTGTATGTTAAAGTCTGGCTGCCTTTGGTCAATTTAATTTTTTTCCGCCATCTAAAGGCAGCATGACATCGATATATTATCCCAAAATAGGATAAAGCAAAAGTGATATGAGAACAACAATTGTCCTGCATATTTAATGTGTTTAATCGCACCATTACATAAAGGAATGGAAATCTAAATACTATATATTTTGTAGTGATTTTAATTTGGTTCAGTAAATGTCCCATACTTCCTATGAGAAAAACTTTAACTGACAAAACAACTTTAAACTGAACAAAAAACAAATATTTATCATAAAAACAATTTGGAAGAAAATGTTCAAGTAAATGAAAAGAATACACATTCAAACCAATTGATATCTTTGAATATTCTGCCTAAAATTAATGCTATTAAATTGTATGTATAGGATTGTTATTTTTCCAAATCATTTATTGTAAATTTTAAAAACATACAGTTTAGCCATTATTTAAACTGACATTTACTGTGTGAATAAATCACAATAAGAGAACCTAAACCTGTTTACAAAAGTGTGTGTGTGTGTAGTTCTACAGTGAATCCATCTGTGCTTGCTAATGTTAAACACATTTGCTGTTTCTGCTCTGCAGTCTTCTGTCAATCCATTAATCACACACATCTGCTGCCTTCATCTATCGTCCTCTGAGAGCAGTGTGTGTGTGTGTGTGTGTGTGTGTGTGTGTGTGTGTGTGTGTGTGTGTGTGTGTGTGTGTGTGTGTGTGTGTGTACGTACATGTTTCTGGACCTAATTTTATTACAATACATCACTAGTTGTACCTTTAAAAACTGTATTATAGCCTTTAATTTATTTGCATTGATTGGCGTACGACTATAAGCCAGGCAAATAGAGCATGTCTGAGTGAGTAAGTGACAAAGAAACAATGTTCATTTTGTGATGTCTGTTTTGGACAAGTTTTTGATATGCAGATATATAAATTATGTTAATAATGCCATAATATATATTTATACAGGTCGACAACCAGCATTCTGCAGAGAGTATGTAAATAACTAGTAATTTGGCTATTTCAATTCAATTTGGCTTTACTTAAATTTTATTATCTTACCATCCTGTAGATAATTTAACACGTGGCTTTCGATAAAAGGGTCATTCAGAGGATTTCAGCATTTTATAATGAAAGAACTAATTAGTGTGTTAAACCATGTGCAAATATAACTTATGTTCACACGTGAGTCAGTGCCTACAATAGATCAAATTTGTACATGAGAAAACATACAAACACTAAGGTCTAAACACTAAGAACCTATAATCAATGTTACAGAATATAACATCAATGGAACAAAAATTTGCTTTATGTATGCAAAAAAGTGTTTTACTCATGAGATTCAGTGAATTTTACTTCATGGCAGCTTTGACTGATGCCTCATAAGAAATGTGGATAACTATTTAGTGCTTTAATACCTTTTATAAAGTTTAGTAAATTTAGTGAACAAAATATTAATTGAAGAACTGTATTCATGTGAACCTGTTGATTAACAGCTGTGAGGTCGAGCATAATGCTGGCAACAGTGTATGTGGGTGTCTTGTGATTAACAATGTAATTAACCCCATTTGAGACTCAGTGGGACTCTTTTGCCTGCATGTGTGTGACACTGATTGATGATATTTTTTGAACAGTGAAAATAGGGGTTAGTTTTCTCTGATGCATACCAGAGAAAATAAAGGACACTATTGCAAAACCTAATTTACACATGTGGACTTCAACCCACCCTGTCACTGTTTGCATGTGCTCTGTTTGTGTCTGTAATTGAGGTGAAACTGTATTTTAAATAAAACATAAGATAAAAAAAAAATTAAAAAAAAAAAAAACATTAAATTTGAGCATTTTGAGGGATAAACTCTTTGAGGGCTGCACACTCCGGCTTCAAAGCAATAAGGTCCCAGTTTGATTCCTAGTGGGGCAACAACATATATAGCTCCATTCTGTGAATTCTACATGTCCTTTCTGTGCTTGCACAAGTTGGTGTTCACAAAATAGTAAAATGTAAATAATAATTTTTAAACATTTTTTTATATAATCCAGGTTTAGTTGATATTATGTACAATTAAAATTTAATTAACAGTTTGTCAATATGTATCTATGTTGTACTTGACAAGTAAATCTTCCAACAAATGTTTATTTACAATGAAATTATTTTAATTATAATTATTTAAATAAAAAAATATGTGGCAGATCAGAGGGTCAAAAGTATCCACCAAATAACAAATTGACTTATTTTTCCATCCATCCATCCATCCATTAGCTTCTGCTTTATCCTCTAGTAGGGTCACGTTGGGGTTCCCCATGCCCATCCATGGGAGAACGTTTTGGGCGCTGGGCAGATACACCCAGAACAGGGCGCCAATCCATCGCTGAGCACACACTCACACAGACACACAATTTTGTAGAATTCAATTGACTTGATCCATGTTTTTGGACTGTGGGAGGAAACTGGAGAACCCGGAGGAAACCCACACGGACACGGGGAGAACATGGAAACTCCACCCAGATGGGGATTCGAACCAGGAACCCCTAGTGCTGAGAGGGGAATGTGCTAACCACTAAGCAACTGTGCCGCCCCACTGTTATTTTTCAAAATTCAAAAATATTCCATGGAAATATAATTGTGGTGATAATTAAGCAACATCACACAAAAAATACTAAAGCTTTTGTGCACATGGGTCTACCAAAAGATCAATGATCAATACCTACAAAGTGGCTACAAGGCAAAGTGAGCTATGTAAGTAACCATCGTAAACCCATGACCTCAATCTTACAGTATGCAAGTAAGGAGGTCCTCAGACATATTGATAAGCCAAAATTCAAGCATTATAATGTGAGAAGCATGTAAAAGGTTACCTAAAATGTTACACTCATGTTTAGAAATTTAGAAACAATGCCATCAGATACTAATAAGGGGCCACTTCACATACGAGAAAATAAGAGAGTTTTAGTTTTCTAGAAATTTAGTTTAGTTTTCTAGAATGTTTAGAAATTTAGAAACAATGTGTGGGAACTCAATTGTTAGTTTAGTTTTCTAGAAATTAATTTAGTTTTCTAGAATGTTTAGAAATTTAGAAACAATGCCATCAGATACTAATAAGGGGCCACTTCACATACGAGAAAATAAGAGAGTTTTAGATTTCAAAAAAATGTAGTAATACTTACAGCTCTAAAAATATGAAATGTGTTCTAGTAACTAAATTTCAGAAACTGAATAAATGAAATTCTAACTTTAGATAAATGTGGCCAAGGTGAATACAAACTTTTGAGTGTATATATGCATTTTAGGTCCCAGATTTAGCACCTGTGTAAAGCCTTTGTTGTATGTGTTTTTGGATTCTTAGTGTATGTGCATGCATGTGTGTGTATGTGTGTGTGTGTGTGTGTGTGTGTGTAAGGAAGTTGCTAAAAGCTTTTCTATATTCCCTATGGTAAAGGCCTGTATTGTGTCAGTCAAATGCCAGTCACTAAAGAAGGAGACCATAACAGAACTGATGACTGATGAGGAAAATCTCTCCATCTCTCTCTCTCTCTCTCCTTCTTCTGAAAGAAGTAACTTGAGGAGGAAAAAGACCCACTCTAACCTGATGCGTCGTGTGTGGGAACTCAATTGTGGCCAAAATGCAGACAGAAAGCAAAGGGGGCCAAAAGAGAACACTGGAAAGAGAAAAAGTAAGAAACAGAGTGAGGGAGCTAAGGTGACTTGCCCACCCCAACATATTTGATAAAGCATGTCATCTCATCTTACTGTGTTTGAATAGAACAAATGTGTGTGTATATGTGAAAGGAAGATAAACCAGCAAAGTGGATATTAGGATACAAAAGCAAAAAGCTAATGCCTAAAGTGAGCAATAAACTACTGGTCAACCTAAGAAAGACAACTAATAAATTGAACTGAGTACAACCTTGTTTATACAAAATGATTAATGACAACTAATTGAAGCAAGCTATGATGTTTATACATATTTCTAACATGATAGTCATGCCAGTTTATAAAAATACCCATAGCATTGCTCTAATTTGCAAACATTTGTCAATAAGCATGTTCAAGTTTGGGAGAGCAATATACACGCTCACATACTGATGGCTGCTAGCAAAGCAAAAGGTGACCCTTGGTATTACTAGGACTCATTACTTTTTTACTTGTTTTTTAAATACTTGTACAAATACTTTGTTTTTCAAAATGAAGGTACAAAGGTTTCAAACTTACAAGTTCTCAAAACAGACGACAAAAATATCAAGAGAAAGAATAAATTAGAAAAGAAAATAAATGAATAAATTTAAAGACACTGAATATGTATATTTTACTTTTTTTTTCTTTAGTGTTTATGTGTGATCCCTGTAATGGACTGTGTGTTAAATGACACACAAGTTAGTATAGTTAGAATGACTTAGAAATAAATAAATTACATTTATTCCTAACACATTAAAAACATTATCTGAAATCTGTAAGTTGTTAATTAATTTAAACTGTTATTTAACAGACAAAATGTATATCCGTATATAAGTTTTTTTTTTTAAATAAGCCTACAGTTTTCAAAAAATGAAGTCAAGATTTCATTTGAGCTTTACTGTACAGAGCATACTAATATGTCTCGAACATATATATGGCAAAACTTATATTTCACAAAATTATTAACTATTAAATTTTATATGCTCACAACTGTAAATTAAATTTTGTTCATATATGAAATATTTAAACATTATGGTAGTTAAATATCACCAATGATGGGTTTATGTCAGGAATGTGCTTTATAGCATGTATTTGTTCTGTACTATTGCAATTATCTGGTTTTTATTTCTTATTTATTCCCTTCATAGTAATTTATTCTTATTTTAACTTTTATGTGCATCATTTAGCTTATTATGTTAACATGTATAACCTGCTGATGCAATTTTATTTAACTTAGTTTTAATTCCGTTCCAGTTTGCTTTTCGTCGGACGACATGGACTATTTTCTGTTTTACATTTATGTCTCACTGCCTAATTGTAGATATGTCCGTGTTGTTTTTTTTCCAAACTTGTATTTCTAAGCGTTATTTTTTCTTTTGCTTTAGGCAATGTCAAAACTTTTTTCCATGCTTGCCACAGTTCCTCATTCTTTTGGTCAAATGTATTGCTTTTTTCCCTCTTTTAAAGTTAGATACATTTCATTTCACATTTTATTACATTTATCCACTTAATCACAATGTTATTGCAAAAAGTTTTATAACATTTGGTTTAAATGTGCTTCTGACTCCACCCTAGCTATTAAATTGAAATGCTAGATGACTTCTGAGACAATTTGAAATGCTGTTTTCATAGATGGGTATCAAATATGCAGTTATTATGTGATGTAACCTTGACACATCTTGTGCAAAGACTTAATTAAATTAAGAATTAATTTAAGACATAGTATTGATTAAAAAACTTTACATTCCTATATACTTAAACCACTTTTTAGAATAATTTCCTGCCTAACGTGGCTTTCTAGCAGAAGACTACATGTGTTCCTGTAAATAATTGAATATAATTGCTAGAATCCATTATATCCATCTATGAATATGTCAACAATACACAACATTAGAGTTGTTTGTGGGAGGATGGCCAGAAAGCAGTTTAATATTAGATTAATGGAAATATTTTTTTTAATGCTAGAAAAAGAAAAACTGTAAAAGTGCACAAACCCCTTAAAATGTGCATTTGTTTCTACCCCATTTTACATAATTACTGGTTTTGGACATTTAAAGTGCAGTTGCACGAATACTAGCTATATTAACTAAAAAGACCAGACGGTTATCTTATTGAGTGGGGATTGGCGGTGACAAAACAGGAATGAAAATTAAAGAATAAAAGAAGTTTATATCTGTGGTCTGCAATCGAGCTGTTGCTTTCAGGAGACTTGTGGGCGTTTGAAAGGAGAGACAAGTTAAGCAGTGATCACTTCTTAAGTGAGAGCACTTTGCAAAGGCCACTTTTTCTCTCTGGTTTCAGTTTGCTTTTTGTGTTTGTTCCTGTGTGATAGCCTGGTAGATACACTTAGAGAACAAATCAGCCTTGTAAGCAGTCAAGAGTATAATCTAAAGAAACTTGAATGCATCATTTTTTTTGTCCTAAAACATATAACATAACTGAATAAATAAATAGCACTTTGTAATTGAGAGGTCAATTAAAAAAAAAATATTTTACATTTTAGTTTGCTGTGATATTGAATTTAATTTGAGATGGTTTCAAGCATATGAAGCATGCACAAGAGTACCTGAATAGATTTGATAAAGACAAGAAAACATGACAGAATAAGGTTCATCAAACAGGTTATAGAACAGTTTTAAAACCCAATTTTATTTTCAAATTTTGTGGTGGCTTGTGTAGAATTTAGCTTTTTGTATTTTAAATATTTCATTTATTCATTAAATCATAACATACCATTACAAGTTCTAGTGCTTATTCAATCCTTTAAATGGGTGTTAAAATGCTTTTATACATTGTTTTTCTTGGGGTCATGTACAATCTCAAAAACAAATACAATCAATCAAAAACATTCTCTAGTGTGTAGGAAGGCCATCATTGAACTGCTAAAACATCCAGATCTAGCACCAGACAAATCCAGATTTGGTGCCTAGTTTTCCCCTCTATTTTAGCACCTCCTCTGCCTCTCTAACAGTAGCAACCATAATCGTTACCACAAATTACCTGCTGACTTGGCATAGTTTCTCTTGTGGCCTGAGATTCTCTATGCTATGCCTCCACTGGTTTGATTACTTTTCCGTACACCCTAGGGTTCTGCTTTCTTTTACATCCTGTGAGTCCTGCATCGGTATAAGGATCAAGTCAATAGCCCATGAAACTATTACTGTTTTACTTTCCTCTTTTTATGCACTGACTTATGTTTATCACTCTAATTACCTCTGATGCTAACTCACACTTGTTTTCTGTCTGTTCTGTCGAACTTGCAGTTCATGCAATACAGCCCAAAAATATACAGGAACTGGAGATATTTTGCCAATACGAATGGGAACCTTATCCACAACTACCACAAAAGGTTTCAGGCTGTCAGTGATGTTGGTAATACATAGTATTATGAGCTATTGTATGTAAATCAGTCGTTTGGATATTTTTTGTTGTCATTATAATTTTAGTCAAAACGCTAGCTGCTACATTGCAGCATAATAACCAGTGCAAGTTGTAGATTTTTAATATTTTTAAATATTCTGCTAGAATCTAGCCCTAAAGTTATAGTCTATGAATTAGTTTTTCTGTGTCTTGAAAGTATTTACAAAAACACCTAAGGAATAACTGGGTGTCCTCAGTTAGTGCTTAGTTACACGTTATTCCTCCTTATGAGCAGTAATTCAGTTTTTTATTTCAAATTAAATATTTGCTTTCTGGTAATCCTGACTATTAAGGAACAAGGTAAATGCAATTGTAAAAGTACATCGATAATGTAAGCTTTGTTGAAAAATTAAAAGAAGGTAGTTCAAGGAGGTGATTTTAATGTTATGTCTGATTGCCGTTGTTACGGTCCGCTGTATGAAACGACTTAGAAAAAAATTTTGATTTCTAAACATGAGTCCTTATTGCTCTCAAAGCAGGTCTCGAAATGAATTTTGTCAAAACGATGTTTGTTAGAAACTGATTCTAATATCAGTGTCTAGAATTTAACGTCTTTACTCCTTTTAGGAGATAAAAAACCAACTCCACTTTGGCAAAATTGGTATTATATGAAACTAGACAGACTACACTTTCCAGTGATACCAACCATGATACGACTAAAGGTAAAGTTTGCTTCAGCCATACACAAAAAACTTAATAACGATTTACATTTCCCCCAATTCATGTCATGATTTGTGTTTATGTCTCTGCTTAAAAAACTTATTATTTTGTCATCAAATCATGCTGTTTCCTTACCTTGTTAGGAGCATTTTGAGACTTTTTGTAATAAAATCCGTCCAGAATTGGCGACGTATGAGGCTCTAATGCAGGTGCTTTTCCACAGCCCTGTATTGTGACTATAGTTGTTTGGACGCCATTTTGTCTGTGTTACGTTTCGCACCGATTTATAAACATGTCTCCGAAAAATCTCCACATGTCAAGCTTTCCGACGATTCCTCACATTCTATTTAGATCTGTGTTTTTGAGGAGCTTGTCTCTCGTGTAATTTCGGTTGTTTTCGCGCAGGCCGCACGACATGAGGCGCGGCGCGCAGACATAAAGCTGGATATTAGTGATCCCTGCGTGAATTCTCGTGTTTTTTGCATCTTTTGGTCATTGTTTATTATCATTACAATGTCATCAGGACAAGGTCAATTAAAATGCAGCGTCGTGGAACCCTGGAAGAGATTTGAAGTCGGAGTTATTTAAAAGTTCTGACTTGGCGGAGAATGTAAAAAGCATTCCTCCAGGCTATTAGTAAGTTATATATTTTTAATTATTCACTGGTTTTTAAACAGCACGATGTCATGCATACACTTGAAGTGTGTGTTCATGTTTATGTGTGCATCTTAATCTGATATTTGAGTGAAAAAAAAAATCATAATGCCCTTTAAAGTTTCATTAAAACATAAATAAATAGATACATAAATTGATGTGAATGAAAAAAATCATCCCCTGGTATGTGTATTGTGCATACTTTTGGATTCAAACTGATTAATATGAGTTTATTGTAGTTCTATAATTTATATATAGTTCCATCCATTATCTTCCGCTTTATCCTATATTAGGGACGCTGGGGGTTCCCCATGCCCATCCAGGGGAGAACGTTTCAGGCGCTGGGTAGATACACGCAGGACAAGGTGCCAATCTATCACTGGGCACACACTCACTCACACAGACACACTCTATATGGGGCAATTTGGAGAATTCAATTGACTTGATCCATGTTTTTGGAGTGTGAGAAGAAAACGGAGGAAACCCACGCCGACATGGGGAGAACATGGAAACTCCACACAGATGGGATTCAAACTGGGAATCCCTAGCGATGAGAGGCGAACGTGCTAACCACAAAGCCACCGTGCCGCCCTAATTTGTATATAAATAAAGTTTATGACATTCCACTATTCTTATGATTATGTCCACAGCAACATGACTTTTTATAATCCATCTCTGTTTTTAGTGAGGAAGATGATGCAGATGACAAAGATGTACTGCTGCTAGTTTTTTTTTTTGAATATTTATTATTGAGTGCACATAATTAACACTTATTTTGTTACACATTTTGCACTGTTCCTTTAATTAAGTTTTTACTATATTTTGTACTTTTATATTCTAGTGTTTATGTTTTATGGCATATACAGAATAAAACCCCTCTATTTGTTGGCATATTGCTATAAAATAATTGTTATTGCTTTTCTTCTGTGCGGAAAGACAGAATCTGATATCTTTTTTTGATATCAATTATCAAGTCCTAAGGCTGCAATGTGTACTTATACCCTCCTGTAATAAAAATAAGTCGTTTTTTTTTGTAGCCAGATTACAATTTATATGTAAACAACAAATTTGGCATGCTGTTTTGGGTTTCTCCAAGTGTCCAAATGGTATCCTTTCAAAAAAAATAACACTAGAATCATAGGGCTATATGTTATGTTCATGTAAATTGATATACTTTAAGTTAAGAAATTTTACTGTATTAATGTTGACATCATACTGTTGTCCACTGTGAAACAAAAAAAAAATAATAAAGCGAGGATAAAAATATTACAATTCTATCATGTTTTATGACAATTTACTCAGGATTACTAACTGTCACAATGTTCATGACACTTCAAATATATTGTCTAAGGTCTTATCTATCCATAGCTACATGTTATGAATATTGACCCAGCAGAAGTGACATTATTTCAGATTTATTTGGGGTATGCCTTTAGACGTAGACCTCATTTTACCCTCAGGGCTTAACAGGTTAACTGAAACAAACCAAAGATAAAGAAAACCATGAAAAGAACATGCCTAGATTTCCCAGCACTCTTTAAAGACATATATATATACAGTAGTGAGTTTACATTCAGTTCAGTTGAAGCTAGCACAAACCTTATGTCTGCCCATTTCTTATTTTTAAGTACATCCATGTTTTGCAAAGACATGTCCCATATTTTTTCTATTTTTTTTAGTTTAACCAAATAGTGGCTTAGCTGTCAGTCATGTGCATAGGTTACATTAATATATAAAGTAATACATCTATAAATAAATGCATCTGTCAGTGCCAAAAATTAAAGTATAGTTGTAGAAGGATGCGAGAGCAAGTGTTTTTTTACCATGATGAGTCTAGTGTAGGCGACTGTGAGTGCCTTTTTCCCTCTGTCTGCAACCCCCCTCCCCCTATACACCTCTTACTTATGTCATTTAAATTTCAGTATTCTCTCCCCATCTTCCTTTAGTTTCTTTCCCTATGACAGCTCACTTACATCTTTACTCCCATTCCCTCTTCTACTGTCACTCTTACTTTTTGATTCGTTTTTGTCATGACTGGCTGCTGTGAGACACTTTTACAGCGTGGATAAATTGTGCTTGGCATACACCCTCCCCAACACACACACACAAACATACATACATACATGCATTCATACATACATACTGTTAAAAATATTAAAAATAAAAATAGTTTCTACTTTTATTTCTTCTTCTTCTTCTTCTTCTTCTTCTTCTTCTTTTTCTTCTTCTTCTTCTTCTTCTTCTTATTATTATTATTATTATTGGTAATAGTAGTAACATACAGTATATGACCATCATGTTCTTATAGAAACACTGTTACTTACCACTCTGATTTACAGAGTTTGTGAACATTCTGTGATTGCAGAGAAATCAGCCTTGGTGCAGGGAAAAAAAATCTGCAAATCTAAGTATATTCCCTCAAGTAATCATTTAAAAAATGTGTTCGATGAGTGGTACAGGCCCTGTGGATGCAGCTTTTTAAAAAGTTGATTGAACTCTTAAATTAAGTGTATGTCCATGGTTTGCATAAACAAATTGTTCAATTGGTTAGTCAAAGCATACATTTTGACAAAAGGATTTTGGCAGATAAATTGGCAAGTAGTGCCCTTTATATGTTTAAAAACCCTGCCTTTCCCAGTGTTTGGCTTTGGAACATTGTTTTATGTTATGTTCAATTTGTGTCTGTGTCTGATTTCACCCAGTGTCTTCTGCATTAAGGACTACTTTTGAACCACCTTCAGCTCTGGACTCTGTCCTATCAAGCCGTGACATCGTCAGATGTGTTTGACTTGTGTGTTAAGTGTGATAAGCATAACATTGATAAGTAACACAAGTATATTGAGCAAAAAATACGTGAGATAATTTTACTTAGTATGATTTCCAAAAATAAGCGGTACAAAGTCTTTTAATCTTTCAATAATCAATGTTGTCACATTGCCTCAAACTGCTCTATCGGTTTGCCATCACTTTTGTTTATATGACATTAAGTTAACAAAGGGATATTATCAGGTACACCTAATTACAATGTTGCATAACAAAGCAGTATTTGCCATACCGGTTTGTACAAATTTATTACACCTTTTGGGTTTTTCAATATACCCACAACTTTATAGCATCTGATGGCCTATACAGATGAGTATACAGATGATTATGATGACTATACAGATGAAACATTAGAAATTATCATCTGAGGCACATGCAACAACTGGGGCAGTACTGAAGATACCAAAACAGGCTTAATGAAACACCTGGAAACGCCCAGAAATGCACAATTAGGTTCCACTTGGGAAATGCATGTGCGCCCCAAATATTAAAGACTACATTGATTTAATAAAATGTTTTGGTTGCCTAATTGTTTATTCCTCTTCCTTTTTCTTCACTCCACCTTTTTGCACCCTGACACATTTTTCAGTAGGATAAAGATGTAAAAATACATCAGCTGCAAGCTCTTCACATGGAAGCAGAAATACAGCACCATTTAGAAGAAGTTCCTGATGATGAAGTGTCCAGACCACACCCTCTGCTACTACCTACAGGAGAGAGATTTCACCCTCTGCTGGGATAATCCCCCACTTCAATGGTTCCACCAAGGAGGTTAGTGTCTGTTCCTTCTGTTTGTCATTACTTGGGAAAATAAATGTTGAACTGCTGAGAAGGAGAGCAGTTTAAGTAGGAAACTGTGCTATAAAGCCTTTTCTTTTCCGAGTCATGCCTAATAAAACCTTTTTTTTTTAAGTTTCAATGTTGCTTTTGTCCACTTCAGTATTACATTTTATTTAATATTTTATGTTTTGTGTGATTATTTGTTGGTTGACTGTGCAGGTTTAAGTTTAGTTTAAGTCTAAACTACAATTTCTAAGGTTAAGTGCAAATGTCTTGAAACCAGGACTGGACTGAATTACTACAGTTTTTCTTCACACATTATAATAAAAATAAATAAATAAACATTACATTAAAAAAACACGTTGAATACTTTTTTTTAATCAGCTAGACATTATGTCTAGATTTAAGGGAACAACATTACTTCCAAAGTTAACGAAACAAATGTACTGCTCACTGAATATACATCATGTCTTAATACTTAAACCTGGATCAATCTGACAACACTTTATAAATATAATATAGTTGTCCTTGAAAATATTCTCACTTTATAGAATGTTTGTTTGTTTTTTGTTCATTAATAAATGTACAGGATCACTGCTGTCTATGTCTGGCCATCTCTCTCTCTCTCTCTCTCTCTCTCTCTCTCTCTCTCTCTCTCTCTCTCTCTCTCTCTCTCTCTTTCTCTCGCACACACAGTTTATGTCTCTTCATCACCCAAGGTTCAGGCAGACAGTCATGGGAGGGGGGGGTGATAATTAAGGTAGTTAAATGTGAAGCTGTGCTGGAATTGTGTAAATGAAACACCCTGCTCTAAGCAGTGGTTACTTATAACACATATTCAAGACAGATGATTATGTTAAAACTTATTGGTGTTTAATCTCACCAGTTTCACCATACTTTTTTAAACTATTTTTGACAAATGACAAACATTTACTTTTGTTCGAATAACTCATAATCTAGACATGTTTTTCCTTTTTCCCTTTTATTTATGTAATGTATAGATATTGTGTATTTGCTATCTTTTGTGTATTATACTAATGCATAATCTCTTGATTGGTTTATCTTTACTTTGTATTTTGTGGCTTGTTCTAGTTAGTTCTTGTTTGAAGATGTTTCTTCTAATATTCTGGAAACAATGCATTTTCTTTTTTAGAAATTATATGCATCACACTTGTTAAAAAGAAGCATGTAATTTGTTGATGTTTTTCAGTAGACGAAATGAGATTTTTGAATTTCTGAATTTGAGTTTCTGAATGAGGAACTTGGTTGTATTTGTTCAGTATAACCACAATCAAGCATGACAGGTCGCTGGTGGTTTTTCCAACACCACCATACCCTATTTTGTGACCTATCCTTACATGTTTAAAAGCCCTTTCTTCCCTGTGTTTAGTGTTAGAACATTGTTTTGGGTTATGGTCACGTCATGTCGCGTGCTATGGCTGTTTTTCTCCTGGTGTCTTCTGCATTAATGACTACTCTTGAACCATCTACAGTTTTGCAATATGTCCTTTCTAGCCGTGGCATTGGCTGATTGTAACACAAGGCTCTTCAACTTTGTATTCAAAATCAATTATAAAAAACATCTTTAAAATGACTAAAACACTTTTATTTAATCTACTGTTTAATTAATCCCTGTAGGTAAATGACATACTCTATAAGTTGTTATTGTTTTACAGCTGTTAAAACTGTTCAGCCACTCAAAGACATGATTCCTGTACTGAACCTTGCACCTCAGTTTTTTTTTCTTAAAAAAAAAACAAATGACAGAGGGTTTTTACCTTGTCACTGTCACTTTTTCATATACTTTGGGGGCTAAAGCTAGACATAAAAATGTAAAGCTGCTTTGACACAATGCAGTATTTAAAAGAATGTTTTATAAATAAATGAACTTGAATTTAAATTAGAAATTAATGCCTAATAACATTAATGCATAATCCCCAATTACACTAATATTTAACAATAATAATAAAAAGAGTTAAAATGCAATGAGCAGTAAGTTGCCCCAACCCCCAAATTTCAAGTATAAGTCAATACCAGTATAGACTATCTATCTATCAGATACATTGATCATCTAATTTTACGCATGTTCATAAAACTATTCAGATTCAAAAAAAGACTTAAAGAATATAGTTTGTGTACAAAAATGTGTAGCTATTTATGAATGATTTTTCAAATGGTTTCATGAGCTTTTTGTGTTGTGTATTTTACTTGCTGTTTCCTTTTCAGGTCACATGTTCTACAGTTTTTTATTAGATCCCTCTGTATATATTAGATTTGGTTTTGTGGTGGTTTGGTGGGTTTTGTCTTTTCTGTTCTTGCTGCTGCCTGGCTCTGCCACAATGTGTAAGCAATTTACTCCTTCCTTTTTTGTCTGTGCCGAATGGTGTGGCATTGTGAGCACGCTTTTTTGTTTGTTAATAAATGTTCTCCTTGTTTGATTAATGCTTATTTATTGGTCTCTTTAAGACCTCCCAGAGTTGACAGCAGTATCTTAAATTTACTTTTTGTTCATTGTGTGCAGTATTTCTGTGCATGGTGTAACCCCCTCCACTTTGTTCACCTGGCTAACTATAAGTGTTTTCAGTACATGTTAAGATTTGCAAATTATTTTTTTCCATGGACTACACGGCCTCTACTGTGGGCTCTTGGCATTAACTTAGATAAACTGCCCTTTAGGACTTAAATAAGGACTTAAATAAGCCCTTTAGGACTTTTCATTTGAAATTAGATCATGACTTACATTTAATTTTAAAACAATAACTTGTTTTTTTTTGTTCAAAGACTGCTGTGCTTGTGGTCATTTTTTGACCCACTTTCTCTTTTGAAGTCAATTTAGTGACCATATCAATCAGCATATATACACATTCTAATTGCATGTCCTAACTACCACCATTGCACATCTTATTTTTAGTGTGATTGCCATATATGGAAATCACATTATTTTTTTTATTTATTTATTTTTTTTATTTTTCCCCTGCAACTTTCAAGCTATTGACACGCAGGACACATCCGGCTCATTTGTGTGAAGAGTGCTTGTATACAGTTAAGGCATCGGTCAAACCATTCCCCGTTTTGGCAAGCCAAAATTCCCATTCACTTTGTACTCCCGTAACTTGGCCAATTTTCGAGCTACAAAATCGAAATTCGGTGAAATCGGAGCTGTGAAACTGCAGAGTGATCGCACTTGTGATTGCTCTGTTAGTTTATTTCAATTGGGAAAAATCAGATTTTCAAAGTGACGTAGCTGTGCTAGAGTCATGAAACCCACCATGTCCCTAGTGATTTGCAGAGACACACACCAACTAAAGTCACAGACTGATTGCACTTTATGTTCACTTTTTATCACTCTTCAAATATTGCATTCCTCCTCCCTGCTTTAGTTTGCTCTAAGTACCATGGAGGGTGCTCCATTAGAAATGCATTGAAAGAGAGAGTGTCATATTACAGGCAATCAATGACGTCACCATGGCCTGTTTATCTATTATGGGATATAAACGCCATTCCAACTCTAAATCATCTGTCCTATTGAGGTTACCCTGGCTTGCGATAAATATTTACATACATGCCCCTTACTCACCTGGCCACGCCCATTTACTTGCAGTAATTTTTTAATAGATTGAGATATCAACGACGTGTTAAATCTAAACTGTCCTGACGACTGATGTGACCACGGCTTATAGACAAGCTCTACACCTGAGACGAGTTTCTCTTGCTGTAAACACTTCAAAGCATGGCTTGCTAAATGTAGCTCAGTTTAGAGGCGGAGCCTGGACTGCGAGTGAAAACAATAGACAGGAATTACATAAACTGCTTCAACTTGACTAAACCTACATTTTTAGTTAATGTGTCCGCGCTTAACCCTCCGTTCCCGAGATGTGAAATCAGACAGAACAAATCCATGACTAAATCAATGAGCCTGTACAGTAATTCCTATTGCAGTGTTCACATTCTCCACAATGTATCTGCATTGTTTTATTATTTATATGTTTAAGGGTTCACAAACCCTTCACACACTCATATAAACACTTCATATGTTAATAAACACTTTGAAACCTTACAGAAATTTTGTAACATATATAGCACAAATGCCGCAATTGTAACACTTTTTAAAGAGAACTCTGGAAGCAGATAGAAACTCGGCTCAGTGTATTTCCCACGCTTGGTTCCATTCCAAACAAAAGTTCGGTATCAAAAGGTTGGTCTGTTAAAAGTGGAATTAACTTAAAGTGTCCAAACTCGACTACAGCATTACTGCAAATAAAAGTTATAATTAAACCAATTGAACCAAACAATGACTTTTGTGTACCGATGCACCCCTAAATATATGCATAAAAAAACTCATGAACCTCCTTGTTTCACAAGATTTTTTTTCAATTCTCTTGCAATAATTCTCCAGATTAACAAAAATGTTCAACTTTGCTCTCTTTATGTTTCATAAAAATCTTTTGGTTATTTCTTTAGGATATTAGATCTTTAGGATATTAATATATTTAGGATATTAAACTCCAGACAAATATCACTTTTCATAGCACAGTGTTTTTTTGCAACTTTACAGTGAACACAGTTGTGTTCCGATTGTGGAGTTAGGATAATTAACTTTAGCCATCACACACATGCACACGCAAAATGTCCTTTCTGTCCCTTTAGATCTGGCTCCTTAACCAGAATGCCATTTCCTGTATCTTGATATGATCAGCACTCGTGTTCTTTTCCCATGGTTCGCTAGTGGCACATTCCCTACACTTATTAAGCCAAAACATTAAACAAATATCTAGTACGAACTGATTTTTTTTTTATCATATATGTTACACAAGGACATTTTATTGTTCAAGAAACACTGCTTGATAAGATTGATAAATTATAGCTCACAAGAATTGTAATTAAAGCATCTGTGCCAGAGAAGATGGATACGGAGTGAGTTTATGCTTTGTTGAATACATTTTTTAATGTGTAAATAACACTGGAATAACAATGTTTTCTGCACTCTTGGTTCTTAGGTTTTTAGTACTTGTGGTGAAATGACAGTTTTCTCTTGCTTGGGTAGATTATACTAAGCCACACTTCTTGGTTACTCCTTATGTTCCCATGACAACCAAACAAAGTCCATTTTTGAAATAATGAGAATTAAACCCTCAACATGGCTGTTCCTACACTCTGTTTAGTGGTGTGTACTTCAACTTTAATTAAAGCCAATGTGCTGCTACAAAAAGCAAAAATGTCTAAACATTAAGTAAAAATAGCAAACCTAATATGACAAAAGTAGTTTGAAATAAACAATGCAATATACTGTATAAAGGTTGTAAATCTCTAAAAGTGGTGAGCTGCGCATTTTTAGGAGTGAAGAACTCAGTTCAAATCGAACCATATGTTTTATCTCCAATGATGTATTGTGATATGTGATGTTGTGATTTCTAATTGATTCCTGTAGGAGTGGGCATGACAGATGCTGATATTATTTAATTTAAAAGCAAAAGTACTTTTCTCATATCTAAAAATTGTTGTTGTATATAACGTGTGTTACGTTATAGCACAATGCTTGTGTTTCAATATTGATTAAATATTCCAGAGTAGAGCAGTCACATGATTATTTTTTGCTGTGCTGTGATGAGTTTAAAAGTCTGATAGCCTGTGGGGCAAAAGACTTCCTGAACCTGTTGGTGGAGCAGACTGGTAAAACATTCGCAGTAGTTTGCAGACTCTAAAATATCTTGCAAAAAAGAGCTTGCAGACTCTAAAATATCCAAGCCTCCTCAGGAAGTTGAGCCTGTTCTGTCCCTCCCTGCAGATGGTGTCAGTATTTGCCAACCAGTCCAGTTTGTCATCCAGTTGTGTTCCCAGGAATTTGTAGGTCCTTACCACCTCTACATCCACACCTTCAATAGATATCGGCTGCAGAGAAGGTCTGGATCTTCTGAAGTCCGCTACCAGTCCCTATGCCAAACATGTTGTGGTCTGCACGTGATCCAGGTGACCAGATGAGAATCCACCTTTATCTCCTTCAGCTTGTTTTTCAGTATGGGGGGCTGGATGGTTTTAAAGGCACTAGAGAAGTAAAAAAAACATGACCCTCGCAGCACCACTGCCCTTTTCCGGGTCAGAGTAAAACCTGTGTAGTAGAGGATGACATCGTCCACTCCCACCTTCTCCCAACATGCAAACTGCAGTGGGTCCTCAGCATGTCAAATCTGGGGTCTCAGGAGGTTCAGCAGCAGGATGACTGAATTGTTTGAGCCAATGGCATTGGATCACTTCTGATTGACAATACTTTAGTATGGTAGCAGGTGAGGTTAGTGTGCTTCTCCTTTCAAACAAGACCTGCATAGTAATTGCTTTTGTTAGTTTTCATCAGTGGCGGGCCGCCAGGGTCTTCAAAGCCTTTTCTGAAGGCCTAAAAATCTGAATCACAGACTGAATTTAATCATATTTTGTCCATGAATACTTAAATAATTCCAAAAGGTCTGTCTGCTTCCTTTTCATTATGTTTCACTTGGATGTGTTGCTTCCAGACACATATTTCCTGACAGTTTAGCATCATTGGTTGCCAGGTTTTTATTTTATTTTCTGCCTATGCCATCAGAATGAATTGTGCTAGCCCCAGTTGCATTTATTAAGTGTAGAGCAACCTATGTTGCTTTAACCAATCAGTTTTCTCCATATTACCACCTTCTGGGAGGCCTAGGCTATGGCAGCTTACTCATGCCCTCTGATTGGAGAGTTCTTTTGATGAGCAGACATTTTCAGCCAATTAAAACTTATTTCAGAAATACAACTCGACTCTCAGC
This sequence comes from Corydoras sp. C115, assembly GCA_019802505.1. NCBI lineage: Eukaryota > Metazoa > Chordata > Actinopteri > Siluriformes > Callichthyidae > Corydoras > Corydoras sp. C115. The sequence continues at coordinate 8,022,648 of JAFMOC010000001.1, forward strand.
AAGGTTTAATGACAATAGAAAATGATTTCTTAATGGAACTAATTAAAGTCTTTTTAAGGAAAAAATAAGATGGATTTTGTGTACAAATAATCAGGATTTAATCTGTGTTATTCTCCTAAATTATATTGCAATTTTATGAGGTTATTGTTGTTTGGCTACTCCATTGTAATGGGGTGGGGGGTTACAAATGAGGACTGGAGACCAAATTTCACAGGCTAATATGTAAGGCATAACTTACACATATTTAAAAATTCATCTCAAATTCAACATTTCTGCATCTGTTTTTTATTGACAAATAATTATTGACTGGTGAATTAATTCACACAGATACTGAAGGCCTAGGTGTAAAATGCATAAATGCAAAGTATGTGTAGAATATTCATGTTGCGCTTATGAATACTTTAATGACAAAATGTTAGCTGCTTTATGTTTTTATATGTTTATGATATTATGACATATTCCTATATGTATTTATTAATAAAATATTTACAATGATAAATAATAATAATAATAATAACAAATAATAATAACAAATAATAATATATTTTAAATGATTTTTAAAAAATTAGGGTCTTGGCATTCTGATAAAATGTATGGGCATGCCAGATTCAATTACAGAACCTTAAGAGACAAATAAAAGTTTATTTCATTAAGTCAAATAATCACAATAAAAGCAATATACTGTTTATTCTTGGGGCATGTGCACATCCTACATACTGCACCTAATGCCTGACAATAACTGAGATTCACACATGACTCTCACAAACAAAAACATCTGTCAGGTGGCATGCTATTTTTACTATTGCACAAGTCCAAAGATGTTTACCTCAGAAAGCATGCGCACCCTGCAAGCAAAAGGGTGATTACCGATTCTGTCTCAACATATTTGTTTTATATTGCTTCAATAGAAAATATTGGTTGTTTAGTTTTTAAAATATTTTTTAAATATTGTAGCAAAATAATGATTTATTTTCAATGTATCTTTGTAAAAGCTAAGAAAATAAAGAATTTAGATTTATCATTAAATGATTAAAAAATGATTAAAAAAAGTTTCTTGTTTGTATTAGATATTTATTGTGTGCTTACTTGGAAAATGCAGGTATTTGCACTGTAGTACTTTTGTACTAGACTATCATGAGCTAAAATAAAATTTGGCTAAAACATTATTTAGTGCACTATACAAGTAATAAGGAGTTTTCTTACATCATAATTACCAGTTTAGTTATTTATTTCTGTGAAATTAACCTGTAATTTGTGATAGTGTAAATAAATACATTTTAGTCTTTCAAAATTTGTTAGAAAGCATGTTTTAAAAGTAAATATCAGTGAAATTAACATTAAGTGACTTGCATAAAGAGCATGATGGCTTTTTTAGATTTTAGATTTTTGTATGTGCATTTTCAAGTTTGAATGTAGTGAAGCAAACACTACATTTTGACAATTGTTTGCTGTTGAGAAAATGAAATTGCAAGAGATTGCTATAGCTGGGCAATTTCTGTTTCTGCAGCCTAGATTGCTGGAAACTCATTCCCAAGGGCGTGTTAAAATCAGCCTTGGAATACAAGTCTATTCACTGAACACTCAAATATCGGCCTAGCAGGGTCATTACTAGCCATTAAAACTGAGGAAATGGACATCTGCTTCTCTGGACGCCAACGCTATTAGCTGATGGACGAATAGCTAATGCGAGCAGGCGCTTGTACCATGTCATCACTCCTCGTTGTAGCATGTCATCACTTTCCATGCAGCTATTCTTCACCATCCCATGCCTATTAATGTTTCAGAGTGTGAGTCAGTGTGTTTGATACAGACAATCTGTTAAAATGTGGAAGCATCACTATAACTGCAGGGATAGTTGATGGAGCTTGTGGTGAAAAACACCTTTACATGTTTTATAGAAGTTCTTTATTTGATGCAGTTTCTTTAAGGTGATAAAAGCTGTTGAGCATCATAAGACTTATTGATTTGCCTAGTTGTAGTTGAGAAAAAAAGCAAGCTAAATCAAGCTAAAAAGGACTTGTTTTTTTTTCTTGAAATAAAAAAGCAAACAGACTGTCTTAAAACAGCAAGAAAAAAAGAGGCGTAAAAGTGCAGGCTCTAATGGCCAACTCAGTGTAATCGGTCAGTAGTCTTGATAGGGCCATAAAAACACCCATAAAAGTAATAATGGCTCTAGTGAGGACAAATGAGAAGTGAAATCAATGCAGAGAGAATGAGCTGAAGAAAAGCTTGTCCCACTTCTATTTGACAGCTGTTACTGACCAGTCTTATGTACATGCCAGGATTAGGACATGGAATTGTTTCAAAAACAAGATTCACAAAAATTTGCAAAGCTGATTGCAGTTTCTGATAAAACTTTGAAATATATTGTTATTTGCAATGCATAATAATTAAAAGAACATACATGCTGCACTGTATGACTGAAGCTAAACCTTTTATATCTTTACCACAGCTAGCGTGGCAATAAATAAATGAAAAGAAAATGTACTATATATATACACTATATATTTAATCATTAGTTAATGATTAAATACACAGTATAATTTATATTCATTCTGGTGTATTGTGTTTATCAGTGAAATACAATATTTAAGCCTGTCTGACAATTTGTACAGTATACCTCATTTAAATCAGTTGTTTTACTTATTCCTCAGCAGAATACATAGTATACATACAAGTATGTAACACAAAGCGCCGATGCATTTTAATTCATATTTTAACTGTTCATTATGTTAAATGGCAAAATGGCAAACCAAAAATTACTGAATCGGAAATACTGTGCACATGACTTCTAATGAACTTATAAGCTCTCTTAATATCTCTACCTAATAAAATACAAAAATGCTCTTTACAGACGGTAAAAATGTATGTAAAAATCAAATCATTTTGCATTAAGAATGTCTTAAATAAAAATCTGAAGTTATTATAAATGTATTGGTAACATGTGACCTAATGGTAACATGTGACCTTATGAACACTTTATAAGGCATTATAAATGCACATATAATGCATTATGAATTCCGGATTCATAGAAAGTGTTACCATTTATTTTATAATGCATGTTGCGTAGGGTTATAAAACCTTAAAGCATGTTGTTAACAGTTAATGAGTATGATATTATAAATATCTATGTACATTAACCGAAGCTTTGGACAAATTTTATAAAACATTATGAATATTTTATAAAGCTTAATAAATGTAATTATAATGTATTATAAATACTGGATTCAAGCATTACTGAAATGGATCAAAGGTATTCACAGGCCATGTCTGTCAGAAAAAAGTCACAGGGCAAAGGAGAAAATGAGGGCAAGAAACGGAGAGTAAGAATGAAAGGTAGGAATGAAAATGAAAAATGAAATGACTGATAGATAAATGATGAGGCTATCCAATAAAAAGGACAGTATGTGAGTGAGTAAGAAATAATCTAAGAAAAGGTCTTGTCAGTAGCCTACAGGCCAATTTCTGGAACATTTCTCCAGCTTGCTCACTGCATTTTAGTTGCATTTTTTTGTTTTGAAAAGAAAGCATTTTTGCTTTCTTTGCTATAGTTTCAGTTCACATTCAATATTCTTTATCATTGCTAAATGGTCTTCCACAAGCCTTTGCTCAATCACGTTATCTGTCTTCATTTGTAAAAAGAAAAACAAAAGATGACTGGTGGTGATTGTGGGGGTGGTTGGGCAGCAGGTTGACATTTACGTATGGAAACTGATCTGCAAAAGGTCAGTATCTGATGACACTGCAGTTTAGCTTGTTCCTATCTATCTTAATGATTAGATTGGTATTGCTGAAAAATGTGTAAAATTGAGGATGTATGTGAGGAGGATAATAAGTCATGGAATTTTGATTGTGTATAAATCCAATGTTAATATAAGTGTTAAATGGGATAAAAGCATTATACAATTGTGACAAATTGTTAAAACAATACCAGTAATATCATAATTGTATTCACTACAGACAAATGAGCATATATAACTAAAGCATGTATAAGGGTGCCGTATCCACCGTCCACCCAGCTGCAGGGACGTATCTGGCAGCACCTGATCAATCATGCTGGACCCGATGCACTTGTTGGATATATCCATCCTTCCATCCATTATCTTCCATTTAATCCTTTACCAGGGTGGCGAGGGTGTTTCCCTTGGCCATCCTGGGGAGAACGCTTCAGGAGCTGGACAGGGACCCGATCTATCGCTGGGCACACAATCACTCACACAGACAGACACACAAACACACTTGTTTTTATGCCATCATATTCCAGCTGACCCTTGGTGCAACTCTATAAAAAATTTTGTCATTCCTAGTTTTCCAGACATTTTACTGCTGTCACACTGTCCTTATGCATATTCTGCACCAACCTCACATACTTTCCTGACAATTTTAATCTCATATAATCACAATTCACTCTGCACCATTTCAAGAGAAATACAGACACACCATGCAGCTCCATCTGAACTTCTTTATACTTATTCATTAACATTCTTAACGCAAGCATTGCATCAGTGGTGGATTTAGTTGTAATGAGACCAAACTCCTACTTGAAAAGGTTTCTTTTTTGTCAGCTTCCACTACTCTTTCCAACATCTTTATTAACATTATTAATTAGAGGGGAAGTATACGAAAGGGAAATCTAGAAAAGAAAATGAAATATTTAAATATACCTTTTAGGTTCAATTTACTTTCGTTTGGGCTCACCTCCCCATTTCCCATTATAACAATTCTAAACCATGTTATGATTCTTGTGGGCAAATTTTTTTAATTTTGTGCTTTTGATAAGCCAGTGGCAAACTCAAAAAGAGAGCTGAAGCTTTGTTGTTGCAACGACCTCTTTGTTGTTGCAAAGATTGGGGTTTTTTACTAAACAAAATCATCCATCCATCCATTATCTTCCACTTTATCCTCTCCTAGTGCAGCGGTGGGGTTCCCCATGCCCATCCAGGGGAGAACTGCGATGGGCAGATACACCCAGGACAATTTGGTGAATTCAATTGACCTTGATCCATGTTTTTGGACTGTGGGAGGAAACTGGAGAACCCGGAGGAAATGCACGCAGACACGGGGAGAATATGGAAACTCCACCCACCCGGGATTCGAACCGGGAATCCCTAGCACTGAGAGGTGGACGTTCTAACCACTAAACCACTGTGTCGTCCACTAAACGAAATCAGTTTTTTTAATATTTGTAAAAATAGTCACTTGATCGGCGGTTAGCACGTTTGCCTCTCAGCACTAGTGATTCCCGGTTCGAATCCCCATCTGGGTGGAGTTTCCATGTTCTCCCTGTGTCCGCGTGGGTTTCCTCCAGGTTCTCCGGTTTCCTCCCACAGTCCCAAAACATGGATCAAGTCAATTGAGCTCTCCAAATTACCCCATATAGAGTGTGTTTGTGTGAGTGTGTGCACAGCGATAGATTGGCGCCCTGTCCTGGGTGTATCTGCCCAGCTCCCGAGACATTCTCCCCTGGATGGGCATGGGGAACCCCACCGCGAACCTAATAGAGGATAAAGCGGAAGATAATGAATGAATGAATAGTCACTTGATCACTACGCAATATATACTTTGATATCCTGCCCTGTTAATGCTCCTTAAAAATCAACGACACTAGGCATTTTTTCGTTGCAATTCTCCTTTGCTTGCTATTTAAGGGGTTCAGACCTGAACCCTGTGAAGCTGCTTTAAGGCAATGTGCTATTTTAAATATTGCTATGTAAATAAATGAACTTAAAATAAAAAACATAAACATTAGTATATAGAATAAAATAGACAGTGTCTAGAGAGATAGTCATTGTCAAATGTCTGTATAATGTAAAAGTACAAACTACAAAAGATGAAAGAGATTGTTGTGATTTATTTCTAAAGTGCAAATGAAGTCATGTTAAAATATAAAATGTTCATAATTTCTTACACATTTGCAAGTGGCATGTGCTTTTTCTCCCACTACTTTCATCATCTAGTCATCATTAATAGCAATGGCACATGAGCATTAATAGCAATGGCACATTATTATTATTATTATTATTATTATTATTATTATTTTCTAAATAATTTGTGAAATAGTTCCATGAGATTGTTCACTGTGTAATTATATAATATAATGTGTTTTTATATTTCAGTTATATATTTTTATACAATTTTTCTGTATGCTTGCCATACAGAACACACAGTGTACACACAGTGTGTGTTCAACAGGAAACCAATCCACCAATTTACATTTAATTTTATATTGTCAATGAAATTGATCATTGAGCAATTCTTGTTAAACTGGCAAATTTTAGCTCATATCTTATTGTTTATTTTTATCAATCCTTACTTTCTCTGTTCCTGTCACCATTCATTTGTTTTTTATATCCATACATAGAATCATGACCTGTCAGTAAGGTTTTCTTTAACATGACATAAAGGCAAGCATTTTTTTTGTTGTCCCTTGGGACAGGTCAAGCTATTACTTTTCAACAAGGACAAAGAAGGGCAAATAAAAGTGAAGAAGAAAACTGGATAGTGCAAGGGACCTAAGTCCTACAATACAGTTTAAATTAAGTTGTATAGGTACATCAGAAATCCTTCAGCATTATGACCATTCGCTGACTCGCAAATTAACCTGTCAAAGTGTGTGCATGTGGATTTGTGTGCCTTTGTTAGTGTTTATTGCTATGTGGGCCCCATTAAATCCCTTGTGAGAGAATGTGTAGTTTGCTGCAAGAGTGAATGGGCATGGTTGCGTTTATTGCCAGGTAAAAGCTTTAGGGAACCCATTACATCTGGTGTGTGTGAGAGAACAAGTGAGAGAGCAAGCGAGCAATAGAGAGAGGGAGAGAGAAAGATGAACAAAGAAAGGTAAAATTTGTAGAAACAACTGAGAGAATAAACCCTCTGAAATTTACTTAAGATTCTCAGATAGCTGTAACTGGGTGAGAAAAATAAATGCTTTACAATCCAGCTAGTCTCAATTCAGTATTCCTCTCTACAGCTCACTAAATGTAAAACTTGTATCCAACTAAATAAAAGGACTGATGATGGGAGGATGGTCTTATGGGCCGGTTCTTATATTGCAACATTATTGTATTAAGTTATTTAACAAACAAATTTGAGAATTAATATTTTCTACTTTTTATGTTAGCTGTTGTACCCATTATATTCTGATGGTACATCAGGGACTATGAGGAACTGCAATTTGTTCTCAAAAAGAAGTAAATGTATATCACACAAACCCAGAGAGAAACCCAGAAGAAGAAGCTATTGCATCGTGCCTGTTCCATTAACAGGCGCATGTTTGATTTTGTCATTGCCATGTTTACAAGCCAGACACCCACTTTAGGATAATTATCCTTGGTTTATAAGGCACTAGAATCAAGCTTTAAGATGAGTTTAAGGTTTAAGGCTTTTAAGGTAGCATCCCAAAAAGTTTTACTAGGCCTAAGCCCATTGGGGTGCCTAATAGCTTTGGCAAGCTTTCAGTCTGGTTTCAATTTCCCTCTTAACATGGTGTAGTCAAAGGGCACTCAGCAAAATGAAATTTCACTTGAAAGATTTTTTATATAGCCACATAGCAAGGCCAGCATTTTCTTTTACTTCCTGTTGTATGGCTGTATTTTTATTTTTTCTTCATTTTAATTCAACCCTTTCTTCTTCAGAAAATGCAGCTTTTTCATAATCTAAAGGGAAATGAGGTTTTGAAATAGAAGTGGAGCTGAAATGCACACTGGGCTCAAAGGTGGAGATTGACAGGTGATTTTAGCATGATGGAAAAGGCTGTTGGGCCTAGGTGGATGTGTGTCTTATGCTCAAAGCGATAGGTAATATGGCCTGGCTTTGTTGAGCTCTCTACTCCATTTCCCTTTCTGTTCTTCCAGCATTTCTCATTCCCTTTTCCCAAGGATGCCTACTGATAAAGATTGATCGATTACTACAAAAGAAGAACAAGGTGTTATCATGCAGGTTGGCACTGCTCAATCTCAGGTCTAATGTATGGGCATGCTTTGTCTCGTTAATGGTCACTGTTTGGATAAAAAATCCTAAATGCTAAGTTTAGTGTTCTTAAATGAATGATTTTGGAGGTGAGTGAATCTTAATATTACATTTACACATATGTGATTGTGGCTTGTGTTGGTGGAGTACAAAATGGTGCAATAAGAAAAGGTGTGTGTGAAAGAGTGCACAGTTAGTGGACAGTGTTTACCTCTCAGCATCACTGTTATGTCTGATCCATTGTATATTGTGTCTGTAACAGAGCTAAACACACACAAAAAACATAAACATAAAAACAGTGTCACTGCAGTGTTAATACCCATTCATCACACAAGAATGCTCTTTGCTGGTCCAAATTGGTAAACAGTAAAGTGGAAAAAAATGTATGTATATTGTAGGTTGAGCTGATAAAATGGAGAGGTAAGAGCTTGGTAGCTCAGTGGTTAGACTATCAGTCTGAAGGTTGTGGGTTCAAATCCCAGGTCCACTGAAGATACCAATGTGGGTCCTTGAGCAAGACCATTGCCTCATTGCTCCAGGAATGCTGTGGTCAATCCAGCTCTGACCACAACCATCAAGTCGGTATACTTTTACGTTACATTGGATAAAACTGACCAAATGTAAACCAAATGTAAATGTAGATATACCCTATACAGTGAATTAGCGCAAGTGAAATCGGTGCGAGTGGTCCTTCCTATATAATAGATGATGTACCACTTAAAATGAAGGACAAAAGGACATGAAAGAAATACTAAAGATATCATCAGTGATGGTTGTCATCCTCCATTTGTCTGCAGGGAATACAGACACACTCTCTCTTACTCATGCACATACACACACACACATGTGAAGAGAGAGGAGTAGCATATAGTGTTTTATGACTTTTTACAAAAGACCATTAACAAAAAATATCGTCTCACATCAGGGCAACCATGTGATGGCAACTCAACAATTTTAAACAAAGGTTTTTACATCAGTTTTCATATGTATGAGTATTGTCAAAAGTGTCTGCTTGCAAAAGTATTGTCTGTTTGCAACAAAAACTTTTTTCCTCCACTGCTATTAATATTGTAATGTGTAGATTGTTGGTTCTATGTAGCACCTTGGTCATGGATGAACGCTGTTTTGGTTTGCTGTGTTCTGTACACTATTGTATATGGTCAAAATACAAATGAAATGATGATAATTATGAACATGCGTCCCCCATGATATGGGATACAAAAAATAAATAAATAAATAAACATGAGTGTCCATTTTTTCCAACACCTAAATGGCATGAGCTTGAATACATTTAAAACATATTTAGTGCCAGGTGTGGCCACACCTGCTTTCAATAAAACAATGGATTGGCACTGCTACTGAGATCCTCATGGCTCCTGAAGGTCCCAGTTCTACCCTCCGGAGTTGGACAGGAGACGATGGGAATCTGTGAAACATAAGGAGCCAATATAAAAAATAAATAAAGGACAAGAAGGTGTTGCTTACAATTTGTTTAATGGCAGGATGGGCAAGTGCCTTGTGGTACTTTTGTATTGCATTTATTAATATGACCCCATATATATTTTACTATTTGTCTCTCTCATGTCATTTCACAAGACTTCATCTAATTTTGATTTATCCTAATCTTGTGTTAGTTTAGTTAAATTGCTTGTTATTTAACAGGAGGCTACACACTCCTAATTTAACTCAAGTAACTCATGTTAGTCTCCTTCAATTGTCCTCATCTATAATCCCTTAGTCACGGTCTTCTTCCATTACATTCCTTTCTTGCATGGTCAGTGCATCCAGGCCAAAGTATAATCAAAGCTGGAGTATTAGTGCTAATGACTGTCTAATGACCACGGAACACAGACGTTTTTCTCTCCTCTCTCTCATTATGCTTTTCATTAAGACAGGAAATTGTGGTCATATCATACTCTGATTTATATATTGAGGTTACTATTGAGTGATGTAAAGTTCATTCTGAATCAGCATAGGCAGATGAAACCGAGTTTAAATACATTGCATGAAAAGATATGTGACCTTTCTTTTTCTTAAGACATCTGATCTTAAGACAATTTCTTTCTTTTCAATTTTAAAATCAGTTGGGGTAGTAATTTTTAATATGTTCTACAAAGTCACAACTTTAAATATTTGGGAAATACCAAATAATGCTATTGCTTTCAAAGCTTATGATTGGCATATTGACAACATTTGAGTTAATTAGAGGCACATCTGTGGATATATGTTAAGACACATCTCAAACACACTGTTTCCTTGTGTGACATCATCAAAAATTAGCCAAGATATCAAGAAGAGAATTGTAGACCTCTGTATGTCTGAGTCATTGGGTTCAATTTCCAGATGATCGAAGTCATTTTCATCTGTTCAAACAATTATATAGAAATCTAAAATCGACCTGTTTGTCCAGTAAAAAAAACCTGTTTTTGTATTACAGAGGTAAATGTGTTTTGATACAAAATTTGTTTATTAACCCTAAAACAAAAGCAAAAGAAACTTGTAAAAATGTTTGCTGAAGCTAGTGGAAGACTCATTATGCAGAGTAAAATGAGTCCTGAGCTAAAAGGTCACTCAGTTAGAAACAACCTATAACTCCAAGAGAAACAAGCCAGGTTACTCCATAAAAAAGGCAGAGTTTTCATGTACAACCAAAGGTCTGGTACTTTGGTCAAGCCTACATGTTGTTTCTTGTAATGAGCTGAACAAGCCACTCTTGAGTGTTAGAATTTTACAATAAAAATATAAATTTTCATTAGATGGGTCATCTTATAAATTTTTAAAGTCTTTAAAGTGCCTTCACTGGGTTTACCTTAGTCTTGCATATTTTTATTCTTTATCAAAACCTTCTTAAGTCATCTCTTTTTCTTTCAAGTGTTCTTGTGATAAAAGACTGTTTTAATAAACATGCCATGGCACTGATTCTAAGCTGCAGTAATTTTATTTATGTTTTTATTATTATTTTTTTAAAACCACATTTTCCCCTCCACTCTTTAGTAACCACTCCCTTTGACAATTTTCTTATCTCAAAAAGTTATGTTCTCGTATAAAGTGGTATGTTAAGAAGTTAAAGTCTTTGTGGACAAAAACTTTTAGATGAAGAGAAATTGGTTAAAAGCTAAATCTAATCTAAAACAAATGTTAAATATTGATATAATTAATTATGACATAAAATATAATTATATATATATATATATATATATATATATATATATATATATATATATATATATATATATATATATATATATATATACTGTATATATATATATATATATATATATACACTGTGTATATATATATATATATATATATATATATATATATATATATATATATATATATATATATATATATATATATATATTCATTCATTATCTTCCGCTTTATCCTATATTAGGGTCGCGGGGGGTTCCCCATGCCCATCCAGGGAAGAACGTTGGGCGCTGGGCAGACAGGGCGCCAATCTATCGCTGGGCACACACTCACACAATCAAACACAGACACACCTGATATGGGGAAATTTGGAGAACTCAATTGACTTTATCCATGTTTTTGGACTGTGGGAGGAAACCAGAGAACCCGGAGGAAACCCACGCGGACACGGGGAGAACATGGAAACTCCACCCAGATTGGGATTCGAACCGGGAATGCCTAGCGCTGAGAGGCGAACGTGCTAACCACTAAGCCATCGTGCCGCCCTTATATATATATATATATATATATATATATATATATATATATATATATATATATATATATATATATATATATATATATATATATATATATATATATATATATATATATATATATATATATATATATACTGTGTATATATATATACTGTGTATATATATATATATATATATATATATATATATATATATATATATATATATATATATATATATATATATATATAATATCTTAATTTACTGCGTCTCAACATTATCTAAATATTTTGATAAAATGCTTTTGGGGTTGAGATTTTATAAAATGCTGTACTACGCTGTTTCACATTCTATTCGATTTCAGAACATCACACTGCACTGGTAAACATGAGTAAGACATTATGCAAGTTGTTTTATTTTGGGACTGTTTACTAAACCAAAACTTTAAACGTTGTTTTAAACAAACGCTTCTGTTTGTCATTTAGCATTTTGAATAGCATTTTGCCGGACCATTGAGGTCATGCAACATGACTTTTATGAGAAACCTGAGAAAGATTACACCTCAGTGTGGTGCTTAAACATATCTTATAGATCTTTTTCCAGGCTTTTATTTTATCTTTTAAAATGAAAATGTGAATGAAAAAATGTATTATAAAAAACATAAAATTTAGTTTAAAATTTAGTTTAAAATCAGCAAGTTTAAGTAAACTGATGGACAAGCCTAAAGTCGCTATGGAAATTCCAGGGAGTTACCACGTGATTTCACTGGTGGAAAACCGTGAGTAATGCAGCTATCAAATGCCAGCTATGACTGACTTGGACTGTGAATTTTCCAGTTCTGGTTCGTAAGATTCTGAAGATTTTTTTTCAACTAGACGAAAAGGAGTCTGCAGTGAATATAAGGGGAGACTGTTCTTAATAACAATGTTCAGCCATTTAGATCTGAGCCAGACACAGAAGAAATCACACGAAAGAGCAGCGAAAGGACAGGCTGACCAAGTCATCAGAATTGGGAATTCTGACTGGTATGAACCTGGCTTTTGAACACCTCTTGTTAACTTCTTTACATGCCCATATTATTTTTGAAAACACCCTGAACCATAGATGAATGTGTGCAGCCTTTATAAGCTGTTAGATCTAATGTTGCAGGGAGAGAAAGCCATGGGAGGACAGGTGAAGGACTTTTGGTGAGATACATCAAATGAACGTTGGTAGTTTGAGTGTATGTTGATCGTATCGTAGCCCACCCCATGTTATATGCCCATTTTAAGATACAATTGTTGTGTCAGTCCTGCTTTCCACAACCCATAGTTGTGGTAGTTACCTGGTGTGAAGTGAGCATTACAACTAACTGAGTGTGAGTGAATGGTTCTTTCCAAAGTGTCCTTTTAAAGGTGACAAATTTCATGATCCTAGGGCCATTGGCTTAAGGAGGTTCCACTACACATTGAAGTACTGAAGCCAAAAACAAGAGTTTTTTTCTCGTTTTGCCTGCATCATCAGTTAATCTGGTTCAACTTTTTGGGTTGTTGTCCAAAATATACATCACATGACATATATATTCAAACTCAGAAGACAGTGGGCGTGGCTACATTTAAGTCTTTAAAGCCATATTACTTGAGTTTGTAGAAAAAGAAATTCTACGCATTGATAATCACAAGTTAGGAACTTGACTTATGCTGTATTTATGTATTTAAAAATTTAATGTATTTTAAATTTAGCCTTTAAATATGTTGTGAACCAGACAACACTCAGTGCCCCTCCTTTATTTGGCAGTTAATGGTTTCTTCTATGACTGATGCTATTAACTACACTGCAAAGTAGAATTTTGTGCTAATTGTTGGATAGTTTAAGTTTGGATATCATTTTGCAACCACTATGTACCACCTTTACAGCAGACTATCCCCTCAGCATGCATTTGATTGGCACAGCATACTTTTATTCACACTTTTTATAATTGCATTCATACATTTTTCATTCTATTCACTTAATTTCAATCAATTGTTCACTCCATATCAATGTGGCCACCACCACTATACTTAATTGTAAGTATGATGTATTTTCAGTTGTGTGCTGTATTTTTGACGCACACTGCTTGGAATCCAAACTTTTTTTTTAAGTTGCTAAAACATTTTATTTTAATGATTTATAGCTAAATAATGTTTGGACAAATGACACCCAAAATGTTATAATATCACAGAAAATACAGAGAAAAACAATACATTAATGGTAGACAATTGTCCTTGAGTGCCACATGAGCCCTGATCTGATCCTATATGAAAAAATGAAAAAATATATAAAGTGTTTTGCCACTCACCACAGGCTGACTGAACTTGACCATTTTTCCAAGAAAGAATGGACAAATCATATGCGTATCTAGGTGTGTAATTATTTTAATAACATACTGTACCTGCAAAGACTGATGTACTAAATCATTATAATGATAAGGACTTATCATTGTTAATGATCATATTACTGGTTTCACAAAAATATAGTTATAACTATGCAAATTGTTTGTTTGTATAGTACACTGTATAATTCAATATTATGAAGTACTCTACTTTACATAGATTTATTCAATTTAATTTAATTTAAGTTTCAATTTGTAATGATGTAAAACAGAAACATGGTACTAAATAGACTAAATTCTGTAAGGCACACTATAATAGATTCTAAACTCTGTGTGAGAGTATATTATGCAAAGAGCATCAAGCAGAGCGCAGTTAGTAGGAAGTACCCAGAAGCAGTTTGCATGATTAGCTGCAGGCTTGGTAAATTGTACATTCACTTTGAATAAATTGTGATTGCAACGCATTTTTCAATGCACCTTCTCACTTGTGTCTATTTTGCACAGGGTCTTTAGAGGGTACTGTGTGTGTGTGTGTGTGTGTGTGTGTGTGTGTGTGTGTGTGTGTGTGTGTGTGTTCGTGTTCACATTTTATTTGTTTAAATTATCACGTCATAGCAAATGGGTTTCCGTTATTTTTTTTAGCTTCTAATGACAGTGACAGTCTGTTTCTGCATCAGTAATGATTATATTTAGGTAGTAATATCAGGGTGTATATGTATGCGTGTGTGTACTTGTGTGTGTGTGTGTGTGTGTGTCAGAGTTGAAGAGTTGAAGTAAAGCTGCTATTTTTCTTCGGGGTAGTTTATCATGGCTACTGGAAGAAGCATCAGAAAGGTAAATCATCTACTGTTGGATTGGTATAAGTGTTTGTTTGTGTGATCATACTTAAATCATCACTTTTTCCAATAATGTAATTAGCACTGGTTGCTCATTTTAATCAGGTCACAGGTGAATCATGTAAAATGATTCCATAACCAGTTAAACCAGTCTGCAGCAACTCTATTCATCTGTGTATATTCACTTCTGCACTATGCTATTCATATTCATTAAATATTTTATAACAGTATGTACTACTTACTTTAATTAAAAAGATAGTCAGCTTTAAATATAGTAGGTGGGTAAAATTATATACAATATCCCTTAAGCATTTACATGTAATTTATTTTATTGAGCTAAAATGGCTGATTGAAGCAAGATTGCAGCCATTATTTATTGATGCATAATGTGAAACCATTTTATTATTTTAGGATTATAATTATATAAATCCTTCAGCCATATACATAGACCTTTCAGTATAAACAATATTGAAAATGTCAAATTGTACCATAAAAAGTAGTAATTAACCTACAATAACTAAAAACAAATAATACACCTTTATTGTATGTCACCAACTTTATTGAAGCTCGATATCAACACACAAGTGGTAATGATAGTTGAAGAAAAAAATATATTATATTAATAAGAACTTTTACATATGTATATGAGATTTGGCTTGATTACTAGCAAAATGTCACAGAGCAGTGAGTATATGGAGATAAAACGTAAACCCTTAATTCCAGAACATTGGAAGTTTAATACTCTATCATTGCTAGCACCTTGTCCATCCACTTGCATTGATTACAGTCATCAATAGTAAAACCTAAAGCCACTTCAGTGCACCACTTGTTGGTAGTTGTCTGGAGTACACGAGAACTCTTTCCAGACTAACCTGATTTGTGAAAGCAGAGCACTTGGACCATTGTTCCTAAATCAGAAATCAGAATCAAAAGGGCAACATGGGACAGTTTAAACTAACACGTACTAACTCTGTCCAGGCAGGGTTCACCATTGGGTGACACTTTGTTAGAATGTAAGCATCTTTTCTCACCAGTGGTCCCTCAGGGGTATTCGTTTCCCCACTGCTGACCATGTGTTGATGCCCAGTGGTGTCAGAAAGTAAAGTAGTATAATCTCTGTACAGCTGCAACATGCTTGTGTGTTGTTCACCCATAATGACACCCAGAGACTTCCTCTTTTGTAAAATTGTCCTCAATTTGCTCTTTTGTGAGAAAATAAAATGACTGGGGTTGAACACACATCACTGCCTGTCCAATTTGTCATTTAACAGAATTTTATAGAGTTGCTCTTCTGTACTTTCTGTTTTTTTACATGGCAAGCCATTGAACTAAATGGATTGCATCTGTGCCATCTGCTGGATGACCACTAAGATGCACATGAACATGAAGTACATGAACACCCTTGAACATGAAGTACTTTTGCGTATAAATCTTTAAATTTTATCTATTCAGTGTCTTAGGTCAGCCCATGCATGTGCCTCTGCCATGTAATTGTCCTTAAATCCACTGTATAAATGCTGATCCTTTCTACTTTTCATTGGTGTTTGAGTTTATTACACACTTAACCAATAGTAATATGGTTTGGATTCCAACCTTTTAATATGCTTGAAACAAGTGTCTAATATGTATTTCAAGTTTTACATATGAATAGGCTTAAAAATGAAATAATTGAAGAGCTTTTTTATTATTATTATTTATTGCTTACAATTGTAATTTTGGGGTGAATTCCCCACTAAAAAACTCATTTCGAGATTTCATTTACTGAAAATTTTAAATTTTGTTTTAATTTCTCTTTAATATCCAACTGTTTTACAAAACTTACCTTTTTCTTGACTTACTACACTGCCTGCTTCTTTTTCTAATCCACCTTCTTACTCTAATTCACTGAGCAAAGACAGATGGAGCAGACTTAGACTCATTTAATGGTCAGTTTAGCTAATGCGCTAATGGCTGCTGGGAGAGTGACAGGAAGCTAATGAGTGCTTTATTTGGCCAATCAGCTCCATTTCTGCCACGCATAATCAGCATCTTGGGCACTGTTGCCATGGTGCACGTTACTAAGGTTATTGCACATATCGGAGCCCCTTGAATTGTATGGTTGTGGAGAAGAGAGAAAGAAATAGTGACTATAAGCAGGGCCTAAAATATACCTAAATGGATGGAAAATGGGCAAGAGCACTGACTAATTCACAATGTAAATCATATTTTTAGGACGGATTATCCAATTGTTCAAAATAGCAACATACGGCTGTTTTAACTATGTTTATTGTGGCATCTAAAATGTTTCTCACATAACTTTACTATATTCACATTTTAGTAAAAGAAACTAATTACATGTGTCCAGTAATATAAAATTGACTAAGTAGGCTGAAATTAAAAAGCTAACTAATAATTTAATTGAATCTAGACATGGACATCTAGACATAGTCATGGCTAGTTTGGGTTTTTTATGAAAAATGCATACTTCAAGAGCATTTGTTTTTTAATCACAATTAGAGATATATGATACTGAGAATGCCTCAGTATTTATATTTAGTTAATTTGTTTTTATATGTGACAAAATGTTAAAATAACAAATGAGAGAAGATTATAAAGATAACAGCAGGCACACATGAAATACTAATTATGCAGGATGTTGTGTGTCTTTATAGGTACATGGCCAAAGGTTTCTCGCATACAAGCTAAGAACGAATGAGACCGGAGACATGATTTCTTTATTACATTAAGTGGCTTTATTTACACACTGTATCTATTAACAGTGTCGTTTCTGCTGCTTCCAATCTCACCATTTGTAGCATGTAATGTTCCAGCTTATTCGGGTTGCACACCTTTACCAGCGTAGCTGTTGGCAGGTGCAACATATCTTATCATATCTATCTTCTAACCCTTACTCTCAAATTGGGAAACTTGTAATTATCTTTGGAAAAACGTGTCTACAAAATGACTAAATGTAAATGTAATCAATCTTCATCGCCGTTAGTCCCCCGGACCCCCCAGCGTCACTGAGTTCCTGTACCACAGCCCCATAAGATGCCTGCATACTTACACTCTCAAGATGGTGGTGGTGGGGTTGATTTGTGTAGGCATTTGCATGTCATCCAAGTTACCAAAAACATATCGTCTTCCAACTTCTGCAGCGATATGAGCACTTTGCTTATTTTCCACCCCATCCCTGGCACCTTCCTCTGATGCAATGGCTTTACCCTCCACTGGCCCTGCCCACCTTCTTTCATGATCAGTCAACGTCTAGAGATCTTACTAGAAAACATGCTCATGAAGCCCGCCTGTGTTTTCATTGGCTGCATACATTCTCGTTGCCTCGGGTTTTGACACAACTGTGACAAAATGAGAACGAATGAAAATTTCTCAAACATAGGCACGTTTACATTTACAGGCTGTATTAAAATTTCCCCTAGATGGGCATGGGGAACCCCCCCCCCCCCCCCCCCCCCCCGACCCTAATAGAGGATAAAGCGGAAGATAATGGATGGATGGACTTTGTTTTTGTTTTTATTTTTCCAAGGCCGGGCATTCAGTTTTTTACCGGGGCAATTCAGATTACTGGCAACTAACCCACATTATTGGCAACTAACCCACAAGCATGTAAATGCAGATGGATAGTGAATGCCAAAATATTCTAATGATCAAATTTTTCAAGTTGCAGTTGTAATGTTCATTAAATGTCTTGTCCTTTATGCTCTTTTATTTTGACACATGCCTTATGTGTTATTTAACATGCCATTTGTTTGTGGTGCGTGTGTGTGTGCATGTGTGTGCATGTGTGTGCATGTGTGTGCGCGTGTGTGTGTGCACTCGTCACGAACAAACCAACAGATGTCTAATTACTGCCCAATTGTAGCAGCAGGGAGCATGTTTCTGAATCCTGTCTTGTGCTTGTGCTTCATCCGTCCCTCCCAGCACTGAAAAATGGCTGCAACAGGCTAATCTTAGACATTTTGTCATATGAAGGTAATTGCAGAGTTGTGTCTGTTCCTGCCTTTCTTTTTGTCTAATTGAACCACATGCAGCTAACTTCTTCCCCAGATTTCTGCTCTTTCATTTTAAACACAGATGTGTCAACAATTTTCAAAATGCTAGAAGGATTTAAACACACACACACACACACACACACACACACACACACACACACATGCACAGGAAGTATAACTGCTTCTAAAACATAAAATGCACATTTTGACCACTGTGTGAATTTTTGCTAATCTCCTAATTCAACGGTGTAGCTCCTTTACTACTGACTTTTTTTTCACTTGTATGCGGCTTTAAATAAGTTAATCTCATTTTTCAAAACAAAATGCACACAAGTGAATGTCTGTGTTTATACATTTTCAGTTGTAGGGTTATCTGCTTATTGGGCTATACACACAAAAGGAACCCAGGGCATGATCCTAGGAATCAAGACTCATTTTACTGTAAGTGCAAACAACGTGACTACAGTCCATGAAATAATATACCTACCAACAAAACATAAAAACTAATTACTGGATACTGGAAACAGGCATGTGTAACAATCACATCTCATAATTATGTTATTAGGTAATAATGGCTGTATTTTCTTATACCTCAGCGTACAAAACAAAATTTTCAGTACATTTGGGACACTTTAAAAAAAAAAAAAAAAATCAAGATATTGGAAAGGTGTAAGTATTAGGGGTGCGGATTTCTTTGTCTGGCGATTCGATTCAGAATCGATTTTCGATTCAGAAACGATTTTTTTCAGTTCAAATGGTCTTTAAAATTTGTTTAAATTATATGATTGACAAGATGAAATAACAATGTAAACAAATATAACATTTATTTAAAAAAAATTCTTTCAGGTTCCTTCCTGTATCAAATCTTTTTGCATCATTTTATATTTATATAAAAAAAAAATAGGATTGCGCCAAATTAAAATGAGCAGTATTAGGTTAGCTTAGCTGCCTGCTTTTTTCTTACATAAAAAACATCTATTAATGAACAAATAATTCAAAATATATTAATACAAAAGTTTACAATGGTGCATACAGACTTTACAGTCAGAGTGCATTTAGATTTTGCAAATCTTTAAAACTTAACATTAAAAATAAAATACATACTTCAGTCTTTTTAACAATATTGCACCAACATTCGCTACATTTTCAAAACTTAAATATTAAATATATTTTTTTAGTTAGTGATGTCGCGCCAGACGAGCTCGCGCATTCGTCGTATTTCCAAAGTACCTCGATATTATTTTACACTCATTGTAAACAGTTGTGCTCATGTCGAGCTCTCTCTTCCTGGCTTTAAAAGCCAAACACTCGCTTTTAACAACGACGGAGCGTGGAATCACCCTCTCCCCCCGCTAGCATGAACTAGCTTTTATCCAAAGCGACTTACAAATGAGAACATTACAAGTCAGAAGTTATGCAGAAAACCAACTACACTGTAAATTCATCAAACCTGATTGTTATTTGATGCATAACAAAGGTTATCTTTCTTGGATTGTAATATTGGAAAGCCATCTAGTGCTGAACACAACCTAACCTTTGGTAGTGGTCACAGTCTTAATGAAGTTTACATGTTTTCCCCATTGCTTGTGGGAGAACTTGCTTTCACTTCCTAAAAAACAGTTAAGCATTGGAACTGAATGTGATTATATTTGTTTTTTTACCTTTAGGGGATCTGTACATTAATGCTTGCATTTCACATAAAATGTAGGTTATAGTAACACTGCTCTGTAAGTTTGCTTGTAAAAAATAAGCTTCTTTAATTAAGTTCAAGTAGTTTATTTATATAGTGCTTTTCACAATAGTACATTGTGACAAAGCAGCTTTACAGTGTTAAAAGCCTTTAAACCCCCAAAGAGCAAGCTGAAGCGACAGTGGCAAGAAAAAATCTCCTTGTTATGTTGTTATTTTAAGGAAGAAACCTTGGGAGGACCAAGGCTCAGTGGGGGACTCATCCTTCTTGAGCGGCCGGGCAGCATCAACAGTGTTGGACAGCCATTTACAGATTGTGTGGTGATCAGGTGACCCGTAATTTAACAATTGGAAAACTATATAAATCCATTGAGGGCATCTTGCAGGAATGCCAGTCCAATAGACATCCAGCTACCATCCAGTTATTGTCATAAAGCGTTGATGACACCTCCAGGAAATTGGCAACACCTCAAAAGAAACAAACAAGAAAAGCAATTAGAGCTAATAAACCACAGTATTTAAGTAATAACCAGAGTTTGATTGACACAGTGCAGCATAACCGATGATTCCAGCATAACCAACTAGAGCAGCATTACTTGAAGGTGCAGATACTGCAGATTCAACATAGTTGAGAGGGCTGGGTGAAGAGTTGAAATTACTAAATATTGATGACCTCACATGTTCTTGGTTAAAATTAATTTATAAATATACTATTAAAGGAGCGAATACCAAAATATTTGCAAACAATGAACCAAAAGACAGTGGAAACATCAGATTTCACATGCCAAATACCACTGAGAATTTTAACTATAAATAAAATCTATTTCTGCGATTGCATGGGTGCACATCACTATGGCATGACTGCATGTGCTTGATTGTTTTGTATACAGTACAAATCTGTCTCTTGTAAAAATGTATGGTGATTCATAAAAAGGAAGTTTCGACATGCACTGTTGAGCAGCTCAAGTCTGTAGCTTCACGTGTCTTTCAAAAGTAAAAGTAAATATAAAATCTATTCACCACATTCAGTTTAGATCATGAGATGTTTTATTCTTAGCCTATCATTAAGGAATGAAATTATACAGGGAAATAAATCCTGCATGCTATCACTGGGGTTACACATAGGGCCCAGCCCTTTATCATCCATTTAATTAATTTTTTAATATTTAACTATTAACTACTTTTGTAAGCTCTTAACATGGGTCAATAGGTAGAGACCTTCCTTCGTTAATGTATTTTACTGAATTTAATTCCACAATACTTACAAAAAGCAGAGAGCTGAATCCCCACAGCCTGAAACACAGACCATCATTTTACCAACCTTTTAGCCATTGGCCCACATGGCAATACTCAGTTGATGTACAGTAGTTGTAACTGACTTCCCCTCTTGGCAGTGTTAATACATGTTTAGTGCTGCTATTTCCATGTGGGCTCTACAAGATGCATCAAAAAATATAAAATTTACTTTGTGTTACACAGACCTACTCAATTATCTACTACATTTCCCCTCCAAAGCTCTCTCTATCCACAACTATTCACTAACCCTTTTCACTATTTCTGAGAACGCCATGTTGGCTGTCTCGATCACTCTGACTCTACATCCAAAATCAACAAAAGGGTGTGGTACACTTATCTTAAAAAAACTCTTGCATTTATATCCACTGCTCAAACATATGCCCACCAAGCATGCTATCTCACATCATACACTACACTAAACGTTTGTTCATTAAATACAGATATCTAGCCTCAGCAATGCACTTAAAAACTTAATTTACACTAGCATCCGTTGTTAAAATGCACCCACTTTGCTGCAATTCATGCAAAGCCTAAAATTTTGTAAAATTATCATTAGTGGGCATAGCATTGAACTCTAAACACTTTGTCCACAGGCTAACATGGACAAAATGTACTTATTCTTTTTATTCCAATAATATTCCAAAAATCTCCAGCTAGCCTTATTCTAAGTTTCAGTGGAGTTAAAAGCACATCACAAGCAGCTCCAAAAATAAATTTAATGCGACCAGCATTAATCCCTCATTGCCCATTCGTCTCTCCAGGTAATTCTTAGCCACTCTACACTCTTGCATCTGACCAGTTGTTCATGTTTCTCTTGTGAAACATTTACATCCTGCCTTCTAATAACACTCATGTTTTTTTTTTCTCTGGTAGTGTAGCTGTAATGTGACTAAATGCTTTTTTTTTTACCACTAGCCATGTATGTTGCCATGCACGGCTTGGCTTCTTGGCTGTTTAATTTCTTTAGTTATATTGTTGGCTTTGAATTTTTGTTGTATCCAGACACTTCCATCTTTGCAATTTGTAACCCACACATATCATTAATGGGCATAGCATTGAACTCTAAACACTTTGTGCACAGTCTAACGTGGACAAAATATACTTTTTTTTTTTTTATTCCAATAATATTCCAAAAATCTCCAGCTAGCCATGTATGTTTCCATGTATGGCTTTTGACATGGCTTGCTGGATGTTTAATTTTTCACACTATATTTCTTGACAAAGCGAGATTTTCCAGTATGCGCGCAGTTCCCCCACTCCCCTGCAGAATGCCATGTTCTATTATTAACATTTGTTAATAAGTACTGGATTCATTGACTGTGCACATGCTTTACATGCTCGTTACCTAAACTTCTAGTGAAACAGTCCCCACAGGCGGTGCTCTAATAGAGGAGTGGCTAGACCCTTGAGAGTTTTGGTACGGTCTGTATGCCTCACATTTTTTTTATTCTGCTTTTATTTTTATTTTCCGTGGAGTGTGCATGCTCTTTGAGGTAAACTTTGTTGCCCTCAAGCAGTAGTAGCAACAGCATGCCCCACTGTATGTTTGTTTGTAGGGGTCACATGTTCATTCGAGGTATTGTTTGCCACTTATATTTTGTTAATGCAATTATAATGTTATGTTTTTACTCATTGTTCTCTTTTGCTTTTCCTGAGTTTTGACTTTCTGTTAATCCCCTTCATCCTAATTTACCTCATTATCCTATTTTGTTTTCTTTTCCTGTGACTTTATAAACATCTACATGAACTCTCTGAACTCATAACTGTTAATTTCAAAATAAAAATTAAGTTGGATTAAGTGAATAAGTTCACCCCTTACTAGAAATCTACCTCATAATTAACATAATTTAAATCATTTGATCATTTTTGGAAGCAAACAAATATTTCAAAAGGAAGTTATCAACTTCCATGTCATCCATGTATGCACTAATTGGCAAAAGATGAGTACCATTCTGGAGTCTTTCTCCACCTATAAGCTCTCATTAATTTGATTGCTATAGTAAATGCTTATCTCTATTTGATGCCAAATTATTCTACTATGCACTAAACACCATGCAAACTTAAAATCCAGGTCTTTTGCACAGAACTATGACATTAAATCTTGTTTGTCTTAAAGAAAGGTGTACTTACATCCCTTTTACCCAGCAGCTTTTCAGTTGCCTAATAGTAACTTTGTCATATAACTGTTATTGAATAAAAACAATTCTATGCTTTTATACAGATCAACCAAATTAAAGAAGACAACTTATCATTTATTTATTAAGAGAAATATCCAACATGACATCTGTGAGTGGCAAGTCTCTGGAAGAGATATGTCTCTTGTGTGCCCTTGTGGTGGGGTGGACTTTGGTTTTTGTTTTCATAATAGCCCTTTAAATTCCAGCAAAAAATCATTATTTAAGACAATTATAATGCTATCAAATCAAATTCCAATTAGGGTATCATCTGGTCAATATCCCTTTTTTTCTCGGATTGTCTCAGTGCCAATTGTTGAATATGCTGGTTTTGAAGGCAAAGCAAAGTCAGACTAAAAAAATCTGTGTGCTTCTCAGGTAGATTTTGATAATTTTCATTTAATAAAAAAAAGTTATTAAAAAAAATTAAGAGCAGTAGCTACAGCTGATACACTAGACAGAATCAAGGAATGCTTCATGAAGCTAACCAAGAATGCTGTTCGTGGACTATAGTTCAGCATTCAACACTATTATCCCTTCCACACTCAACACCACGCTGGAGAATCTGGGACTTCACCCATCCCTGTGTCACTGCATCTCCAGTTTTCTGACAGACAGACGGCAGGCAGTGTGGGTTGGCAAGCATCTTTCCACCCCCCTCACTCTCAGCATTGGGGCTCCTCAGGGGTGTGTTTTGAGTCCTTTGCTGTACTCATTATACACCTATGACTGCGTGGCCACCTCCAGCTCCACAACCATCATTAAGTTTGCTGACGACACCGTTGTAGTAGGTCTGATCTCCAACAACGATGAGAGGGCCTACCTGAGGGAGATTACATACCTGGAGAACTGGTGCCAGGATAATAATCTCCAACTCAACGTCAGCAAGATTAAGGAGCTGATAGTGGACTACAGCAAGAAACAGACGAGGAGCTTCCACCCTGTGAGGATCAACGGCGCTGCAGTAGAAAGAGTAGACAGCTTCAAGTACCTTGGAGTTCACATCGCGCAGGACCTATCTTGGTATCTATTCTGCCACATTAACAAGCTGGCAAAGAAGGCTCGTCAGCGTCTCTACCACCTTCGACGTCTATGAGACTTCAGGCTGCCCTCCAAGGTCCTGCAGAATTTGTACTCCTGCACCGTCGAAAGCATACTCACAGGTAACATCATAACCTGGTTCAGGAACAGCACCCATCTGGACAGGCGGTCACTACATAGGGTGGTACGTTCGGCCGAACGCACCATCCGAGTAGCACTTCCAGACCTTCAGACCATCTACAGGAAGCGGTGCTGGTCCAAAGGCAAAAAGATTGTGGAAGACTTCAGTCATCCTGACAACAAGCTCTTCACTGTGTTGCCATCAGGACGGCGTTTTTGTGTCCTGAAGGCAAACACAGAGAGGATGAGGAGGAGCTTCTTCCCAACGGTGATTCGGACCCTGAACCAGGACTAAACGGACATAATCCCACCCACAACACTTTCATAACTAAATTAACTTGTAACGCTGCACTACAATATTTGCACAAAAAGCACAACCCACTTTTATAATTCCATTTGCACAGTGTATATACATAGTTAATTTTATTTTTTATTTTTATCTTTATTCTATTCTATTTTTCTTAGCCTTAACAAATTAACAAATTCAGGTAAGGTCAGGTAAGAATTTCACTGCTGGCTGTACCATGTATATATACGCATGTGACAAATAAACCTGATTCTGTTTCTGATGATAAACACTTCAAGTTCCTAGTTGTAAATAACAACTAGTGCCATTACATATTTAAACAGATCACATCATTACTTGCAGTTGCGTCAATCATACTGAATCACATTCTGACTTGAAAAACAAGTGGACAAAGTTGTTCACTTTGAATTTTGGTTGTATCCAGACACTTCCATCTTTGCAATTTGTAACTCACTAATTTGTGATAGCAGCATTAATGCAATTAATTACATTGAGATTCAAACCTAATATACACAGGATTGGCACACATATTCTGTTTACACTGGTTTTTAAAATGTGCATCTGATGCTGGATCACAAGTAGACAATGCTCATTACAAGTTTCAGTAACCACAGAGATGCCTTGAAATCTGATCTAAAATGCAAAAATAGGAAATCTAAAAACTGAGTTTGTTTCAAATAAGCTGGACAAAAGGGTGAAAGCAAAGTAACAATGTTTAGAAGAACTTTCTGAACAAAATCTGAATTACATTAAACAAATAATGTCTCAATTGTGTTATGCTAGAGGTGGCTACTTCTATAATGAAAATGATTTCATGATTTTTTTAAGATCTTTGCTTGTTCTATGAATCAATGTAAAATACATTTTAAATTCTCAGTAAAAAAGTGCTTAAATCTTTTCACAGTAACATCCTATGCATAGTTGTTAGTATCAGTGTTGATGTTAATTGTGGTTAGTGTTGATTTTAAATGTATTATTAAAGAGATAATCATTTACCTCTGGCACTATACATTTTTAGTGTTTAGATGTTAATGTTAAAGGAAGAGAAAAGTCAACAACAAAAAGGAAGTTTATTGCTCGTTTCTATGTCAGCCATCTTCTACAAATTAATTTTGGGAGGAGCAGAACAAGTTACTGTAAGCAATTAAAGGTTCACAGACTGCAGCTGCATTCTGAGATGATTTAATCTATTCTACTTAACATTTTTCCCCCATCTCGGGTAAGAGCAGAGTTACAAATCACATCTGGCACTATGGATCCACCAGGAAAGTGATGAGTAACAGAGAGTTTGATGAAATAGACATGATGAGCTTTCCTAAACATAACGTATCTACATGATTATGTTCAATTACCTCAGGGAAATTTCAGCAAAAGTAAGATCTACCACATTGAAATTTAGTACATTAATAGGAGTGTCTTATTTCTGATTTAATATATTTTTGACATTTACACCAGATGTCTCTAACAGATCAACAAACCAAACACACATATAAATAAAAAATAAAATTCCATGAATTGTGTGTAAAAAGTGGAATGGCATGGGGGAGATGTATTGAACATGCTGAAATGTCTATCACAAAAACTCAAATATTTTATGAACTCTTATATTCATTTTTTTTATATATATATTGTGAAATCTCTTGTGGTTCTTGAGTTGTTTCTGACATCTGTTAAACATTTGAGATTTCATAAAAAAAATTGCCATAATAATCTAAGTTTAATACCCTCTGACACTGATGTCATATGCATTTTTATCTTTACCAAACTGGACCTGTGCAGTGCTTATATTTCTCATCTATATGCAGCAAAGGGATGAGTGGAAGATGACATTTATAATGCCAAGTCCAAATATCCAACATTGTTTGGGGTTTGTGAAGTTCTTACAATGTTCATGAGGGACTTAATAGGTGTGGTTGCCCCTCACATGTCCTCACTTGCAATGGAGCAGGCCCCTTTCATTGGAACCCAGCCTAGATTTGTTGGATCCTAGTTTCAAGCTCTGACAAAGGCTGTGTTCCCCTCCCAGTCTTAAACTCCCAGATGTAAAAAAAAGGCATGTCATCAAGGTAGACATGTCAGATGTGAGTGTCAGGGCCATGCACCTCACCTTCTTTTTTACAAATCATTAATATAACCAACATTACTTTTATTTATTCTCGGAGCTAAGAGTAAACCAGCACCTTGAGATCTGAGTTCACGTGTTACAACTGAATTGCTGATACAATTGAATCAGCTCACTCAGATACTGTGGAGCCTGATTATTTAGAATTTATCAATACAATTTTGTACTCAATACAAAACTTAACTGGTAGCCAGTGTAAGTTTGATAACACAGGACTGATATGATCAAACTTTCTGGTTTTTGTTAAAACTCTAGCTGCAGCATTTTGCACAAGTTGTAATTTATGTAATGATTTATTAGAACATCCTGTCAGAAGTGAATTACAATAATCTAACCATGAAGTAATAAAAGCATGAATTAGTTTTTCTACATCTTGTAGGAAGAGGATATTTCGTAGCTTCGAAATGTTACGAAGGTGAAAAAATGCAATTATAGTAATATTGCTAATGTGCTTTGTAAAGGAGAGATCTGAATCAATAATGACACTGAGATATTTACAGATGAACTGGGTCTAATTAAGGAGTTGTCAAGGTTTAACATAGTGTTAGAAGCTTTGATATCGGTGCTCATTGTCGCAGTGTCTGTGGCTAGACCAAAAACCCTCTAGCCAGCAATGTCACAATACAATACAATACTGTGTAGATGTCCATTATTACAAAAACTGTAAATATTAAGATATTCTAAATATTTTGGCCAGTAGTGCATCTGTATCTATCAAATTACACTTTTGATTATTAGATTTCTTCTATTTACAAAACATTGAATCCACTGATAACAAAGACATATTTAGTCTAGTTTCTAAAAATGACTCTGCTAGCTATTCTCTGCTAGCTCTGCTAGCTATTCACCAGCCTTAACTGATTTAGGAATTCATTACCTTTCAACATTGTTTATTACACCATCTGGTTTGACGTTACTAGTTTGAAAGAACCTAAATGCCTCATCATTGGCCCTACAATGTCTTTCTTTTAAAGGATGTTTGTGTATAACTCATCAGATTTTATTGATTAAAATTAGCCATATGTCAAACTGACAGTGGAACATATGGTACAGCACTATTTCTCACTGTAATTCAAAATACCTTTTGAGATATTTATTTGTACTCTCACACAATAAGTACATTGTATTTTGGTTGCTGCATTGTGCATTTTCTTTTTCAAAGACTAGCTTCACTTTTCATTTTTAGAGGTGTTTTTAAAATACTTTTATATAAAAAGCAGATTTGTGCAAAGCTTGTTGGTTAAAATTTCTTACATGGTATTGCAAGGACATGTTAATTAATCTATATTAATAAGATGGATATAAATGAACAAAAACAGATGCTGCAGTAGCTGGAGATTTAAAATGTCTGAAAAATATATATAAGTACCAGTATCTGTCAGTCACTTTTGTCTTTCAATTTCAGTATCTCTCTTTTTCAATGTGTGTGAGTCACCTCTGTGAGTGTTTTTGCTTCTGAGATGGATGTTCAGTCCATAGTCCATAGCTCTTCACTCACACACTCAAGCGCTTGCACCCTCTCTTGCATGCACTCGGTTGCCCCTGGAAACAACCTTCTCAGTGGCAGGGGTGAGAGCAGGCACCATCATAGAGCTTTCGAGTAGGGCACTCAAGATCAGACAAATAGCCATCTATAGCGTTCTATCTATTTTTCTGCCTCTTTCTTGTGTACGCTCTCTTGATATATTACTTCCGACGAACCTATTCAGCTGCCTATCCTCTGATGTCTAATCATGCTAATGGCTTCATGATAACTCTTGTGTAACTGCTGCTTGTTGATATTGGGTTTTAAATTGCAGTCTGGCATGTCCGTGACACTACATTTTTCATCCTACATGACATGTAAATGATGTTAATGTAAATATAGTTATAATATTGTGAGTGTCCAGCAATTTTTCATCTGCTAAAATATTTGACTTATTACTTGAACACATGTGTAACAATTACTGAGATTTTATCCATCCATTCAGTTACTTTTGTCATAAGTTTAATTTTCATTGTCGTAAATCTAAATTATACTTATTATTGTCCATTTTAAAGTAATAACATGTGTTTTGAGAATGTTGAAAACACATTGAATATTTCATTTATTTTTCTTGCTTTTTTCTTTTATGCAATTTACAAACACAATTGAGAAATCCTTTCAATTTATGTGAAAGGATAAAAAAATTGTACATCTGAACTAATTGAATGTACATGTCTACAAACATAAAAAATACAAAAAGGTATAAACTGAAATTATATATCATTTAATGTTGGACCCAACCACATGAAACAGAAAACCATAGGAGACAAAGGTTTAGTTTATAAATATAAGGATAATGCAGAAAGTTTTACAGATGCACATTTAACCACTACAAACCCAACCATACTTCATCCGACATGATATTATTACTGCATATGCATAAATATGCTGACCATAGAAAGTGTGTGCACCCAACACATAATAATTAATAATTGCATACTGATCTGGTCCTAATGCTCATTGCCCACTCTTCCTTGAGTTTGACAGAAATTACTGTGCAAATATACATGCAGAATGCATCTGAATCCAGTCACAGTTTTGAGCATTTTAAAGACCGACATATTCCATATTGATTTTATTATATTTATTTATGTAAACCTTTCAAACTATTTCTTTCCTTATACTATTGGTTCTTTCATGCACAATTTTACAAACATGCCATGCCAAAAATAATTAATCATTCAGAATCCTTGTAGTTTGCAGAGCATTATCTACTCACCATTTGTACTATAAATACTGCTTGAGGTTTTTCACCACTTAGTTGCAATGGCACTGGAGCAAAAAATGAATTGGAATCTGATGTGGTACAGGGCTGAGTGATTTTCTCTGCTGTGATGAGGCTGATTGTGCATGTCAGACTGTCATGTAGAAGATATAATTAGTTAGGAAAGGTTCAATAATGGGGTATGTAAAAGGCCCGTCACGCTACATTGCATTATTCCCCCATCTCAGACATAAGACTAATCGTTGTAACTGAACAGTTTGAAGAGTTGTCCTAGCAAACACAGTCTCAGAACAGAACCAGATTCATTAGTTGGCACGGCATGTAACTTTTAGGTATTGACATGTTCTTGGCTTGTGGGCAAAATTAAACTAATTTAACTATGGTCATGCTTGAAGGCCAAAGACTGATCATCAGTAATGCATGGGTCCATCAGCAAAGATAGTCTGGTGCCAGGAGTTATTAAAAAAATATGAGAAAAGCTTTAAATTAGTTTTTCACTTTGTCTCTCTGCAGAAGAGTTATGTCCATCTGTTGATAACTTGTGGGGTATGCACTTTGATCTTAATGGAAATACTGTAGGTTCAATAAACACCGCTCCGGACATGTGTGCTCACTTCACCTGTGTGTGTTTGTGTGTATCACTGTATGGGTGGGTTAAATGTGGAGGACAAATTCCTTTTAGTGTAAGCACAGTAGGCAAAATAAATCACTTTATCACTTCAAAAAATGCTTAAATAAAATGAATTTAAGTTTTTTTCTCCTCAGGCCTAGTGAGTAAAAAAAAATAGCTCAGTGGTTAGGGCATTGGGCTATCAATCTGAAGGTTAGGGGTTCATATCCCAGGTTGACTGAAGTTACCAATGCGGGTTCTTGAGCAAGGCCCTTAATTGTTCCAGGGATGTTGTGATTAACCCTTTGCTCACCTTGTAAGTCACTTTGGATAAAACTATCTGATAAATGACCTAATGTAATGTAATGTACTCTGTAGGGCAAATAAAAATCACATTGATAGAAGGCAAGGTATATAACAAATTGTAGACTCCTGAATAGTGATCGACCGATATGGGCCGATATGGGTGCCTAGGGCACCTGTTCTTCTGTTCTTCATTGTTTTGTGCACGTGGTCGGGTGTCTGTTGTATTTATTTCCAGTGTTCCCCTTCCTCCGTGCACATCGTAGTTGTATGTTCGCTCGCATTCTGTACCTCAGTGTTTTTTGGTGTCCCTTCTCCTTTAATAAATTCCGTTATTCTGCTACCTGCGTGCCTGGCTCCCTTCAGCGCATTAAGGCGCTGTGGCTCTGCGCTTCTTCTGCGCAGCCACTTTTGATCAAGGTAGGCGAGCGTTACAGAATGACGTTCCAATCAATTTGGGGAGTTCAGAGCCCAGGTAAGCCTTTTTTTTTTTTTTTTTCTTTGCGGGGGCCGTAAATCTCCAATGACGAGGCGGGCGAGTCGTACCTGTATGGGCATATTCTGCCCGTACGCACCCTCCTTAACTCTGAGGAGTTCTGGACTGATGGTCCAGTCCGGTTTGTCAAACCCCCCCGTTGCGAGATCCGGGCACGGCACGCACTGCTGGTCAGTCACGTGCAGCGGCCATGACCGCGCCAGAGCGCGCCGTGTCTGAGTCGCGCTGCGAGGGGGCGGTACCGGAGCTATCGCTAGTGTCTGTGGATGTGGATGAATGTGGCGTGAATGTGGTCAATCCCTTTGTCTCCGCTGTCCAGTCTGTCTTCCCCGTGTCGTATGCGTCTGTTGCTCTGTCCTTGGGTGTAGCGGTGGGGGTGTACCTGTACTGTGTCAGATGGCGATCCCGAGGCGGAGGTGGAGAACGAACAGCGTACTGGAGGTGCTGACGCGGCCGACCGGCCAGAGGGCGCTCATCACACCCACATGCCAGTGGGTGCCAGCCGGCCTGGACACACCAGCCCCTCCGAGTGTGCCATCCCTGCCACAGCGCCTCCAGTGTGCATGCCCGCTGAGGTCCAGCCAGTGTGCGTTCCCGCCACGGACCCACCAGCATGCATTGTGCTCCACTCCGAGGGCGTCCACCGGACCACGCAGCCAGAGGGCGCCCACCGGACCAGGCAGCCAGAGGGCGTGGCCCACTCCTTGTCCGCCGAGGGCGTCCACCGGACCACGCAGTCAGAGGGCACCGACCGGACCACGCAGCCAGAGGACGTGCTCCACTCCTCGTCCACCGAGGGCGCCCACCGGACCATGCAGCCAGAGGGCGTGGCCCACTCCTCGTCCGCCGAGGGCGTCCACAATATGTTAGAATATGTTACAAATAGCATCCCGGAACATTATTATAGCGTTAGATATCGCTAATTAGTATTAGTTGGCCAGTTTAGCTGTTCAAGTGGTTGCTAAGGTTACAGTTCCAAATAAAACTATTGGCATTTTCTCTCTAAATAACATAATCACTGTAATTATGCAGACAGTAAACACTTTATACATTACAAAGAGCAGCCAGTAACAAATACTGAGAGTTGAAAGAGAAAACGTTTTCTCTCATGATCCAACGATCCATTGCCTTAAGCATTGAGTGACGTTCTGCCGGAAGAACACTAGAGGCCACTCTAGTTAGATCAGGTTAGAAAAAGTTAGATCAAATGATTGTATTCAGCCAGTATGACGGAGCTGCCGATGCAGATTATCTAAAAATGCCAAAAATCGGACCGATTAATCGGCCAGCCGATCAATCGGTCGATCACAACTCTTGAACCAGGAGTTGATAGTACAATATAAAAAAGTTGGTGTCTATTTCTTTGTCATCTTTTTGTGTTGTTGCATTGTGCATATTTGACCTTGGAGTTTAATTACATACATAATTATATACTGAATAATAACAAGCCCATATGCAAAGCTACACACATTTTTCAAAAACACAGAAATATAAACAAGGACACATGATTTTTTTTAACAATGTTATATTGTTATTAATAAAATTTTTCATTTAGATTGGAGAAAATAGCAATGTTAAACATAAGGAAACTTAAAATCAGCATGAGTGCAGAAACATACTAATATGCTCACTTACAACAAACAGAATCTTAGGCCATTGTAAATGTCAAAGTAAAATATCTCCTTTGTACCATGTTTTGAATCGTTTTTTCATTAAGTCAGATGTGAGTGATTTTGTTCACTCTTAGCCTTTGGTTATGGTTTTTATTTGTTTATGCCAAGCCACATTCTAAACTGTTCAACATCATCTGATTAATAAATTAAATATAGATATTTCATATATTTCTACTTCATTTATTATTTTAATTTTTTTGTATTCGTAAAGCCACTAGTACTACCTCTTTTAATAGGATATTGAGGTAGTATACCCCCATGCCCCACCCCCGTGTCTATCTGTAACACATTAGAGTCAAAATCCATTCAAGTGTTCCTTGCTTCTTTGTGAGTAATTTAAAACTTGATGTGGGAAGAAAAATTTAAGAATGACCTTTGGGCTAACAGTACTAGACTTACTTATAAGGGAGTTGACCCACCAAAGAATGCTCTCTTAGCTAATAGATTTAGATTTATATAAGAAGTCTCTTTCTAAGCAGAAATACTCTCTAGGCTAAACAATTCAGAGCAACTGGAAAGAGTAAAAAATCATCTCCCAGCTGACAGATTGAGAGTTATTCATTTAAAAAATACCTTCCCTGCTGAAAGTACTAGAAATCATCTTAAAACTGGTCAAATAAGAAGTCATCAGGAAAAACAAGGCAGCAATGTGTAGATGAAGTAAGACTTTGGGCCCAATATGTAGCAAACGTGAAAGTTAAAATCAACTTGAATAAAAAAAATCATAAAAACAACCAAAAGTGTTTAAGAAACAAAATTTTGGGGAAAATAACTTAAGGAGGAGTTTCAAGATTTTGTTGGATTTTTATATTCATTTGTGATAAAAAAAAAAAAAAAAAAGTATGCAATGGCAAATGGTAACTGCATTATTATGGTCACAAATTGCATGCAATGTTTTTTGTAGGACTTAATAAAGGATTAAAGAGGCCTGATCATACAAAATGGGAGATTGTCGACTAAGGACTAAGTCTGCTCAGTCAGCAATTGATTTCTTCTTCATGTTGTTAAGAATGAATCTTCAAGAATGGTAGTAATCAGTCAGTTTAAGTTTACATGTCAATTGTGAAATGAGAGCTGAGTAGATTGATGTTGTAGAGTCGAGTAATCATAAATCAGGAATTTAAACAAGAATAATCAATATCATTGTTACTGACAAATTTAGATATTAACAGACAGGTGTCAGACTCGCCTACCTCGGAATAAAGCGGCTGCGCATAGGAAGCGCAGAGCCGCCGCGCTTTAACATGCAGAAGGGAGCCAGGCACGCAGGTAGCAGAATAACAGGATTTATTAAAGGTGTAGAGACCCCAAAAGCAAAGAGGTACAACCGACGAGTGACATAAAATAAACGACGTGCACCGAGGACAGAGAACACAGGAAATAAATACAAAAAGACACCTGACCACGTGCACAAAACAAACCAATGACAAGAACGAGTTAATTAACTAAACTAATGACACATGAACGTTAATTAACTCAAAAGAACAAAAGAAACGCAGAACAGGTGACAGGTGCCCTAGGCACCTGTTACAACAGGCATGGTGGCGAGAAATGCAGAGATAAAATGTATATTTTTATAATCTTAAATTTAAGTCTTGGCGGCACGGTGGCTTAGTGGTTAGCACGTTCGCCTCTCAGCACTAGGGATTCCCGGTTCGAATCCCCATCTGGATGGAGTTTCCATGTTCTCCACGTGTCCGTGTGTGTTTCCTCCGTGTTCTCTGGTTTCCTCCCACAGTCCAAAAACATGGATCAAGTCAATTGAGTTCTCCAAATTGCCCCATGTATAGTGTGTTTGTGTGCGTGTCTGTGTGTGTGAGTGTGTGCCCAGCGATAGATTGGCGCTCTGTCCTGGGTGTATCTGCCCAGCGCCCGAAACTTTCTCCCCTGGATGGGCATGGGGAATCCCCCCGCGACCCTAGTATAGGATAAAGCGGAAGATAATGAATGAATGATGAATTTAAGTCTTTCTGACAGATTTTCTATTAAATTGTTACATAAACTGTTGCCATGTTAAAATACTGCAGCTAAAAATCTTAATCATAAAAGCCTTGTTTTATCAAACATTCACTGGCTCTCAGAAAAATTTCAACAACCCTTTTTTACAATTGATAGAATTAATAAAAGAGCATTGTATATTCTGGAAGCATTTGTATATTCTGCCACTAAGAAGAAGAAAAGCATTTGTATGGAAGCATTTGTATATTCTGTTTCGTTTTTGAAAAGAAAACAAACGTAGACACTACGAAATTGTTTTAACGAGTTAATTTTCAACCCAAGATTTGTTATTCTATACTACACAATCTGGCATCCACATCAGAATCAGAATCAGAATAATTTATCCATTCCCGGGGGGGGAATTTCAGAAACATATACTATAGTATATGTATATAACTTATGCGTGTTTGTAAATAAATTAATATATACTTTTTAATGTTTTTAAAAAGTATTTTTAAATGTTTTAATATATTTTTGTTACCTTTATGATATACA
Source organism: Corydoras sp. C115 (assembly GCA_019802505.1). Lineage (NCBI taxonomy): Eukaryota > Metazoa > Chordata > Actinopteri > Siluriformes > Callichthyidae > Corydoras > Corydoras sp. C115. Next base: position 8,058,536 of record JAFMOC010000001.1, read on the forward strand.
TGGACTAGGTATACAAATAATTTTTAAAATGAAAAAACTTGATCAGTAACCCCAAGCAGCTTTGCTATGATTATCGGACAACATGAGTACGGTTTGAGTTTTAATAATTCAGTAAATAACAATCTTAAACAGGAAATCATTAAAATGGTTAATAAAGTGATGTAATTAAATTGACTGTGATGAGATCAATAAAGTCACAGCTTCAGGAAGAAGGGCTTTGGTGCGAGACCCAGTAATGAAGACTTGTGTAATAAATTAAAATTGAAAAGCCCATGGTTTGGATAAGAAATTTCCTACGCCCTAGCTGCTTGCACTAGATGCATTAAACTGTGAGTAACTGAGTGTCAGTGATGCGCAGTCCGATATGATATAAAGTCTGAATTCCAGGTTATAAAGTTAGAATTCTACAAGGCTCTTTAACTTTGGAATAGTATTTTCCCATTGTTTATGTTTTTACAAAGAGATTTAAAAAAAATTTAGTTAAATTAAGTGTTGTTAAAGGTGTAGCACTCAGATAATTCAAACTCAAAGTCTTCTAAAATGGTTACATGATTTTGTCAGTGCAGTCCTTACACTAAAATGCTGACTTTTTGGGAGCCTTCTTGACTTGGTTTCTGTGGTCTATGCCCCTATTAGTAATGTTGGAGATTCATGACACACTTCGCAATTCTATGTGTTAATTTGTATAGTTTGCATAGTGTACATGACATAAAAGAGAATAATATTACAGCAAAGAATGGCATCAGCAAACACTTGCCCTCCCCTCAACTTTTTCACACTAATTGCACTTCCATTCTGCTATTCTTTTTTATTGTTCCTTGACTTTAAATTAGAGGTCTTCGAAATTCTATTTTTTCAGCAAACCAATCACCTGTCTTACATTTACATTACATTTAGTCATTTAGCAGACGCTTTTATCCAAAGCGACTTACAAATGAGAACACCACAAGTCAGAAGCCATGGAGAAAACCAACTATACTGTAAGTTCATCAACCTGATTGTTATTCGAAGCTGCGCCCCCCCCCCCCCCTTTTTTTTTTTTTTTTTTTAATTTTTTTTTTTTTATAACAGGTATTTGGTAAATAGATGCGTCTTAAGTAGTTTCTTAAAACTGTTTAAAGATTCTGCCTTACGGACAGAGTTGGGAAGATCGTTCCACCATTTTGCAGTGGTGAACGCCACAGAATGAGAATTAGCTCCTCGGTGAGGTGGAATCGCCAGGCGACAATCGTCACTGGAGCGAAGTGAACGAGTCGGAGTGTATTTTGAAAAGATAGAGTGAAGGTAAGAGGGGGAAGATCCAGAAATGGTTCTGTATGCCAGAGTCAGCGACTTGTATTGAATGCGAGCAGCTACAGGAAGCCAATGGAGGGAAGTGAGTAATGCCAATGGAGGGAACTCAGTCTTCTCAAGGTTATCCCCATAACTTCCTCTATTATAAATCTTTCTTACAAACTGGAATCAAATACCTTATCAACTCCTGACTTACTTCTAATACATTCTTTAGAAAGACAAGGGTTACACCTACATGCTACTTGTTTGAACTTTTGATTTTTACTCAGTTATCAGTGTTGCTAGTACAGATCGCAAACAGTCAGAGTTCAAGTGTGTTTACTCAACTCAGTCAGCTTTGCGATTTGTGGTTGTTCCATCAATGCAACCTCTTTTTCTCTGTTCTTTGTTGGTAGACCTCTCTGGGTTTTGACACAGTAAATCACCAAATTCTAGTTTCCACTCTCTGATGACAGTTACTGTTTGGATATCTCCATGTCTTGCCAACATATCTGTTTGGATAAACTCATCATCTAAAGTTTTATTTGTCAGAAACAAAGCTATTGATTATTCTTGTTCGAAGTCTTGATTTATAATTACTATAAAAATATTTTTTTTAAATCTGTATATATTTAGCTTTAGAATTTTACTAAAGATTAAAAAACACAATTCTAACAGTATCACTAACAAAAATTAAACAAATTAACAAAAATTGCTAGCAATATGGTGAGAAAAATCTATAGAGACAAACAAAAATTAAAATGTGATTGGGGATTTTTATGCATCATAATATTGTACTACTAAAGTAGTGCCAAGATTGAGCTCTGTCCCACAGTTCTTTTTACTTGTTGAGGCTTTCTCTGTTTCTTTTTTTCCTTCTCAGTTGGTGTTTAGTGCCCCTAAATCATGGTTCTGAATAAACTGTTTTCCAAAGTTTACCTAGTATGATTGGTTTTGCTTCCTGTCAAACCAGACTGGGCTCAGTCTGTTGATCTGAAAAAGATATCTTGAATAGTGTACATAACTCTGATCAATCTGTCTGTCCTTATTTCTGCTATGAAATAGACAGAATTGGTAGGAATGTGCCCTATGCCAACCATCCACTCCTATTCACTCTTATTCAATCTCAATCATTTTCTCAGGTTTCTGGCTCGCTGCATGTCCCATCCATGAATTAACCTGGGCTCTTTGTTTGCACTTGTATGAAAAGCTACAAATAGCTGCCATTCAATGACTGGTTTCTCTGAAAAGAATGAAAAAGGAAAAAAGGACAAGAAAAAGACCTGCTTTGACCCTTCGTATTTTGCTGCCTACATATGAATGGAAAGAAATTTACCTTTTATTACCCTTTTATCCTGCCTTCCTCTTATTCTATTCTTCTGAATCATTATATTATTTTTTCCTAAATTAGCATCAGTTATTTTCTTAACACATGTTATTACTAATTACAGTTCTACCTACCACCAGGCTATATATGTGTATGTATTTTACTTCTCGGAAGGTACAAGCTAGGCTTCTTTTCAAAAGAACACATGGGGCTATTGCCTTGGTAACAGGCAACAGATGCCATAGCAACCTCTTGTGCATCGACTTTGTATTTAGATACAAATGTCATACAGACATATAATATTACTGCTAATACTGTTACTACTAATAATAATAATTATTATTATTATTATTATAATACTGTTCATAAGCTTTTTTATTTTAATCATGACAAAGCACTAACCAAAACTACTAACTACTGATCTTCTCATCTACAAGATAAGACTAATATGAGAGGGAATTTTATTTAAAATTCTTAACTTAAGATTGCAAATTTTAAAGAACAGGTGTGGAGCAGAATGTCCAGATGAAGGCCAAAGAGATGATCCTTTTATCCATAGCAGCAGAAGCTGGTTATTCCATATCGGTTATATCTAAAATAGTACATCTATGCATCATTTAATCTAATTTAAGTCCCCCAAAAAAGGCTGGTCATCCACAAACGATAAACGCAAAACAGGCAATTGACAACTGCTTCAGCACTGAACAGAGTAAAGATCTGTTTTGTCATACAGTATCTCGATGTGTAAGAGTGTTTGGCCCACTCTTTAATAACCAAGTCTCTCATTAGCATAAAGAAATAAAAGGCTAAACATTTTTTTGCTCAGGAGCATGTTGAAGAAATACAGTGAGGAAATAGTCCAAAGAGTACTTTAGTGATTTAGTGAATGCAAGTTTCATGCAAGTTTTATTGGTGTCCTAGGGGAAAACATTATGTTGATCATCAAACTGGGTAAGGACTAAGAATTCCAGAGTTTAATCCCCTATATACAGTCATATGCAAAAGTTTGGGCACCCCTATTAATCATGATCATTTTTAGTTCTAAATATTTGGGTGTTTGCAACAGCCATTTCAGTTTGATATATCTAATAACTGATGGACACAGTAATATTTCAGGATTGAAATGAGGTTTATTGTACTAACAGAAAATGTGCAATATGCATTAAACCAAAATTTGACAGGTGCAAAAGTATGGGCACCTCAACAGAAAAGTGACATTAATATTAATATTTAGGTCTTTCGAACAGAGGAAGCTCATTGTCTTTTATTTATACATATACAAATTCTGTTCTCTGTTCCGTTTTAAGAAAATGGCCTGTGATCCTATCATACATTCCGAGACTTGACCAGTGTCCATTCAATGGCCAGCAGAGCCAAGCTGCTTTACCGACCTAACTTTCTCCTCGTAAGAAAGACTATCGAATGGCTTGACAAAATCAGTTCAACAATTGTCGGCCATGTCGTGCACGTAGCTAGCTATCTAGTTCACTCCCAGCTAGCCAACATTATGAATAAATAACGAAACGATATTAAACTTGAACAAGAAAATGTTAAAATTATGTTAAAAGAAACACAGAAATAATATGAGTGTTATATTTAGAGAATGAACAATGGAAATGGTCAAGTAATTTCACCAAGCAAATACCAAGAAAAGGGTTGCAGTTTGTCTTTCGACCTCACTTGCAAAATCGGCGATGGGACTGAAGCACTCAGTGATTCAGTGATGGCGTAGATCTCAAAATAGATGTCAATCAAAATGGGATTTAGCCTTTCCTCCAATCATCCTGCAGAAGCTCCAATGCCATTCACCCCAGAGACGCTCAGTGTCCGGGATGGGACAAAATCATGGTATTTATCCAATGACCAACGAGTTTCAAAGCATTGAAAAAAACAGTTTGCGTTCCAGTAGACATAAATATACGGTCAGTTTCTATGGGCAAATACACTACCGCTACAGGAATGTATAAGAAATTAACAAAATGGAATCAGTCGATCATTGATAAATAGCTGATTATGAACAAATTGTCTTTAAGATGAACAACTGTACATATCTGACCATTACATTTTAGGGAAAGCTGAGCTTTGAAAAATCACCACTCACACACACACACACACACACACACACACACAAACATATATATATATTCTCAACTTACAGCTTTCATTACAGGCATCATTGTCTCTCTTGCATTTCAGGTCTCAATCCTGTGCAGACACAATTTTCAAAACACAAGGCAGGTGAGTAAATTATCTCCCTTGTTTCCTTAGTCTTCTATCACAAACAGTTTAGAATTGAACAGCTTAGATGTTTTCCTGATTAGCAACTCAGAACCTGTTTGTAATTACCACTGGACATATAGTCATGAATAGCAAAATAGATTACTCATCTCTACAACACCTGGCAAAAATTATGAAATCACAGATTTTTTTTCAGTTGTTTCATTTTGGAGAAAAACAATAATCACAATGCTTTGGCACAAAACCCTCCCCCCCCCACAATTTCAACATTCTGGCATTAATATACACTCACCGGCCACTTTATTAGGTACACCTGTCCAACTGCTCGTTAATACTTAATTTCTAATCAGCCAATCACATGGCGGCAACTCAGTGCATTTAGGCATATAGACATGGTCAAGACAATCTCCTGCAGTTCAAACCGAGCATCAGTATGGGGAAGAAAGGTGATTTGAGTGCCTTTGAACGTGGCATGGTTGTTGGTGCCAGAACGGCTGGTCTGAGTATTTCAGAAACTGCTGATCTACTGGGATTTTCACGCACAACCATCTCTAGGGTTTACAGAGAATGGTCCGAAAAAGAAAAAACATCCAGTGAGCGGCAGTTCTGTGGGCGGAAATGCCTTGTTGATGCCAGAGGTCAGAGGAGAATGGCCAGACTGGTTCGAGCTGATAGAAAGGCAACAGTGACTCAAATAGCCATCCGTTACAACCAAGGTAGGCAGAAGAGCATCTCTGAACGCACAGTACGTCCAACTTTGAGGCAGATGGGCTACAGCAGCAGAAGACCACACCGGGTGCCACTCCTTTCAGCTAAGAACAGGAAACTGAGGCTACAATTTGCACAAGCTCATCGAAATTGGACAATAGAAGATTGGAAAAACGTTGCCTGGTCTGATGAGTCTCGATTTCTGCTGCGACATTCAGATGGTAGGGTCAGAATTTGGCGTCAACAACATGAAAGCATGGATCCATCCTGCCTTGGCATCACACACACAACTGTGTGATGCCATCATGGCAATATGGAGTGTATATATACAGTATATATATACAGTATATATATATATATATATATATATATATATATATATATATATATATATATATATATATACACTCACCGGCCACTTTATTAGGTACACCATTCTAGTAACGGGTTGGACCCCCTTTTGCCTTCCGAACTGCCTCAATTCTTCGTGGCATAGATTCAACAAGGTGCTGGAAGCATTCAGGCAACATTTTTCCAATCTTCTATTGTCCAATTTCGATGAGCTTGTGCAAATTGTAGCCTCAGTTTCCTGTTCTTAGCTGAAAGGAGTGGCACCCGGTGTGGTCTTCTGCTGCTGTAGCCCATCTGCCTCAAAGTTGGACGTACTGTGCGTTCAGAGATGCTCTTCTGCCTACCTTGGTTGTAACGGGTGGCTATTTGAGTCACTGTTGCCTTTCTATCAGCTCGAACCAGTCTGGCCATTCTCCTCTGACCTCTGGCATCAACAAGGCATTTCCGCCCACAGAACTGCCGCTCACTGGATGTTTTTTCTTTTTCGGACCATTCTCTGTAAACCCTAGAGATGGTTGTGCGTGAAAATCCCAGTAGATCAGCAGTTTCTGAAATACTCAGACCAGCCGTTCTGGCACCAACAACCATGCCACGTTCAAAGGCACTCAAATCACCTTTCTTCCCCATACTGATGCTCGGTTTGAACTGCAGGAGATTGTCTTGACCATGTCTATATGCCTAAATGCACTGAGTTGCCGCCATGTGATTGGCTGATTAGAAATTAAGTGTTAACTAGCAGTTGGACAGGTGTACCTAAGGTCAAACTGTGGTTGCATAGCACTGTGCTTTTGCATGCTTTTAAAGCTAATTACTGGTCCCAGTGCTGAGCATATAGAAGTGCTTAGAGATTTTAGCTCCAGCACTGGGACATTGCATTGCCCGATGAGGACAAATGTGCCGCTTAGTCCGTTTGTTGAGTTGAACACACTTTTCTGCTTTATAATGACAGTATGCATTAGGATGACTATTATTGCTCATAATAGAGAGCAGTTTGTCCAAAGTCTGCCACTGTTGAAACTTCATCACCACTCCAACCACCTGACCAGCTTGTCCAGCCATATTGCTCCTCTTCACCTTAAGCAGCCTTCCAAGTACATCACGGCATAAAAGACAATGCTAACAACTACAAAATGAACATTTACAAGATAAGATTTCATTGACCAGTCCAGTTTGTTGTCAAATTGAAGACCAAGGTAGCTAACGTTCTTTTTTTACATTTTATTTTACCTTCTTGTTAATGTAGTTGTAAAATAATTTGAGCCATTATTTAAATGTTTTATTATTTATTTGAAATGTTTAATTGCCTGAGCATAGGGGAGCACATGTGTGAGTAAAAGAGAGACAGAGAGATAGATAGATAGAGAGAGAGAGAGAGAAACCAATAGAATGCAAATTCAGGAATGTGGCAAAAGGGAAACATTCAGAGGATGAGACAAATGGCGAGTCAATATTATTAATATTCCTTAGATGTGCTTATTAGGTTTTTGTTGTTTGCACAAATAGGCCTCTAGAGACAGGTGGCATATTGGACTCCTGCTACCTGCTCCACACACAAAGACGCATACACAACCCACATGTGCATACCCTCACACAGTCTCCAGAAGCCTGTCTTAACACTGTTCCTTCTACACACAAACAGACATACACGTACAGAGACTTTTACACACAGAGAACTGGGGGCTGCAGGGACAGACATAATTATAATAATTGTTAACATGATGACATTTCTTTTTAATGTGTTCTTTCTGTTAATTAGAGTGTAGGTACCTAAGGCTTTAAACACGGCACCCCCTTTCTCTCATTCTCTCACTAATATTTTTATACACATTATCTCTTTCTTTGTATTACCGCCCCTGATGCTCTGTTGGCAGCTTCAAAGTATTCCCATTTTGTTTCTTTTAACCAATTCCCTCACAGGTGTCCTACACAGAAAAATGTCATAATTAATGGATCAGGCCCTTATTATTTTACCTTCGCATATCTTTTATTATTTCATTTATTTTTTTTTTATTTCTTTTTACTCTGTCAGCTTAAGTGTGCTACAGCTCTGAGTGCATTAAAATAATAGTGATTGTATCTCTTTTTGAATGAAGAAGTAAATGGCAGAAAACTAAAAATGAGATGTAATGGGGTGGGGTGAATAGAGAGGTGACCATTACTGTTGCTCTTAGCATTGCTGATTGAATTATCCACAGTTCGGTTTTTGGCTGGGTATAATGATTCAGAATGTCCTGAGGGTGCAGTATGCCTTTACTTTTTTTACAGTGTCTGTAAATGCTTTCATGATGGGAATGGCCTTATTACATCAAAAAAGTGTCTGTCATTCTTTTTCCTGACCTATTCACCTTCGTGTCTACTATATACATTTTCTCTGGGTTCACTCTAGCCTAGTATCAATGTGGTCTGCATTATTTCTGTTACTGTAGATTCATAGATCCATCCATCAGTATGAAGTAATCATGGTTTGTACTTGCAGAAGGCCAGACAAATAAGTATAGGCCAAATAAGTAAATCCAGGGGAGCGGGTTTGGACTTGAAAATCTGGTATATATTTTGTTTTCAGCAAGAATAGTGTGAGGATATAGGGCAAAAATGATGCCTTTTAAGTTCTTTTTTCAGTTTCAAAAGTTTTTTTTTTCAATTAATTATTACTTTTTCAGTCAAATCACAATATGTATTTGTGCAAGAAGCCAATTAGATCTAAGGTAAAATGTGCAGCACACCAGACCCAAACACATGAGACAGAATCACCAGCAGTTTTAAAAGTCTATTTTATTTTATAAAATAAACTAAATAAAAGCAATATAAAATCTATAAAATCTATCTCAGGGCATTTGCACATTCTACATACTATGTATAGCACTAGATGATACTCAGATGAACTGGTGACATTGTTTAAACATAAGCGCAAGCATGTGTACCTCAATGAGTGTGCACCCCCTGCAGAAAAAAAGTTAAAAAAAAAACTAAAAAAAGCTACATACTAACTTGTATTTCAACAGTTTTTCAACCTTTTTAATTAATAATATTATGGACACACACTTCTGTTTTTAGTTCTATAATCATGCCTAGAAAATTCATTGATATTGCCATTTAACATTTCAGATTAGAATTGTAGCTATTGAGCAAACACGATGTTGAATTTAAATGTGTAATCAATCAGAATGATGTTAAAAGCATTCGACTGTAGCACTATTCATTCCTTTTTTATTTTTAAGATCGGTGACTGTAGTGTGTTCGAAGAATCAGTCATGACTAATTCATTTAAAGCTGGCAGTACAATATTTAACACAGTTTGGTCCAATTAAAAGTAACCCAGTTTTATCAGAATTTAGTGAAAGAAATTTGTGATGCTGGTGATGAGACAACTAATGGTAAAACCAGATTAACCAAAGATGAAAAATTATAATTATGAAAAACCCTCAAAAGAACAGACATCTGAATGCAACATATGCAACCAATAGAGACACAATACCATAATTAAAAGAAGATTAATAAAAATGTGTTGGTTCTGCTAAAATGGGAAGAAAACAAAGAGAATATATAATGATGTAACAAAATAATAAATGATTCATAAAACGTTGTTAAAAATATCATCTTGCTAGTGCAAAAGTTTAAGTTCAGTTGTATTTTGAATAGTTCATTATCAATTCACAGTCTGATTTCAAAAGTAATCAAAAAATTCAAAAGTAATTAAAAAAAATGCAACAAATCACAGAAAAAAGCATATCATCCTGGTTATTTTAGCATATACACTAAACCAATAAATATTGGCAAATGTGTCACATCTGCCTACCTGTTGTTCAGAAAGTGTTTGTTGCAATATTCGTCATCCAGAGTGTTCTTTTTTAATGGCCATTTCTCTACTCCACCACTTGCCAAGCACCACAATTTTTGTGACTTTTACCACTATTTTTAGGACTGATCGCTCATTGATCTGTCTCTTTCTCTCTCTCGATCTCGCTCTCTCTCGCTCTTGGTCTCTCTCTTTTTCTTTCAGCCTAAAGGATGCTCTTTGGTCGTTAGATTGATGAATGAGATTAACTTAATGCAGGCACAGGGTACTGAAGGCACCTGAGGCATGCTTGTGCATCATGAACCTGGCTCTTTCTGATTAACTTTATAAACTGATTGAAATCAAGTCCAAAAGACATTTTTTAAAATAATAATCCCAAAGAAAGCTGGCACTACATGTTCTTTAATTTAGTGGCCAACTAAATTTGTCTGTAGAATTGCTATAGCATTTGGAAAGGAAAAATTAAACAACAATTTTTATTTTTATTTCTCCACCGTGTTTTTTCTCAATTTCTTCTCTACATTTTTTGAGCATTTGACACAATTTTCACAGGACATGTCAATTGGTGAGATGAGTGCTTTTATATAGTTAAGGAATTGGTTCCTATGATATTCCCATTTTGCTGAGCCAAAATTTCTATTCAGTTTGCATAACAAGGATTTTTGCACTCCCATAACTGGAGTCAGAGATGGCAGCAGCCAGACTGGTGTTGTGAAATCGCAGAGTGATCGCCCTCTCCTTTCACTCATGATCACTCTTCAAAGTTAGCGTAGTTCATTTTAAATAGGACAAATCTGATTTTCAAAGTGTTGTAACTTGGTCAATTTTTGAGCTACAGACACCACATCTCTAGCTAAAATCACAGACTGATTGCACTTTCTGTTCACTTTTTATCATTCTTCAAAAATTGCATTCCTCCTTCCTGCTCTAGCTCACTCTAAGTACCATGGAGAGCACTCAATTACAAATGCATTGAAGGAGAGAGTGTTATATTAACCCTATAAAGCCTGAACCATCAAAGGATTGCCAGAAAAGTCTAATTTTTTTAAACTTGAGTGTTCATTTGACCATATGTAAAATTCCAAAAAAAAATTTGAAATAACACATTGCAAATTTGAGTTTTGTTTTGTACCATATTTGATACATCAGGAGTTTTTGGAATATATTGCTAATAGCATGTTTTTTTTAATTAACAAAAACATCCACAACATATATATTTATTTACCCTTTACCCTCTAATGTTCCTTAAAATGTTTACTCAGGTAATTTTAAGCTTAGAAAGGACAAATTGGGATCTCCAAAAAACACAAAAATTGGGATCTCTATAACTCTACACTCTTAAAAACTGGGGGGATGTGGGAGGTGGGGAGTGGTTTTCCTAGTTCTAGAGAGGATGGTCATCTGCCACACTTTACTTTTCCCTTTCCTGTCCTTTTCCCTTGTAACAGAGGTGCCAACAGAAGCCTGAAACCGTTGCAGAGCTATGGGGCATCAGTTTGTTCTGGTCTGGCCGCTGTGCCAGTGTGCTACCAAATGTTCATATACCATCTTCAGGATCTGAAGTTGAACTTGTAAAGTGAAGACAGCATATCAAGAAGGTTAAGTCCGCCCATGAACTTGTATGTTTCAACAATGGCTGATCTGAGAACCATTTTGAGGGGTTTGGATTCTCTATCCCATTGTCATCAATGACATCACCACGGCCATGCCCATTTTGTGCAATCACACTCGCATTTCCTTCAGTAAATTCACCTCTCTGGTTAAACTTATTATTACAGTCATATGCAAATGTTTGGGCACCCCTATTAATCTTAATCATTTTTAGTTTGCAACAGCCATTTCAGTTTGATATATCTAATAACTGATGGACACAGTAATATTTCAGGATTGAAATGAGGTTTATTGTACTAACAGAAAATGTGCAATATGCATTAAACCAAAATTTGACAGGTGCAAAAGTATGGGCACCTCAACAGAAAAGTGACATTAATATTAATATTTAGTCGATCTTCCTTTTTGTAAAAATAACAGCCTCTAGTCGCTCCCTGTAGCTTTTAATCAGTTCCTGGATCCTGGATGAAGGTATTTTTGACCATTCCTCTTGACAAAACAATTCCAGTTCAGTTAAGTTTGATGGTCGCCGAGCATGGACAGCCCACTTCACATCATCCCACAGATGTTCAATGATATGGCCATTCCAGAACACTGTAATTGTTTCTCTGCATGAATGCCTGAGTAGATTTGGAGCGGTGTTTTGGATAATTGTCTTGCTGAAATATCCATCCCCGGCGTAACTTCAACTTCGTCACTGATTCTTGAACATTATTGTCAAGAATCTGCTGATACTGAGTGGAATCCATGCGACCCTCAACTTTAACAAGATTCCCGGTGCCGGCATTGGCCACATAGCCCCAAAGCATGATGGAACCTTCACCAAATTTTACAGTGGGTAGCAAGTGTTTTTCTTGGAATGCTGTGTTTTTTTGACACCATGCATAACGCCTTTTTGTATGACCAAACAACTCAATCTTTGTTTCATCAGTCCACAGGACCGTCTTCCAAAATGAAGCTGGCTTGTCCAAATGTGCTTTTGCATACCTCAGGCGACTCTGTTTGTGGCGTGCTTGCAGAAACGGCTTCTTTCGCATCACTCTCCCATACAGCTTCTCCTTGTGCAAAGTGCGCTGTATTGTTGACCGATGCACAGTGACACCATCTGCACCAAGATGATGCTGTCCCTGTGGTCTTCCATTTCCTTACTATGTTCCTCACAGTGGAAACTGACAGGTTAAATCTCTGAGACAACATTTTATATCCTTACCCTGAACAACTATGAAAAATCTTTGTTTTCAGATCATTTAAGAGTTGTTTTGAGGAGCCCATGATGCCACTCTTCAGAAGAGATTCAAATAGGAGAACAACTTGCAATTAGTCACCTTAAATACCTTTACTCATGATTGGATACATCTGGCTATGGAATTCAAAGCTCAATGAGGTTACCAAACCAATTTTGTGCTTCAGTAAGTCAGTAAAAAGTAGTAGGAGTATTCTTAATGCATATTGCACATTTTCTGTTAGTACAATAAACCTCATTTCAATCCTGAAATATTACTGTGTCCATCAGTTATTAGATATATCAAACTGAAATGGCTGTTGCAAACACCCAAATATTTAGAACTGAAAATGATTAAGATGAATAGGGCTGCCCAAACTTTTGCATATAATTGTATATAATTAATAAACCAATTTCTATATCTATTTATTCATACTTATAGAACAAATTCCCTAAAGAGACAATAAAAGCACATGTCTAAAACTATACTATTTAATAAACCTGGGATTTGCTTTCATTAACAGATTGATTATGATCACAGGTTGTTTGAATTGACCACATCAAAATTTCTATTCAGTGTGACTGGTTAGAGCTTGGTTAAGAGGTTTTTGTGAGTCAGTAATTTCCTAATGATATGGAGGAAATGGGTAGATCATGTGTCCAACTGTTGTGCTAACCAAGTCCATTGAATATCTTAATCTGCCTTTAATTATAAGGCAGGCTCCACATAATGACAATTTTTCAGTATCCAAACCACCAGAGACACAAAGCCTAGATGCAGCAGCAGATAAAGATGTTTCAGTCCATGGGTCAAAACTGGAAAGTATTGCTAATTCAGGCTTTAAATCATAAATGTATGGTAAGCCTCAATTGGTAACACAGCCTGAGATTAATGATGATAAGAGATATATTTATCAAATATAGGATATATATCCTGAGGTAGCACATGGCAAATATATTTTAATACTGAGAATAATTTTACCTGTTTCATTTATGATAAGAACAAGTCAGAACATCCATCCATCCAGTATGTATTGTAGCCATATGAGTACATGTTTATGGAAAATAACAGACATGTTTTTCCTTGTGTTAAAGATAATAAAGTCTACTACTAGACTACTTTCAATAACAAGGTGCAAAAACAGAATATGTGGTGGTACATGGGCTGCATCAGTTTTGTAAAATTCCATTTGTAGAAATAAATATCCACAAAAGATTAAAAACTAAAATTTATTAAAAGTGCCCAGCCATAGAATGGGACCATGCCAAGGTATATCTGCCGAACGCCCGAAACATTCCCCACTGGATGGACATGGACAGTTTTTAAACCGGCAGCATTAATGCCAACCAACAGCTGCATGTAAAAAAAACAGAAAACTGTACATTCATATAAAATATACTATATGACCCTGTGCCAGAGTTGCTGATATTATTACTTACAAGAAGCAACATGTTCTATTTAATAGTGTACTGTATAGAAATTTTGTAAATCACTCGTTTGTGCCTGATATTTTAATTCATTCCTGCTTTTTGGAACAAAAATGTTCTTTTATTATAAATATAGCATGTAGTTAATTAATTATAACAAACACACACTGATTTGACAACACTTAAACCCTGAAGGCTAAATCATAATGCATGTTTCAAGGACTTTGCCTTAATTTGATTTTTTTTTTTTTTTGTCTTCTTGCGCACAGACTCAGAGTCCACACAGAAGTGAACTTGAGATTCCATACACGTCCAGTTTCTATTCTGTCCTCTGGCTTTTTCAGGTGCACCAATAATGCAGTTTATTTTCTCTTATTACCTTTCTTTCTGTTTTTTTTATGTTTCTGCCTAATTCACTTACTGTAATTCAATACTCATTTGTTTCAATATTTTACACACATCATTTCTTTAAAGGCCTGATGTTCCTGCTATGCCCTCCTGGATGATTTACAAATTAGCATAGTTTTGCAGGATCAGTCATGGGAAACACATTGTAAAACATATTTTAAATGCCCTGATGTACAATTTTATCAATTAAAGTCTATTCTAACTTATTTTATTTATATAATATACTTATTGCTAGTAGTATACACATCAAACTCCAGATCCAGATTTCCCTATTAAGAGACACTGGTTTGAGGATTTAGAGTTGAAGGCTTATTCCAATTTTTGTGCATAAGTTAGCTGTCTAATGCTTTTTGTATGGGATCAGGTTCTGCTGATTGCAATGTCCCAACGTTTTCACTTGCCCCTTGTCAAATTGTCAAGATGACTTACCGTCTCTGTCTTCTTGCCAAACCATCTGTCAGATATCTAAAAGCAAGAGTTCTCTTGCATGCTCAATGTGCACCTTCCTTCTTGCCTAAGCTGCTGATATAGCAAATATTTTATTCATAATGCATTAGTTGCTAAAGCATTATGTTTTAATGCACTGTGAAAGAAAGTGAGAGGGAGAACATGGAAGAAAAGGAGTGTTACTCTGGTTATTGCATGGCAACATTTGTGTAAAGTGTGTGTGTGTGGTGTGTGTGTGTATATATATTGAAATGCATTCTTGACTGAAGACACAACTAATGTTCTATAGTTCACTGGCTGCAAAGAAAACATGAACAACTCTGGTATAAGTGATGACAAATTTCAAAGTTGTGTGACACAGTAACTTTTATTTAAGACCTGCTGTTTTGTGATGCTGACTTGCATCAATGCATCACAGTATTTAATCATTGGGTCATGACTCATTTTTATTTTTTCACTGTACTCTTGAGACCTTATCCAAAATACCTGTCCACACTTTTACTCTGACAAGTAGAATATGGTGCATGAGCTCTCTTGCTAAAGTGAGAACTGGCACACACAGACCTTTCTTTAACACTAGCATGACAGAACTATAAAGCAGGTAAATACATCTTTAGATTTTAAAGCAATGCACTGCCATTTATTTAATCTTATAGTTTAAAAAACATGTGTTTTAATTTTCAGAACCTACCCAAATGACTGAAAATAGTCTTCTACAGAGTGACATCTGAGAACAATTAAGAACAAACCTTATGTGTCTGCAGTTCACTACTTTTCACATGGTAAGGTGCTTAGGTTATGTGGCCGCAAAGGAGTCAGATTGTTGTACTGGTTTTTGCCAAATATGTAGCATTACATTATGGTAGCCACCAACTCATATATGGTTTCATTTATCCATAAATTCAATTTCAGGTTCAATTTCTCACTGTGAAATGAAAGATTTAAAAGTGTTAAATTTAAATTGCATTTACCACTTCCCAGAATGGCTTGCAACATTTGCTTCTCTAAGGCAGTGTACTTCTGATGTCACTCCACCTTAACATCATTTTTAACACACACTTAGTTGCTTTAGATCAACAAAATACTGAACTACCAGCAACTTTGTGTTTTTGTAGAGGTGGTCAAGCATATTCTGATGTTTCAAAAGCAAATAATAAGAACTAGTTCAGCAAATCCTATTTATTCTTATAGAAATATTTGATATTTCACGCACTGATACTTGACTCTTCTTGATCTAAAAAAAATAAGAATACTAAATAATAATAAATAACAACAATACATTTAAGTACATTAAAAAAATGCTAGCATTATACTTTATTTCAACTACTCTTTGCAGTTTTGCGAGCAGACTTATGTCCATTCTTGCAATCTCCACTGTGGGCATGACAGATTTAACCACACAAAACAAAAATTACAGGAGATAAATAATAATTTAAAGGGTTTCTTAAAGTGACATAATGAAAGAAATATATAATATCTCAGGACATATATACACATTTCATAACATGCATAGCTTTAAACTATGAATGTGTGACTGCTGCAACACAAACCGTACTCAGGTTGCACCCTACTCTTATTACCACATATGTGCACAATACACAGAATAAATTTATAACACAAAACACCAAACGGTGCTTACCAATCCGGCCCTGATGCATCTGCACAGAGCATGCAGAGACACTGAGAGGACCCTTTGTTCTACTGCGCCACTCAAAGGAGCAGAAAGCTCAAGACAGCTTGGAACAAGTGTCATGGATGGTCATTGACTTCTCCCCAATTATCACAGCAAAGTGAAGCAGTATGCTACCACAATCTTTGTGGCGAGAGTAAGAAAAAAAATTTTAGCTGCTCAACAATCCATAATCATAGTTGCCCCATTTAAGCAAACTCTATCTGTGAAACCATGCTGTTATCTAATTTATACACAATGATGCTTAATTATATTCTTGATAGTATTTTAAAAAATGTCTTAATAGCAGCACATGTTATCAAATACCACAGTATAGTATACTATGGCAATAGTATACCATAGTATAAATAGTCGCTACATCACTTTACATATATATATTTTACTGGTGTTTGCCCAATGTTAATAGCTAAATTGTTTAGGTAAAATTGTAATCTAAATTCTAGTCTTAATGGTAAGCATTATCCATCTTAATTTAGTCCCTAAATCTTACATTTCATTAATGTTTTTTCTAAGACAGCATTAATGCTCACACCTCATACCCCCACCCACCAACACACATGCAACTGTAGCATATGTGTAATTTACACACTAATTTCAAAGCCTTATAAAGTAAGATTTTAAAGATTTTTTTATACGATTTTAAGTTCAGCAAAAAAAGGCACAGATGCTTTCCATATAAATACCCAATGAACTGCTTGTTTTCATATAGACTGAGACAGGAAGTGCTGTTGGTCATTTGTTTTGGCAGGCAGGTGCAGAATAAAAGAAGCTAATGGACTGGTCATTGTGAAACTTCCTGTTAAAAAAAAAATCCCATGACATTATCCACAGGGCAGAGGTCTAAAACAGGAAGTGAGTGTAACAGCAGTGACCACTGATAATAAGGCATTTTCCTTTTTTGACTAAATAAAAGCTCAAACATGCATTTAAGCTTAGCCATGCGTACATAGGAAAACATGCAACATGCAATTGTTTTAATAAAAATGTATTGCTTAAACATTTCTAACATTACATAAATCAATGACTTCTTAAGCTGCAATTGGGAATAATTCAAACAACCTTACCTATGTGCCAAAAACACCCTTAGTCTAACAAATAAAATAGTTCTACAGTTCAGGACTGAACTACAAAACAGTTCAGTCCCCTGAACATCACCCAAAGTCAATACATTGTAGGCCCACCTTTCATTGCAGTTGCAGCTGCAAGTCGTTTGGAGTATGTATTTTGCTCTAGAGAATTTTGCCCGTTTTATACCCCAAGTTCAGCAAGATTGGATAAAATGTGTCAGTAAACATTAATTTTCAAATCTTGCCACAGTTTCTCAATACGATTAGGGTTTGGAATTTGACTGCATCATTCAAACACATAAATATGCTTTTATGTAATGCATTCCATTGTAGCTCTGGCTGTATGTGTGTGATTGTTGTCCTGCTGAAATGCGAACCTCTGCCACAGTCTCAATTTCTTTACAGACTCTAGTTACACAGATTTATCAACAATTATTATGCTTCCTAACTGGGCAGTTTGAAATTTCTGTAAAATTGTATGTTTTTTTACACAGTATTTATATAATTATTTTTATTTTTTAAGGAACATCTGTGTTAGTAATTAGACCATTACCATCATGTCACCAGTGTGAGCAGTATGCATCCTTCAGGTCAGTGTTTTGGCAGTTACATTAGGGTAGTTAACACACACACACACACACACACACACACACACAGACACACTCTATATGGGGCAATTTGGAGAATACAATTGGGCTTGATTCATGTTTTTGGACTGTGGGAGGAAACCAGAGAACCCGGAGGTAAACCCACTGGCTTATAGGGCTGCTTATTTATAAATTCTGGTCAGTTCCTTGTTTCAGCATTCATGTGTTCATTGATCATAATGTGTTTGGAAATAAATGTCTTTTCTTGATTTGGATTAGTTTATTTAAAGGGTATTACATATATTAATATATATTGCAATACATATTGCACAGATGTGTGCAGATGTATTGAGATTATTTGTTTGGTGATATTTAACCAGAAATAGATTTTCACCTTTTATGAGTAAATGGATTTTAATACAAATATACACCTGTAAACCTGTACACCTGTAAACCTGTACACTTAACCACACTTTTGTACTTCTAGTTCTAGAGTATAAAAGGGGTATATGTTGAATTGTGTTCGATTTCCAGCACTGCATTGACTATCCTGTTATTGAGGTTTGTTGTTTTTTCACTGCTCATTGTTCCAGTTGTCCATTAAATTGTATTTATAATGTATTTGCAAAAGCTATAGCAGAGCCAGATTTTATAATGAAAGATGAATATTTCTTTTCCACATTCAAATCCACAGTGTGAGTAGAAAAAGAGAGAGAGATGCATCAAATTAATGCAACAGAGAAAAATAAATAGAGGTGTTTGAGAGATCAGTACAGGCAGAGGAATCTCCATGTCAGTAACCTCTCTGTGTACCCAAGGGAAGAAAGGAAAAATAATATGAACGGGGTTTCCAAGGCGACCGTGAATCCAAATGCGAATAAGTCTTAACTGGAAGTGACATATTAATAAACTGTAACCCCCTGAGGGCTGGTAATCAAGCTTCAATTAAACATTTCTCAAATCTCTCACCTCCTTTCTGACATGTTCGGTAGACTATTTCTTTATTTCTATTCATTATATTTCAAAGATGGTGTGTCTAATCTAATACTTGAACATGTCAATTTAAAAAAAAAGGTACTGTCTAGTATTTCATTGGTCTTCTAGACTAATCATGGGTCTTAAGTAAAATTATACAGTAAAAGATGTTAAAATCCTGCATCTAATCAATGGAATTACAAATTGAACCCAGCCCATTGTCTTCCATTCTCTTCATATCATCTTTAACAAGCCCATATTAAGTGTTTTGCTTAATAAAGTCCACAAAGCTTCCAGAAGGAGTGATTTCTGGCATCCCGTACACTTATAAATAAAATAATACAACAATTTTACAATAAAACAGCTAAAAAGAGTGACTTTTCTGTCTCTTTCATGATTCCCTAGGTAAAATAAAACAGTAAAATATTCCTCAAGTAAAATCAACACCATTCCAAAATAAGACCATCCCTTGTGAATTTGCAAAGTCTGTTATAATCTGACATACTATTAAAAATACAATTTTATTTTCTGGTCTAATGGGGTTTTTAAAACTGGGTAAAAACCATGATGTTTGCTCTGCTTTAAGATTTGCTTTTGTTAATATCATATTTACAGCTTGGCAGCAGCCAGCATGGTCCCAACTTTTAATGGTGTTCAAAAATAGTATAAACACTTGAAAGGAACATTACTGAGAAAAAAAAGAGGCATCCTTTGCAACTGAACTTAAAAATTTGTGAAGAAAATGTGGCTAATAAATATGATGGTGACACAGTGGTGCAGTAGTTAGTAGTCATGCCTCAGATTAAATTTTGGGATCTTTTACTATACAGAGTGAACAAGGTTATGTCTGAGAAGTAATTTTTTTTTCCACAGTCTAAAAACACCCTAATAGGTAAACATCATTGCATGTCTGATCTACAGTTGACTGGCAACCTGAAAAAAATGCTTTCCGTCTATATATAGGTCGTGTTATAGGGCATACAGTATATAGGTCGTATATACCGTATATATATATATATATATATATATATATATATATATATATATATATATATATATATATATATATATATAGCATGGCATAACACATTATATACAAGTCACATTATATACATCATTGTTGTGCTTCTCAGAGCATTCTAGATCTTTTTTTGGTGTCCTGGCCACAAGTAGGTTGTATACTAATATTTTATGCTTTTAATGTATATTCTGTTGTGTGTAGTGTGGTTTGGTGCAGTGTGTTTGTACTGTTGGTACTAAATGCATGCGTGGTGTAATGTTTACTGTGTGGGGTGTTCCTGCTAACACTTTAGGTTTTCTGCTTCCGTTACCTTTAGATTGCTGTGGACCAGTGTTACTTGTCTTAATATATCTGTTTTGTTTTTTGTTTTTTTTACAACAAACACATCTTTACACCACACTGTATGAAATAAAGGGAGAGGGTGCTTCCACTTGAGTTATGTCAACCTTTACCATTTACTCACAAAGATTCAAAACTGTATTATGAGCGCCATATTTAAAAGAGAAGATAAGTTCAGTGTACTTGCTTAAAAAAAATTGTGATGCAAGAAAGAATCCCAAAATTGTGTACATGATTTACTACGTCTTGACAACATCTATTCATGTTATTCACATAACTGAGTATTTATCTCCTAAGGGTTGCCTGATTGATAAGTTAATAGCTAATTGTAATAAAGATTCAAATATTACCAAAATTTATTCCAAATTCCCAGCAACATTTTGACATGTTTTTGAGTAGGCTGAGTAGAAACCTGTATTTGAGGAATGCACAAATGCTCCAAGTAATGCTGGACTACAAGTAATAACCTGCATCTTACAGTCATGTAAGGGAGGATAAATGGGGGGTTGCAGTGAAGACAGTATTGTAATATTTTAATGTCTGCCCAAAAATACAATCTAAAATTTGGGAAGTGACATCCTTCCTGGAATCTTAGGTCTTTGCAATAGTTGCCCTTGTATACTTCGAGCATTGCTACTCCAAATAAACTCCAATATAACAATATCAAATTTAGGTGGTAAGGGATTTGAAAAAGAAATTGATACATAAAAAATGGACAGGTCCTTTGTGGTGCCATACAATACCCAGTGTAGCTGTCTTATTTTGTATCTTGTGTCTAGGTGAGTCTGTTACGTACCAGAACATTCAAGGTAAGCATAATTTTGGGACCTTTATCCTGACCACAAAAATTAGCATTCCTAATCCCCACAATGTGTATACAGATTGGCCAAAATGTATATGGTGTTGAATGTATATGTGTGCTGCACCATAGAAAACTGGACCTGGCAGCAGTTAAAAGGCAGGTGGCATCATACCATAACACCTATCAGGTTGAAATGCTTTTTTCTGATTTCCTGTGGGCGCATGGTGCAGACAGAAAATAAAGCAAGCACACGGCAAACTTTAAAGCTTCGTCCCTGTCTTCCCTGACACATGGCTTGTCGGCTGAGTACACAGCCCATGTTAAGTGTTGCTGGTTTTGAAGAGGGATCTTCCAACAATTTAATATTGCTGTTAGGACACCTGGCAAGCCTTGTGAAACTCACTATCCAAAATGACTATATCAACTGCAAGTGGGTTTGACAGATGTGTGAACTATGGGATTTTTTTTCACTTCGCTTAGGCAAATGCATCAAAACTTATAAATATTTAATATTTTTATGACTTACTTTTTGTGAGTTTAGAGCCATTTGCATATATTGATATTTAAACCAGAACAAGTCAGGCGTTCTGTGAAGGAACTAGCTGCTATAGCATTAGATCTGCGCTTCTGCACATGTAGGATTACGGTAATACATCCATCTTTTATTACATAATCTTTGCTGGTTGCATATTTTGTGTGATTTTCTTTTACATTAAACTTACTGTCTATTAGTGTGAATATAGCTATTATTAGTGGTTTCGGTTTCTTTTGGTCTGTTGCTAATTTGCACCTTGTGTCGAACAGTTTAGTGTTCCAGTGGTGGCGTGTCATGTACCTTATTTAGCTTCATTTAATAACCTTTGATTCGGTGACACGACAGCAAATGCAACAGCCCTCTCATGCGAAGACCTATTCGTGTAGAGACCTGAATCCTTGTTCTTTCAATCCAAGATAACGTGCATCTCAGATGCTTGCACTGTGTCTAGTACAGTTAACACTTTACTTAGTCCAAATTTCTTCCCCTCCCAGCACTTCTGTCAGGTAATGTCTTTGCGACCTTCTTCACGGAGAAGATATAGGGCATCAACAAACTCTTTCATACCCCAGAATCGGCCATCTAATAATAATAATAATAATAATAATAATAATAATAATAATAACAATTTTATTTGGTAAATGTCTTTCAAGACACCCAAGGTGTCAAAATCACATCAGTCTGGTTTTAGGGTTGGTTATTCCACAGTGACGCACTTAAAATGGCCAAAGCAAACTCTCAATCCTCTGTTCTCATCCTGCTGGATGTCCTGACAGGTTTTAATACAGTAAATCATCAGCTTCTACTGTCCACTCTATTCAAACTAGGGTTTTCTGGTCTGACACTTGAATGGTTGCGATCCTATTAACAGGAAGGACCTTCAAAATGTCATAAAATGGGAAGATTTCTAACTCTCACCAAGTACTCACTCGAGTTCCTCAAGGCTCTGTACTTTGTCCACTCCTCTTTTTTATTGTACATGACATCGGTGGGTGTCAGTATTCAGACACAATTTCTCTTGCAACTGCAATGCCGATGCCACTTAATTTGTCTTATTACACCACAATCTCAAAACAGATATCCGCCTGCCTGCAGACATATCTGTTTGGATGAAGGCATGTCATCTTAAATAAAATTTGGAATAAATTAAATTTGGAATAAAAATAAAGTTTTTCTCATAATTCCAGCTAAACCCTCAATCCATCATGACTTGACCTTCTGAATTGATGCTCCACCATCTCTCCAACCGACTTTGTCCATAACCTTGGTTTCATAATTGACTCACAACTATCTGATCAGGTCACTAAACCTGCCCATTCCTGCAGATTCTTTCTGTACAACATCAGGAAGATCAGACTTTTGTGACTGAACATGCTACTAATCTCTTCTAAAAACACTTGGTGTAAAAAATAGCTTTGGATTAAAGGTGTGCCCACACTTTTCTGATCCAGTGGACAGGTCATCGTGATCTACCAGAATTCATCTTTTTTAAGCTTTAATGCTGAAATCTGTTTATACACATCATATTAATATTGTAGAATCAGCATAGAAAAGTCTCGGCTTCAGGTTGCCATTTTCACAGAAATTACTCTTATTAAACACACTCCAGCAAATAGCATGGAAAGAACTTGTTTTTTTTTTCAGCCTTTGGCTCAAGGACATGACACACACTTCCCCTAAATGGCAAACCACAGCATATAGCACAAACGTACAACAATCCCTGCGACCCACATTCTCCCAAACAGAACATGAACATTAATAAGAGCATCAAACATAGAACACATATAATCTGGCTTCAAGGCATGCTGGGAAGTGGTAATGATAATAATTGGTAGTAATTATGGTAACAATATGCCAGTCAATCACAATGACCGACCCACCTTTATAAGCAGTTTGAATGTAACATACATTTAAATGAGACGTGATTGAAGCCCGGGGGCATGGCCTTTTTTTTTTTGGAGAATCGAGGGAGAGACGGGGACAGCAGAGGTTGCTCGCACGGGGATAGAGATCTCAATTCAGAATGACTCACAGTGTGTGTGCATGTGTGTATAAGTGCCTCCAAAACTGCGCTGTAATAAAAGCAGTTGCAGTTAATGTCTTTTGTTCCCAAATCTGTGGAGTTATCCTTGGTGATCTACCAACATGCACTGTGCGATCGACCAGTCAATTGCAATCGACACAGAATGATTTAATCTGTGATTTTGGTACAAACAAATACAAAATTATTTCTACATGTCCAGTGAATTAAGCATAAAAATATGTGACTTTAGAAGAAACTTCTTCTAAAGAAAAAACATTAGAAGAAACAATTTGTGTATAACAAACAGGATTTTGATCATTTGAAGACTCAATTCTAGTCCAAAAAATACCACACGAAGGCAGATATGACAGGAAATAGGTGGTAATCCACAAAGGCATATGTAACACAATCAGCTTGAGTCCTTAAATAGTGAATTAATAATATTAAAAATTGTACATATATATACACACTGTAAAATGACTGCTTGAGGCCCTACATATGAATATTAATAAATCAATGGAAAATAAACAATTGTGTCCTGCGGTATAGGCTCTGTGTGTAGGCGTGTGTTATGTATGTTAAGCCAATAGCAATTTTGGGAAGGTTAAAGCTGAGGTCTAAAAAATATTAAACAGAACATCTTGTTGAATCTGTTAAAACTTGTTTCTGGCCCTGTGGTGCTGTAGTTGTAGCAGAAGAACAAACAATCCACTATGCACTACTCACACAAAGATCTTTCATGCTATCATATCTATTTGCAGATCTAAATCCATGCTTGCAAATTATAAATTACTGAATATATATGTTATTGTAGTTACAGTGTCAAATACAAACATTTCATGTTTCATGTGTACATCCTACAAATTCAAAATCGAGTAATGCACTGCATGTTTTATATTCAATAAATTAATGTGTGAGTTTTAAGGACATATTTTGTTCTTAGTGTTCTTATTTATGAAATTATCAACATTTTTCCTCTAATGTTGAAATATTTGAAGTATTTTAAAAGTTTTACCTTTTAGATTTGTGCAATCAAAAGATATACAGTAAATGGATGTATCCAGCCTAAAAGAAGTAAAGCAAAACTAATGACAGCACAATCCATACATATAGGTATTGCTAAAGAATTTTGGAGCTTATTATTTAGTGTTCATGATCTGTAAACATTGAAAAAATTATTTGATCTGTTACACAACTTTGTAAACAAATACAAAAATAATTATTACACTAATCTACAGCTTCCTTTTAAGAAAACTCCCAAAAAGATAAATCAATAAATGTACTAATAAATAAAAAGGATTAAAACTACGATAAACTAATTCAAAATAAAAACTGACACCACAAACCGTCTTAATACACAGAACCTGGATTTCTATTGAACTGGTGGCTTTGCAGCCTTGCTAGGATGTTTCTGATGTTATTACCATTGTGTACATCTAAACGGTTTTTCCAGTGAAGCATGGCCGTCTCTATTCTTGAAAAAGTGGAAACTCCATTTTACAATCTGTACATTGATGGTACTGCACTGTAAATTCTTCTTGGCTGCTTATTGGTGTTAATGTGAAGCACATTACACGGCGCAGTCCCTTGTGGTGTCCTTGTGCTGCAAACCACTATATCGGATATACCATCCTGAAATCAAACATGCTGTGGTGTGTTGAA
This sequence comes from Corydoras sp. C115, assembly GCA_019802505.1. Classification (NCBI taxonomy): domain Eukaryota; kingdom Metazoa; phylum Chordata; class Actinopteri; order Siluriformes; family Callichthyidae; genus Corydoras; species Corydoras sp. C115. The sequence continues at coordinate 8,084,045 of JAFMOC010000001.1, forward strand.
GAGGTAATCAATGTTTAAGCAATAAGGTGATGGTCAAAAGCACAGCTCTAAGCATACAGGCAGGACAATTCTACTGCTCAAAGAACAAAGGAGGACATCTGGCACTTGTTTCAGAGTGTGGGTGTATGCTTGTTAGATTTCTCTTGTTTGCTACAGTAGACCTTACATCCGTCTTGTATGCTAGCTAGTTAGGAACGGCCTAATTGGAGACTTTACCACTACTGTTAGCAAAAAGAAATTTGCTCATGCCCATCCAGGGGAGAACATTTCAGGTGCTGGGCAGATACACTCAGGACAGGCTGCCAATCTATAGCTGGGGCAAAACATGTGTGTTTTAATGAATTTAAAATAATGTGTGAATAAAGCCTGTCACTGAGCAGGTTGAATCCTGTCTCCGGTGCTCATTTGTACCCACCTTGTTATACTTATGTAGCTGTACATAAAAAAATCACCAACAATAACCTCATTGCAAAAAATTGCAATATTATTTAGAAAAATAACACTCACTGAAAATCCTGATTATTTGTCCATCCTCATTTTTTCCCTTGAAAAGCGCTTAATTAGTTCCATTACAAATTCCTTTTTTTCCATCAAAGCTAATGGTAAAGGTTGAATCCTATTTCTGTAATAGGCTCTGGAGTCTCCATTTGGAAATCTGTTTGGTTGAAGCAACAGGTTAATCGACACTTATTTAATGCTACAGGGCCTTCAGACCTAGACAGAAATATTTAAACCTGGCAAACAATGATGCCGAAATATGATTGGTTATATGCTTTAAAAGAAAACACATGCAACCAGAACAAATGATACTGTATATAAACTTACTTGTTTTAAATGCTCATTATTGCTGTATATTCTGTTTTCTGTATCATTATTCCCAGCCTAAGCTTTTGTGGATACAGATTTTTATTGTTTTGTTTCCGCTGATTATTTCTGCAACCCTGATAAAAATCCTTGATTGTAATGCTGCAACACTAATTTTGAGTATCATTTTTGTATCGTAAACTGGTGGCACTGAACGAAAATTAGCCGTGCCAGTGGGGTTATGTCAGTGATGGTTTTTGGTCATTAGAGGCAGGTGTAGGCTTACTGTTAAGTCTGTTGTAGAATTCACATTAAACTGGTGGCACTTAGAAATTGATGGTGTGTGTCTACGATAAAGAGAACGGTTAAAGAGAATGGATAGAGAGAATAGTTTTTGATATAAGTTTAGATATAAGTTCAATTATAGTCAGTAGGGCTGGAGTGTTATGCTAAACAGAGTAAAATTCTGATAATGCCACAATATTTTGACTATGAGTCATGTGTTTCTTTCTTTCATTTTTTCTGTGGTGTTTCTGAATCTTGTTGGTTACTGCCACTCACTTCACTCATCTATGTCTTTCTACACTGATTCATACTAAGCTTATTACAGTTTAAAAAAATAAATAGGTCAACACAAGATAATCTTATTTACTGTAAGTTGTGATATAAATATCTGTGAATCTGTGAAACAGCTTAATCATGATCACCTGAATTTTTGTGAAATTTTTTTTTATAAAAGTGCATGCAGTTATTCAATAAATTTTTATTTTGTTCAGTATAATTTACCTAATATTTTACATAATTTATTTAATTGGCGCCCTGTCCTGGGTGTATCTGCCCAGCGCCCGAAACCTTCTCTCCTGGATGGGCATGGGGAACCCCCCGCAACCCTAATAAAAGATAAAGCAGAAGAAAATGGATGGATGGCTGGATGGATGGATATTAGTCATAGATCAATCCATCAACCTAAATACAATCATTTTGAAACACTCAAAAAAATTTTTATAGCCATTATGGTTGGAGTTCATAGTTGTAATAGTTGCACATGCTCCATCATAAAAAAAGTATCAGCCATTGACATTTATACATTATGATTCAGCAATCACATGTCACATGTCACTGGGCATTTGCTGTGCCTGTTTGTTTGTTTGTATATTTGTCTGCATGCCTATGTAAAGAAAAGTTCAATTTTGCAGTATATCAGCCAGATGATGTGTGTGAAGCACCAGACAAACATTATCATAGTCATTTATTTGTTAGGATTCAGACTGGAAAACAACAAAGTCAACATCACTCATTTTTCTTCCTTCTCTGTGGGTCTTTTTTTTTCAACTCAAATTGCCCATGTGCACATTAGGGATTTCAGAAAATGTATCTTTTAAAATAAAATGCTGATAATGACTTTTATGTCCAAAATAGCAGGCACACTGTAATTCAAACACTTCAGAAAACAGCTACATTACATTAAATTTAATCATTTAGCAGACACTTGTATGCGTCCTACATGCTACAGTTTTAGTAACTGTTACTGCTGCAAATAAGTATTTAAACACCTGTGATAATAATCATTGTTAATATTTGGTAAAGTAGCCTTTGTTTGCAGTTACATAGATTAAATGGTTCCTGTAGTTTTTCACTAGGTTTCCTCCACACAGATCTTCTGCAGATCAGCCAGGTTTCTGTGCTGTCGCTGAGAAACAGTTTGAGCTCCCTCCAAAGATTTTCTACAGGGTTAGGTCTGGAGACGAGATAGGCCACGCCAGAACCTTGATACGCTTCTTACGGAGCCACTCCTTGGTTATCCTAGCCGAGTGCTTTAGGTCATTGTCATATTGGAAGACCAAGCCACGACTCGTATTCAATGCTTGAACTGAGGGAAGAAGGTTGTTCCCCAAAATCTCACATTACATGGCCCGGTCATCCTCTCCTTAATACAGTGCAGTCGTCCTGTCCTATGTGCAAAAAAGCACCCCCAAAGCATGATGCTTGCACTCCCATGCTTCACAGTAGGGATGGTGTTTTTGGGATGGTTCTCCTCATTCTTCGTCCTCCAAACAGGGCGAATGAAATTAAGACCAAAAGGTTCTACTTTTGGTCTAATCTGACCATGGAACTATCTCCCATGTCTCATTTGGATCATCCAAATCCATTGGGCCTAGACGTGTGCTGATTTAAGCAGGGGAACGTTCCGTGCCATGCATGACTTTAAACTATGACGTCTTAGTTTATTACCCACTGTAACCTTGGAAACAGTGGTGCCAGCTGTCTTTAGGTCATTGACCAGCTCCTCCCATGTAGTTCTGGGCTGATTCCTCACCTTTCTTAGGATCATTAATACGCCTCGAGGTGAGATCTTGCGTGAAGCCCTAGTCCGAGGCAGATTGACAGTAATGTTTAGCTTCTTCCATTTTCAACTAATTGCTCTACCAGTTGACCTTTTTTTCACAAAACTGCTTGGCAATTGCCCCGTAGCCCTTTCCAGTCTTGAGGAGTTAAACAATTTTATCTCTGGTGTCTTTGGACAGCTCTTTGGTAGTTATAGTCTAACTGATTGTGTGGGGTGGACAGGTGTCTTTATGCCGTTAACGACCTCAAACAGGTGCTTCTAATTTAGAATAATAAGTAGAGTGGAGGTAGAGGACTGGCAGGTGCTGAAATACTTAGTTGCAGCAGAAACACACAAATAAGTTAATAACACACAAAATAAAATATAAGTTTTGATTTCCAGAGTTTTTTTATATTATGTCTCTCACAGGGTGGCACGGTGGCTTAGTGGTTAGCACGTTCGCCTCTCAGCGCTAGGGATTCCCAGTTCGAATCCCCATCTGGGTGGAGTTTCCATGTTCTCCCCGTGTCTGCGTGGGTTTCCTCCGGGTTCTCCGGTTTCCTCCCACAGTCCAAAAACATGGATCAAGTCAATTGAGTTCTCCAAATTGCCCCATATAGAGTGTGTATGTGTGCGTGTCTGTGTGAGTGAGTGTGTGCCCAGCGATAGATTTGCGCCCTGTCCTGGGTGTATCTGCCCAGCGACTGAAATTTTCTCCACTGGATGGGCATGGGGAACCCCCCTGCGACCCTAATATAGGATAAAGCGGAAGATAATGGATGGATGGAATATTTCTTCCAGTCGAATTATGGTTATTTTGCTGTCTAATTTTTTATTTTGGATTTTGACAGGTGAAAAAACATATTGAAAGCTTGTTTTTAAAAACAAGACAGTAGTTAAACACTGGTTATTAATGTTTCAACACTCTACATGTCAAAACCTTTTATCATTTGAATACCACACTGGAAAGTATATGTAAAGGAAACAATTTTTGCATAATTAAGTTTACCAAGTTAAGTTTTCTTTCATCTTTTTTAAATGTGTCTGTGGGCATTAGATAAGAATTTTGATTATGTTTGCAATATGTTATCGTTTTAAATCATTTTCTTGTTCTACAAATATTCAAAGACTTTGAGAAATAACAAAGTACATATTCCTGTTTTAGTTCATTTCACTGAGGGTTCTATTATCTATTGCAATTCTAGTGAAAAACAGGTCCATGCCTAAATGTCATGCTTTCTTTCCAGCTATGCTTGGCTTATAAATGAAACTCTCTAGCATTCCATTGTGCAAGTCACTGTTCTGAATCGAGTCCATATGGACTGACTGGTGGAATAGGGTAAATGTCATTGTATGAAAAGAGACCTTTTGGATGAAGTCACACTTCCCTGTTCTCTAACAGACAAATCATGGCTGTCTGCTGAAATCTACCAACCTTTAAATATCTGTATAGATATTTTTATGCACTATATTTATAGAAATTGCTTTGCCATGTTTTATAAATTGTTTAATAACACAGAACACAACACAGCAAAAGTTGTGCACATAGTCTGTGCAGCGTGTTCCCTTGTGTGTGTGAAACTAGCATCATAGAATCTATCTTGCTAAGAGAATTTGTTCCTAACAGTGTTTCATCTATGAGAGAAAACAAAACTGACTGAGGCAGTGTGTGTGTTGACCAAACAAGTAAATTTCTCAGAAAATGAGTAAAGGCCTAGAGTACTAAATTCTTTATGATTTAAACAGACATAAAGTATACACTGAGGCTAAAGCGATTAATTTAGATAAGCCTTTACTTGAATTTCAATTAACTATTCTTTTTCAGTATTCACACACTGCATTAAATGTTTCTCACTTATCCATTACCCCCAATTTTTTATTTTGTATATAGCATATTCCTAAGACTCACTAATAATAAAAAATTCTGAAGGCCATAAAACCTCATATTTCTCACTATGGGACAGCACGGTGGCAAGCAAGTAGTTAGCACGTTCGCCTGTCAGCGCTAGGGATTCCCGGTTCGAATCCCAATCTGGGTGGAGTTTCCATGTTCTCGGTGTGGGTTTCCTCCGGGTTCTCCGGTTTCCTTCTTTAAACATGTCTTAAGGTGAATTGAATTATCCAAATTACCCCATATAGAGTGTGTTAGTGTGTGTGTGTCTGTGTGAGTGAGTGTGTGCCCAGCGATAGATTGGCACCCTGTCTTGGGTGTATCTGCCCTGCGCCCAAAATGTTCTCCCCTGGATGGGCATGGGAAACCCCCTGCGACCCTAGTAGAGGATAAAGTGGAAGATAATAGATGGATGAATGGACCTGTACTGTTGTAAGTCACGGACAACAAGAGATATTTTTCAAATTTTTCAAATTTTATAATTGTTGTTTCCAAATGCTCATATACATAACAGAGAGATGTCTATCATCTACAATGCTAGACCACCAAATTTGCGCCCCCTACTTGACGTATTCCTTGTTTTTGTCCTGTCTTCTCCATGCTCTGTGTCATTAGTCTCTGTTAATTGATTAATTAATCTTTAACTAACAGAAAGTACACCAATGACACTCTACAATGTGTCTTCTACCTTGTCAGCACCAAGTGACCCTAAATCTAGTTTGCATAAATCTAGTTGGTCCCCAGAAAGCAGTTGGGTGACTAAACTGTGACCAGTATTTATTTTTTTTTATTAATGGCCACTTGCCTCTGAATCTACATAACGCAATTTTTTTTTCTCATTAACCTGGTACAAGGCAGCAACAAGCAATCAGCTGAGGTCATGACTTCCACCTGGGACATGATCACATTAATTGTCTGTGTTTCTTGTTAGGGATTGTCACAATATTGGAATTAAATTTACATTCGGTTCTGGCAAATCCTGTCTTCTCTAAATTGACATTTGGTGGCAGAACCCAGGACAAGCAAAATGTTACACGGCCTGACAAAAACTTGCAGGCATGTCAGACACATTCTTCAGCATGGATGAATGTCTTTGCCCCATCTCTGAGCACTTCATGGTAAAAGGAACTGCTGTAAAAGCTGGGCTGGAGCCAGCGAATGGTGAAGCCAGTGAATGCTGGAACACTTGCTTCCTCTGCATGCCAAATGGCGGACAGAGAAAAAGCATCCAGAAAAGTTCATCAAAAGCACATGGCCTTCAAAATGGAGGCAATCGAAATGGAACAATTAACTTGAAAGACACAAACGCACATGTGTCACCATTTCTGTGTGTGTGGTGTCATGTCGGTTTTACATGGGAGTGACCCACACTGTACATATAATGGCAGAAACTGGGCAGACGTGCTCATGTGAAAAAAGGGTTCTTTTAGAAACTGGAGGTCAGCATATTGGATCGGGATGTTGTCACACAACTAACCACCCCCAAATGTATTGTAACATAACCAGCAGAGAGTAAGTGTCAAGTGTCAAATGTGTTACGCCAGACTTTGATGAACTTAATGGAGTCTATGGTACATCAATATATAGTTCTAGTTCTATTAGAGCTAGTAATAAATTAAATAACTAAATAACGATTTTTACATTTGCCGCCTTGTAGACATCAACTATTCTACAAATGTCCATGCATGTAACAAGACAATATATAAAAACAAATGTTGCACACATAATATAGGCATGGCTGTAGAAGTAGAGTGTATGAGTATTGACCTGGTCTACCTGCAGTCCAGAACTGTGCGCAATGAAGGATGTGAATTTTAAATGAAAAATATGATTACGACTTTATACAAAACATCTTCACAGGAAGAATGAGACGAAATAACACAGCTCTTAAAACAGCAAATTGCTTTGTATCCTATGGTAAAATATCATTTAATTGTGGTAAAATAAAATAGCAAAAGTGATAATTTCTTCATTGTGTCACGATATGCTGGTCTGCTACAGCAAGAATGGACAAAGTCCAGAGCTGTAGATGTTAAAGTAGTTTTTATTGTAGAAGACACTGGCTGAATACAGACATAGCACGTGACATGACATAACGCAACATTTACACATGTTCCAACACTGAACACATGGAAGAAAGAGCGGTACAGCAAGAAACTTTTTTTTTTCTTTCAGCTTTTTCTGATTTGTATAAAACCATAGAGAATTGGATGTACTTTTTTCACATTTCTATGATTGTCTATACATTGGACAGACAGACAGACTGACAGATAGAGCTTTATAGTTGTTGGTTTTCTTATTCACAGTGTTTTAAAAATACATTGGACAGACAGACAGACTGACATACACACACACACACACACACACACACATATATATATATATATATATATATATATATATATATATATATATATATATATATATAGATAGATAGATAGATAGATAGATAGATAGATATCATCTAGAAAATTCATAAATTACTGTAGTCGATGTCCCCCAGTTTATTAAATGAACAAATAATAAGAATTGTCCTGGTTTGGAAAAGTAGTATCTCTTAAAAAAAATCCACGTCTGCATATCACTGCGAATCAAACACCTGGTTTCCCATCAGAGATTAATCTACATGGTGGTAAAGGACAGAGCTGACGAGTTAGATTTAATACTGAAGTTTAGAGTGGGTGACATCAATCATGTACTTTACGTAATATCAAAAGCAAACATGAAGTGTTTTAAATGTAATCAGATTGGACATCTCGCTCATGCTTGCCCTGAAAAAGATGTTATGAAGGGGGGAAAAATGATGTGCTACCGGAACCTGGCTATAGAGCTTGCAGGTGATCCCCACCACTGTCAATGTCGTACAGGACTCTGAAATAGTCTCTGACGCCACTGCAGTACCCCAAGAAATCGAACCGGTCCTGACTAAGCTGGTAGCAAACGAACCCCTTAAAAAATAATTGACCATATGTGAATTCGGCCTTGGCAAACCTGATAAAAAAGAAACTTGCCCTGGAAGAACTTAAGACTAAAGAACAGCCACAAAATACAATAGTGTAGAGATGACTGCAGTCCATTCAATTCAAGAATATGGAGTTGCGATAGAAATGGAGGATGATTTGGTTTTTAAATCTCCTCAAAAAAGAAAAAAGGCAGTGGAAAGGCCAAAATAAGGTTGGAAAAGAATAAGAGGGTGAAGAATAAGAAAATGAAGGTTCAATGTCTGATTCAGGTTGGTCTGTGTGCTCGCAAGACAAAATAAGACCTATACAATATACAGCTGAAAAAAAAAATTTTTTTTAGAAGAAACAAAGGGATAAATGGTGTGAGAGAGCAAAAAAAGTGTAAAATAGTTTGAATCAGTTAAACAAAAACATATATTGACTGTAGTATTACCACACAATGGACTAAGGAATGGGGAGGACTCACCGTTTTAAGTAATCACACTTATATTAGTGGTGGGGTTGCTATTCTGTTGTCAAGAACTTTTACCCGTCCATTCATATACATTGGATGAAATCTTAAGGGAAAGAATTTAAAAAGTTTAAGCTACTTTTAAGAATTGTGCTTTTGTCGTTTATTTGCGTTCATGCTGCAACTGGACAAATATATAGACTTTCCTAGACTCTCTAAGCATCGTGATTGGAGGCTGTAGCTCCACCCATACTTTAATATTAGGTGGGGATTTTAACTGTACACTGAAGACAATAGACAGGAATCATACTGAGCAAGATACTGCCTCTAGCAGGTGCTTGTATGAAATGGCAGCAACCCATGACTTGTGTGATATTTGGAGAAACTTTAATGGTAGGCAAAAACAATATCATTTCTCTGGCCAGATTAGATCATCAACTGTCATTCTTTATAATTATTTAAATAATAACGTGAATCCACAAATTTCAAGGGGCAGATACTGCAGACTCTACTTAGTGTTGAGAGGGCTCCCTGGAACAGCATCATCAGCGCCACACCCTCTACTAGATGAGCTGGGTGAAGAGGTGAAATGCCAGCAAAGACTGATACCAGATCACCAACCAAACACTGCCAAGCCTGAGATCTACGCATTTATCTACAGTAAATTAATTAAATGCTAAATTAAATAAATGTGTTTTTGATTACTTTTAAAGATTGACAATGATTCTGAGTTGCAGAACTCTGAGAAAAGTAACTGCCAGAATATTCCAAAGTCAAGGAGCCTTGTGGGAGAACGCTCTTCCACCAGCTGTAATTTTATTTATTCTAGGAGCTAAAAGCAAACCAGCACCTTGAGATCTGAGCTTGCGTTTGTGCTTATACAGTTGAATCAGCTCAGTGAGATACAGTGGAGCCTGATTATGTAGAATTTTATATGTTATCAATAAAATTTTGTACTCAATACATATAGTACAGTAAGTTTGATAACACAGGGCTGATATGATCAAACTGTCTGGTTCTAGTTAAAACCGTAGATGTAGCATTTTGCACAAGTTGTAGTTTATGTAATGATTTATTAGAACATCCTATCAGAAATGAATTACAATAATCTATCCTTGAGGTAATAAAAGCATGACTTAGTTTCTTTGCATCTTGGAAGGAAAAATTATTTATTGAAATGTTGCAAAGGTGAAAAAATACAATTCTAGTAATATTACTAATGTGCTTCGTAAAGGAGAGATCTGACACTCAGATTATTTACAGACGAACCTGGTCTGATTAAAGAGTTATCGAGGTTTAACACAGTGTTAGAAGCTTTTTCCTTGGGTCCAACTATTGGTACCTCAGTTTTATCAGAATTTAGGAGTAGGAATTTTGACATTCACATTTTAACATCTTGGATTCAGTCCTCAATTTTACTGACTGAATGAACATCATTAGGTTTAGCTGAAATGTATAAATGTATTATCTGCATAAGAGTGGAAGCTAATTCCATGTATACGAATAATTGATCCCAATGGAAGCATATACAAGGCAAATGGAAGTGGTTGGAGAACTGACCCTTGCAGAACACCATATTTAACTTTAGCAAGATCAGAATATTGATTGTTAACACAGGTGAATTGATATCTATCCAGATAGGATTTAAACCACTGGAGTGCAGATCCTGTAATGCCCACAGTGTTTTCTAATCTATGCTGTAAGATGTTATTAGCAAGAAGATGGTGATTTAGCTGGCCAAACACAATTTTTTCTAAGTTACAGATAAAAGGAAGGTTTAATATTGGTCTATATTTGAACAGTATTAGAGTATCCAAATTATGTTTTTAAAGTAATGGTTTAATGACCGCACACTTCAGATTTTTAGGGACATTTTAGGTGATGAATTTATAATGTTTATTAAAGGCTCTGTAATATGTGGTAGGAGCTCTTTAAGCAGATTTGTAGGTATTGGGTTTAACAGACAGGATGTTGTCTTTGATTGTGTAATTAATGAGACAAGCTCTTTTTTAGATATAGGGTTAAAGGTATTTAACTTAAGTTAATTTTCTATTAAGGTACTATATTATTTTCTGTAACACTAGATTCAGTAACTGGTGAGTGATGATTGTTGATTACGCTACACGATGCATTACATGATTAGAGTCTTATGTTCTCAATTTTATCAGTAAAGATTTTTTTAACATTGTTGCTGCTGAACTGTGCGTGAATCTGTGAATCTAATTCGAAAGCAATCTGAGTTAGTTTGGCAATGGTACTAAAGAGAAATCTTTGGTTGTTTTTGTTGTTCTCTATTAATTCAGAATAATATTTAGTCTTAGCTGCATAAAGTACATGTTTATACTCATACTGTCCTTCCATGCAACCCTAAATACCTCTAATTTAGTTTGTCTCCATTTACATTCCATGGTTCTAGTGGTTTGTTTTAGGGCGCGTGTTTGAGTCTTTTATCTTTAATTATTTTTAGTTTAAGTGGAGCTACACTGTCTAACACTGACCTCACTTTTTGGAACAATAATTAAATTATTAATATTAATACCATGTGATAAAATTAAACCTAATGTATGTTTACAGCAATGTGTTTCACCAACCACACTTTGAGTGATGCTCCTGGAATCAAGCATAGAGTCAAAAGCTAATTTAAAGGAGTCTAGTTTGTTTCCAATTGAATTCACCTAATTCTTCTATAAGCTCTGTATATGGCCCTGGAGGGTGATATACAGTAATAAATTGCATTAAATTGGATTTCTTCTTCAATGAAAATGAACTGCTTATGTTGAGTACAAGCGCTATAAAGTTTTGGCTTGTATTTATTATTAAGTGTTACATCTATGTTTTCTTTATCGATCGTAGCCACTCTACCACCTCCTCCCAAAGAGCATACTGGCACATAGCGTTGTTAAACGATAGTAATTTTAAAGAGTCCTTTATTTATTTTTGTAATGTTTTTAGAGCACAAAAAACATGTTTTACTTCACTTTAACAGTGGTGGGACGTGGTCAAGGTACAGATCCAAATATTCTGAAAACAGTATTCTCAAACCTCTTCAATCTTTGGAAAATAAAATAATTGAGCTACAATGTATGGCAGAAACCACAGGGAACCAGGAGTATGTTAAAACTTTAAAAAGCAAAAAAAAAACAGTACTAGACATTCTGCTGGGCATCACTGTGCAAGGGGCGCTGGTTTGCTCACGTTTTTTAAACGCCACAGAAATGGTTGCTCTTTCAAAGTTCTTTTTCAGTCTTGAGTATAAAAATGGACAGAAAAGGTTTATAAATGATGTACAAACAGAATCAGGGGATCTTTGTTCAGAGTCTGCTGAAATTTGTAAGCAAAGTCAAGTCTTTTTAAAGCTGTACGAGAACGAATGGTCAGAATCAAGAGAGGTAGAAGACCTCTACTTACAGAACCAGATTAAGCAAACAGTCAGCTACAAAACTGGATGCTATCCTTTCTTTGGATGAGTTCCACAAAGTGGTTGTGCTCCTGGCGTTGATGGTCTCCTGACAGATTTTTAGAAGGCTTTCTGGTCAGTAATTGGGCAGGATGTACTAGTTCTCCAGGAAGGATCACTTTGACTTAGCTGTCAGAAAACCGTGTTAAAGTTGCTAACTAAGAAAGGAGATCATGTTTCTTGTTTTGTACCGACTATAAACTGTTCTCAAAAGCATTATCCTTGAGACTGGGAAAGGTAATGGAACTAGTAATACTTTCTGACCAGACATATTGCATGCCAATATTTGACAACAGTCATTTAACTCAAGATGTCTTGGACGCTTCTGAATTATTGGACCAGAAAACCCAATAAAATTTTTCTAGACTGAAAAAAATCTTTTGACCGGATTGAACATGGGTACCTATGGAAGGTAATTGAAAGCTTTGGTTTTAATCCTGGTTTTAAAGCCATGGTATAGGTCTTATATAGAGACATTGAGAGCATATTTAAAATTAATAGTGCTTTATGTACTTCTTGTAAAGTTCATAGGGGTGTAAGGCAGGGATGCTCTTAGGAATGTTATATGCTATAGCTGTTGAAACTTTGCTGTGTAAACTGAGAGAGAAAATAACTGGACTATTGGCACCTGTAACCAACTGTAACACCCCAATAGGTATTTTGGCACACGCAGATGACGTAGTTGCCCTGCTTAGCACCCAGGCTGATTTAAATATTTTAATTAGTATTTTAAATGATTTTAAAGTCTAATCATCTGCCAAAGTAAATTGGCACAAGAGTGAAGTGGTTTTAGTTGGAAAGTGTCATAGTGGGAAACCTGTACTCCCAGATGTACTCCCCTATGGACAATAGGGGGGTTTAAATATGTAGGCATGAGACATTAAAAGGATGTCTTAATAGGTGGAAATAGCTGGTATATCAAATGTCATATAGAGGGAGAATATTAGTAATAAATAGCCTTGCTGCTTCCAAATTATGGCATAAACATATGTGCATAGATTCACCACCAGATTTACTGGCAAACCTCCAAGCACAAGTTTTCTTCTGGAACCGTTTGCACTGGATTTCTCAAGGAGTCCTTTTTTTAAGGAGACATTTACCCTAAGAGGAAGGAGGACAAGGACTCGTTCATTTGCCAGCAGGACCACTGCTTTCCGCCTTCAGTTCATTCAAAGACTTCTGGATGAACCAAATGATCTGGCCTGGCGTATAACATCCTACACACAGTTGTATGATTGGAATTACACAAAACATTGTTTTTAATGAAGCCTACGTCACTTAACATGATTGGACTACCCACCAGTCTGTGGAGTTTTTTTTACATAAATAAGCAAAAAAATAGCAAATTGCATTGGCTCCTGAAGGAACCTCTGTTGTATGGAACACAGCTGGGCAGGAACGTATAAAGCTGGTGGACATTACAGGAGCTGACCTTGCGACCACAGAAAGTTTAGCTGCACAACCAGGGTTGAGGTCCTTGTGCATAGTAACACAAATGCTATGTCACTTGAAATTAGCACTCACCCCGGAAGAGCAAAGGCAAGTAAAAGACTTTGCTCCAGGGTTAATCACCCCTAGAAAATATGATCTTTTTCTAGAAGAGGACATTCCATGTCCTCTTATGGAATGTATAAGAGAATAAAACTTGAACTTTAAAATGGTATCAGGTTGTCACTACTGCTCCCTCTAGCGGCGCGGCTACGTCACCGGGTGGTGGTTCTGTGGGCGGTCTTGCGCAGACGCGATCTCGCTCCAGGTCACCGGAATTCTGATTGACTATTTATTTCCGTCTTTTGTTGGTGTTTGTCGCGTTGGTTCTCGTTACCTGACTCTCCTCTGTGTTACTCCCGTTTCAGGACTAAGCGCTCTCTTTTGTGGTTGTTCTCCATTACGACGGCTACGGCGATCGTCTTCATCGCGGTTACGCTGTCGTCTCTACTGGCATCCGGCCAGCTCGCCTCCATTTTGTGTTTGTGTTTGTTTTTTGTTTCTCTTAATTTTTATTTTGGAGGTCGCTTTTTGTTTATTAAATATTATTTTGCTTTTAAACTTTGGACTGCGCTCTCTTTGTTATCACGCACTATCGGCGCTTGTGACAGTAACCAACGCCATATATGGATCCGGCTAATCCCACGGACCCGTCCCTCGCGCTGCGCGAGCAGGGACGTTTTTTGGGGGAGCTACGGCAGGAGATTAGCGAGCTTACTCGCGCTATGAGTACGCTTATGGATCGGCAAACCCGTCTGGAACAGGGATTTTCTCTGAACGCTGCTCCACCGGACGCCGGGAGTTCTACCAACACTGCCGCGGCTGCGGCAGCCGGCACGTCTTCCTCGCCTCTTCCTGTAGCAGAACCGGAACGGTATGATGGAGATCCAGAGGTATGTGAGCTGTTCCTTCTTCAATGCTCTCTGTACTTTGCCAATCGTCCCCCGGCGACGGATGAACAGAAGATCGCCTTCGTCATCTCCCGCTTACGGGGCCGGGCTGGTAACTGGGGATCGGCTCTTTGGAACGCTCGTACTGCTGAATCCAGCAACTTCGCTATGTTTTTGGAACGTTTTCGCAGCACGTTTTTTCACCCACGTAAGGGACGCGCAGTTGGCGATCTCCTGATGGAACTTAAACAAGGTTCCCGATCCGTCGCCGACTACGCGCTGGAGTTCCAGACTCTTGCGGCTCATAGCGGCTGGAACGAGCCGGCCCTTATGGGAGCGTACCGCTCGGGATTAAAAAAAAGAGATCGCTGCGGAGCTACTTTTTAGGGATGAAGGCATGTCTCTCTCCGATCTCATCACGACTACCATTCGGTTGGATCAGCTCTGGCAATCTAAGAAGGGACAGTCCTCATTTCCGCGTTCCACGGCCGCAGCTACTGCTTCGTCGGCAGATGTTGAGACTCCTATGCAGGTGGAGTCTATTCGGCTTTCCGCTAGTGAGAGAAGTCGTCGCATCCGTGGACGTTTATGTTTATATTGTGGGGGAAATGACCATTTGTTGGACCAATGTCCCACTTGTCCTTTCACTAGGGGTCGTGGTTCGGCTACTAAACTAAGGGCCATTACCTCTTCCCAGGATTCTGTGGTGGTGAGCACTTTTCAGTTACAACACCCTTTTTTACTACCTGTTAATTTAACATTCTTAGGTAATTGTATTTCTACCACTGCTTTACTGGACTCTGGGGCTGAAGGGAATTTTTTGGATTCTGCTTTTGCTGATAAGTGGGGTATTCCTAGAACTAAACTGGCGCATTCCATCCGGGTTAGTTCCGCTGATGGTCGCCCGCTGCACCCGGGTACTATTTCACATTCCACTTTGTCTTGTAAATTGTCTGTGAGTGCTCTTCATACTGAGGATCTAACATTTCTACTTATTTCTTCTCCTTCCTTTCCTCTCATTTTAGGGTTGCCTTGGCTTCAGCGGCACGATCCGGCCATCTCTTGGGCTTCTCGGGATATTACCAATTGGTCTCCATATTGCTTCGCTCATTGTCTGCACCCCCTTCTGCCCAGGCCGCGCCCTGGGGTCCAAACCCTTCTGGAGCTTCCTAGTGGTGTCCCATCTGACTATTTGGAACTGGCACAGGTATTTGGTTCCTCCACATTTTCCACACTTCCTCCTCACCGTGTGTCAGATTGTGCTATTGATCTGATTGAGGGGGCCAAACTACCTCGTGTAAGTCCATACCCCTTAACTCAAGCTGAGAGTAGGGCTATGCGTGAATATATTGAGGAATCGCTTCAACAGGGCATTATTCGGCATTCCAAATCCCCGGTTGCTTCTGGATTTTTTTTTGTACCCAAGAAGGATTCCTCGTTGAGGCCTTGTATTGACTATCGGGTGCTTAATCAGGCTACCCGCAGGTTGGCTTACCCTCTGCCATTAGTTCCCTCTGCATTAGAGAGGTTGAAGGGAGCCACTGTGTTTTCTAAATTGGACCTTCGTAATGCTTATAATTTGATACGTATTCGAGAGGGTGATGAGTGGAAGACTGCGTTTGTTACCTCTTCTGGGCAGTATGAGTACCTGGTCATGCCTTTTGGTCTTACCAATGCTCCTGGCGTTTTCCAGGCGTTTATTAATGAAGTATTACGGGATTTTTTAGAGAAGTTCGTCCTGGTTTACCTTGATGACATTCTTATCTTTTCACCCGATCTTACCACGCATCGTCAGCACGTTACCACCGTCCTTCGGCGTCTGCTTCTGAACCAGCTTATGGTACGGGCTGATAAGTGTGAGTTTCACCAACAACAAATTTCATTTTTGGGCTACATTGTTTCGGCCAAAGGGTTACAGATGGACCCGAGTAAGGTCCAGGCTGTGGTAGAGTGGCCAGCACCTAGTACGGTCAAGGAACTACAACGCTTTCTGGGATTTGCTAATTTCTACCGTAAATTTATTCGCGGTTTCAGTTCTTTGGCCTTACCTCTTACCAATCTGTTACGGGGAAAACCTAAGCACCTGCATTGGAGCCAGAGAGCAGAGCAGGCGTTCGCTGACCTCAAAGCTCGATTTGTGTCGGCTCCTGTTTTAGCCCACCCTGATCCTGATTCTCGTTTTTTCGTAGAGGTAGATGCTTCTTCTAACGGGGTGGGGGCTGTCCTCTCTCAGGGACCGGAGTCTTCTTCCCGTCGTCATCCTGTGGCGTTTCTGTCCAGGAAGTTGTCCCCTACTGAATGCAACTATAGCATTGGGGACAGGGAGTTACTGGCTATTAAGATTGCGTTGGAGGAGTGGCGGCATTGGTTAATGGGATCCAACCACCCCTTTGTAGTCATAACAGATCACAAGAATCTGGAATATCTTAAAGGGGCCAAACGCCTTAATGCCCGTCAGTCTCGCTGGTCACTGTTTTTTAACAACTTTCATTTTACCATCTCTTATCGACCAGGTCATCATAACCTCCAAGCGGATGCCCTTTCCCGCCTTCATCCGGGTATGGTTAGCGGGTCTTTGGAGGAGGAATCTATTCTTCCCGCAAGATGTTTTCTGAATTCCATTCATTGGGAGTTTGATCACGAGATCGAGAGGGCTTTACAGGGCTGTCCGGCTCCTCCTCACTGCCCTTCGGGGTTACTGTTTGTACCCTTACCTTTCCGTACTCGTTTAATAACTTGGGCTCATTCTTTGTTGTGTGCAGGACATCCAGGGGTAGATCGTACTATTCAGCTTCTCCGGCGTAAATATTGGTGGGAGTCTCTTAACTCTGACGTTCAGCAGGTGGTTTCCTCCTGTTCCATTTGTGCGGCGTGTAAGATTCCTAAGGTGTTACCCGCTGGTAAGCTCAACCCCTTGCCGGTACCTTCGCGTCCTTGGTCCCACGTGGCAATAGATTTCGTTACTGATTTGCCCGTTTCTGAGGGGTTCACCACAGTGGTCACCCTCATTGATCGTTTTTCTCGTGCAGTTCGTTTTTTTTTTCCTTTGGCGGCACTTCCTTCGTCTCTCCAGACTGCCGAGCTTCTGTTTACCCATCTTTTCCCTATCTTCGGCATACCAGAAGACATTCTGTCGGACAGGGGTCCTCAGTTTACTTCCGCAGTCTGGAGGGCCTTTTTTGAAAAACTGGGTACTACGGTCAGTCTTACTTCTGGCTATCACCCGGAGAGTAATGGTTTGTGTGAGAGAGCTAATCAGGAGCTGGGCAAGTTCCTTCGGATCTTTGCTTGTAACAACGCTGCAGATTGGGCACGTTTCCTTCCCTGGGCAGAGATCGCACAGAATTCCCTCCGTCATTCTGCTACCGGGCTGACCCCGTTCCAGTGCGTGTTGGGATTCCAACCACCTTTTGCGTTATGGGATCCAGAACCCTCCAATTCACCCATCGTGGATGCTTGGTTCGAGCGTAGTGAGAGGATATGGTCCCAGGTCCATCAACGTATCGAAGAAGTATTGCGTCGCAATAAGAACTTTGCTGATCGACGTCGTAGTCAGGCTCCGGTTTATTCTCCTGGGGACCTAGTTTGGCTCAATTCCCGTGATTTTCGTTGCCGTTCTGGTTCTCGCAAGCTTTTACCCAGATTTCTTGGTCCTTTTAAGGTACTGCGTCAGATTAACCCGGTATCATATCGATTGGAACTGCCTCCTCAGTATCGTGTTCATCCAGTCTTCCACACATCCCTCCTAAAACCTTTTGTTACTGGTCCGCTGGATTCGACTCTGCAAGAGGGTACTGTCTCCCAGTCTACTTCATTTCCGGATGTATTCACGGTGTCCACTCTGCTGGATTCTCGTAGACGTGGTTCCACTATACAGTACTTGGTTGATTGGGAGGGGTTTGGTCCTGAGGAACGCAGTTGGGTAGCCAGTACGGATATATTGGATCCCCAACTCATTATTGATTTTCATGCTAGTCATCCCGAGAAGCCTGCCCCCCGTGGCCGTGGTCGGCCGCGTCGTCGAGGTAAGTCTATTTCCTACACCCCTTTACCTCTCCCTCCTGAGAGGGAGGGTACTGTCACTACTGCTCCCTCTAGCGGCGCGGCTACGTCACCGGGTGGTGGTTCTGTGGGCGGTCTTGCGCAGACGCGATCTCGCTCCAGGTCACCGGAATTCTGATTCCGGTTTCCTGTTTTTGTCACTTCCTTTTTCCTATTTATTTCCGTCTTTTGTTGGTGTTTGTCGCGTTGGTTCTCGTTACCTGACTCTCCTCTGTGTTACTCCCGTTTCAGGACTAAGCGCTCTCTTTTGTGGTTGTTCTCCATTACGACGGCTACGGCGATCGTCTTCATCGCGGTTACGCTGTCGTCTCTACTGGCATCCGGCCAGCTCGCCTCCATTTTGTGTTTGTGTTTGTTTTTTGTTTCTCTTAGTTTTTATTTTGGAGGTCGCTTTTTGTTTATTAAATATTATTTTGCTTTTGAACTTTGGACTGCGCTCTCTTTGTTATCACGCACTATCGGCGCTTGTGACACAGGTAAACTACTGTACAGATTATGTGTGAAAGTAATTAGTTAAATAAGAGTATAAAAAAAAGACTGGACAAAATGACAGATATGCCTCAATTAGAGACTAGGTCCAAGTAACAATGTTAAACCGGAATGGCGAGCATTATACTGATATGGTATAATTCCTTGGTTATAAATACAGCAAGAACAAGCAATGCAAGTGCCAACTGATACATTTTATTATTGGTCAAACTAAGATGGTAATTTATGTCACTCGAAAAAAAACTAAATTACACAAGATACGGATTGTAAAATAACTAATACATAATAATGTATAAAGAATAAAAATGCCAGAATGATCTCAATAATTTTTTTTAAGACAACCTAAGAATAAATGGTAAATTTCTGGCAGCACACAGTCATCTTACTGTGTTAAATACATGCTTTTCCATTTTAATCAGCACTTACTTAATTAAAGCAATTATTTGGAAGGTTGTAACACTTTAAAATCAGTAGGATTAATAACAGTGCAGCTGATAAAAATAAACCTCACTGCAGTCAAACTGAGAAGGGAAATGCATTGTCTTAGTTCCTGTGAGCTGCAATAGCTTATTTGTAGAAAACAATATCACCAGACCTAAGACATAAAAATATTCTAGGATTTAGAAAACTTACTAGGAATCTTCATTTGTAGCAACCTATTGTTGCAACACAAACAAATTTGCATCAAGATCATATAGCCTGTACCAAATATAATGACTCCCACTTTAGCCTAGGTGGCATGTCTGCATCTTAGCATTGGGGATCCAGGTTCAAATTACCGATCTGGGAGTTTTCATGTTCTATTTGTGTCCACATGGGTTTTCTCCTGGATTTCTGTTTTCTTCCCACTGTCCAAAAACATAAATTCAGTATATTGGCTGCTACAAATTGCCTTAATAAAGTGTTTGTGTATCCTTGTGCCCAGTGATGGATTGGTGCCCTGTCCTGGATGTATCTGCCCAGCGCCCAAAAAATTCTCACAACGGGAAGCCCAATTGTGACCCTAATACAGGATTAAGTAAAAGACAATGAGATGAGATGTGATTTTAGTCTTGGTAATGTTCCTAAAAGTGTAAAGTTTGAGGTAATTTGACCATTACTTACAAAGCCAGACACAACTTCCTTAATACTATCCAACTACACATCAATATAAAATCTTCCATTTGTCTCATGGATAATTCATGAATAAACTAGCTTTCAGCTGCTGCCCCTTTAGCCTAAAAATATTCATAAAGTTTTTTAGTAATGTTTTAAGTTTTATTGCACTGAGACAGCATTGATAATAGTTGATGATTTATTAATGTAATCTTATGATAACAGTAATAATAAACAATAATCTATTTTTGTCTCATTGCAGCTTAGTGAAGCTTTGGGGTTGGGCCAGGATTAAAAGTATATCATGCTGGAGTGTGAACTAATAAAGCTTAAAGGACTCCGCTTTTTTCTTCAACTTGCTGTCTATATCAGTTCCAAAAAGCAAGTCACTGTCCAGAGAAGATATATATTTTCTCATGATCACGATACATTTGTGAGCGACTGGAGAAGTGGCAGGATGATCCTGTCAATATACCTGACACAGGGACTGATTTTAATGGCAGATGTACAGACATACAGAAATTAATCAGACTTCCATAAAGATATTTTGTTGTCCACTTCTTATTAAACACTCTGCGCTCACTGTTCACTTTTATTTGGTTCAGTCATTTTTACAAAAGACCTCACAGTAAAGCATAAAACACCTCACTGGTGGAGCGTGCCATCTATTGAGGAAATACAGGAATAACAGGAGAAAGGAACGCAATAAGGTCTAATAATAGAATATTTTGATAATATAGTTTGGAAGTTCAGCAGCAGGATCAAAAGGCCTAACGGGCCACACCTGGCCCGCGGGCCGTAGTTTACCCAATCCTGGTTTAAATCCTATTTCACAGAATGCTATTGGTTTACCTATGTATAAAAGTAAACTATAGTGTTTCACAAGGGTCAGTAAAATTTGTGTTTGCTCTATATTTGTTTTGCTCTATATTTGCTCTATTGTGATCAGTTATTTCCAAGCATGGAATTAGTAAGTTCAATGAAGATGACACACAGATATATATTTCACCTAATCTAATAATGTTTACTCAGTCAGCACAATTAAGAGCTGCACCTAAAAGATCAAATAGCTGATGTCATGTAATTTTCTACTGCTAATCTCTAATAAAACTGGAGTTCTTATAGTTGGATCCAAGGACAAAAGCAAGAATGTTTCTAAGACTGTTAAATTTTGATGATTTTTTAATCAGACCAAATTTATCTGTAAATAATTAAAGTGTCACACTTGATTGATCTCTTTATGAAGTGCATTAGCAGAACTGCTAGAATTGCAACATTGTATTCACATCTTTAGCTACAAGATACAAAAAAGCTAATTAATTTAACCTAAAGAATGTTCTTTCAAAATAAGCTACAGTAACAGGGAGAAAAATCTCTAAATTGGCTAAAGGCTTTTTTACTTCTACCCATGCAGTTTGCATTTGGTGGCGTGTGTGGCACTGACATAATGGCAATTGGGATTTGTTTAACCTGCAGGTGCACCTAAAGCCAATTACGTTTTCAGCATTGAGCCAGTCAATTGGCTTTAGTTCGATGCTGAAATGTTGCGTCAGTTCGGAGGAGCGTGTCCATCTTCACAGTACTTCTCCCACACATATGTTACCGAATATGTCTATTAGCTTGGCTTGGCAACTCATAATATTTTTATAAGGGTTGATGCTTGGCATGTACAGTGATTCATTTTTCTTTTTTTTTTTTTTTTGTTGACCATGCTTGTTATCGTGCACCTGTGGACCAGGCAAGCAAACATTGTCCTGCCTTGGGTGAACTTGGGTGCCCCCTTAGACATGCTGCCTCCTGCTGAACGGAAGAGCAGATACACAGCAGGTTGCTAGATGTACCAGCCAACACACCGACATGCCCACCCATTTTACCAAGACACTCTTAGGTGTAAATACACTGTTTTGTTCCAAATCATGCTCACAAATTAATTATAAAAAAATCATCCAAATAATATTAACATCATCATTTAAGAACCTTTTTTATGACATGTAATATAATAATTATAGACATGTGGATACTTACTCATAAAATCCTTCAAACATTTCATATAAAGAGAAAGAATTTAAGTAGCTGACATTTACTCAGAATGAATGACAGACCTGTTTTAATATTCACAATTTTTAAACAAAGCCTTCAGAAATGTGTGGGTTGTGTGTGCTACAGTCAAACAAATACTGCTCTTCCTCTCTGTCTGTTGCCTTATCTCTGCCTATTTTACATGCATGCAACCAGACACGAACACAGTCCTTCAAAAACCCACATACAAAACATGGTTTTCGTTGTCTGGATTGGGAGTTAAGCCCTGTTTCAATTAGTTTTTAAACGGTTAATAGAACGGAAATAGGAAATGGCAGCATTTATGTCAGAGATGTCTTTTTTCATTCGGAACTTGCTTGTGATTGGCATGTGTGCCAGACATGTTTTCTCTGTGTTCAGGAAGTCAACCAAAATGTTATTGATATTCACGGATGTTTGGGATTTGCATTTGAACACTTTCTGTCTCATGGCACTCCACAGACAGCACACAATATATTTGCTCTGCGAAGATGTGAAAGAAGGCAAGCAAAACTGAAAGTCATCTTTATCAAGGTAGATAAGAGAAAATATATTTTGATATTGTTGTCTGAACGTTTGTGTCCTTATGTGAAGGGTTTATATGGGTTACTGGGTTTGCACCAGACAGTGAGAATAAAAGATGTAAAAGAATAGGTTGCTCTCAGTCCAATAATTATATATATAATTGTTTTCCTTCAGTATAAGACACTGACTCTGGGCTACATTCTGTGATAATTTCTGTATCTGTTTACTGCTACCATTTTTTCCCCCAAAGGTACACACCAGCTTGTTCACTGTGCTCTAATGACTACTGCCGTCCGGTGTTTCATGCTGTTGTAGCTTATACAGAATACACAAAGTTTTGCTAAAATAGACCTAGACCTTTTGCTAAAATAGATCTTAATAGCGGCACATGTTTACATTAATTGTACCATCACATATTGTATATGCATATCACTTGTTTGGTGGGCACTGGTGTCCCTGCACTCATGCTGCTTTTTGTGTTAAATTGTCTTTTTGTCTTTTTTCAAAATAAGCTACAACATTTAAATTTATTTACACGGAACACAGATTTACTGTCTTTTGTTCTATCTCATCTAACTTTGAGCTTAAAAGCTTGGACTTGCAGCACACAGCTGGACTTGCAGCACACAGTGTTAAGAAACAATCCTTTTGTTAAGTATTTTTGCATTCCAATGCATTCCAACATTGTCTATAAACTTGACAAATTCAAAATCTGTAATAATGTTTTGAAAAGTGGAGAACCAAGAACTATCCAACAATGATTTAGCCAGCACAAAATTGATGCAATACAGTACAATATAAACATCAGTCACTACCATCTGTGACTGTCGTCAATATTTGCCAGTGGCCACTTTTAGCCAACAAGGCCATTATCAGTCAGTTCCAGCATTCAGCTGATAGATCAGTGCATCTTTACTTTAAAACACTGAGGATCAGAGTAATAGCTTTTTTTCTAATATGAATGAATTTCAGAAGCAGTGGGGTATGTTTTGACTTAGTATTTATTTGGATGTAATTGTATTAGACTGAGAGAGATATTTTTTTTCCATTAGCAAATAAACTATTCATATTGTTTCTGTGTGTGTCTGTTAGTGTGTGTGTTTGTGTGTGTCAGTGTGTGTATTTTATATAATTACATTTGTCAACTGTAATATAAATAAACAGTGTTCTTTTCTACTACACTAAAACATTCATGTATACAAAATATACAGCTATATGTTTGCAAAATATTTGCTGAGCCTTCCCTGTGATGACTCCTGCATTTTTGCTTAGCCTTCTAAAATGAACTACAGTAGTATCAGGACCCTGTTTAAAATAATCATTGCACCTAGCTAAAACAATTGATATGTTATCTTCCTGATTAAAACAGACCTCAATACTATCCAAAAGTCAGATCTCAGTACACAGTGTTGTAATTGGCAGGGACTTGTGGAACAAAAGCTTTATGGGTTAGGGGAATTAGTAATCATGCCTGGCTGTGTCGAGCACTAGGCTTAGACTAATGTCACATGATCTCTTCCAGGATGGATGGCACAGCCAAGTCAATGAGATCCCCCCGCCCTATGATGACTCAAAGAGTTTTCCTGTTTTATGCCAAAGTCACTTTTGAAAGTATTCTCTTACCATGTAAAACTGTGTCTATATTTACTAGGTCAAATCTACAAAATTATATGTTTCTTTCAAATGCACCTCTGGGGCCATACATCTGAATTTAAGTGGGGTCAGCTGTATCAATACAAAAGAGCATGAGATCACTGGGCTAAACTATATTTTGCTGTTTTTGGCCTTGTGGGTAAAATTGTGACCTAACATATACAAATATATATATATATATATATATATATATATATATATATATATATATATATATACATATATACACTCACCGGCCACTTTATTAGGTACACCATTCTAGTAACGGGTTGGACCCCCTTTTGCCTTCCGAACTGCCTCAATTCTTCGTGGCATAGATTCAACAAGGTGCTTGAAGCATTCCTCAGAGAGTTTGGTCCATATTGACATGATGGCATCACACAGTTGCCGCAGATTTGTCGGCTGCACATCCATGATGCGAATCCCCCGTTCCATCACATCCCAAAGATGCTCTATTGGATTGAGATCTGGTGACTGTGGAGGCCATTTGAGTACAGTGAACTCATTGTCATGTTCAAGAAACCAGTCTGAGATGATTCCAGCTTTATGACATGGCGCATTATCCTGCTGAAAGTAGCCATCAGATGTTGGGTACATTGTGGTCATAAAGGGATGGACATGGTCAGCAACAATACTCAGGTAGGCTGTGGCGTTGCAACGATGCTCAATTGGTACCAAGGGGCCCAAAGAGTGCCAAGAAAATATTCCCCACACCATGACACCACCACCACCAGCCTGAACCGTTGATACAAGGCAGGATGGATCCATGCTTTCATGTTGTTGACTCCAAATTCTGACCCTACCATCCGAATGTCGCAGCAGAAATCGAGACTCATCAGACCAGGCAACGTTTTTCCAATCTTCTACTGTCCAATTTCGATGAGCTTGTGCAAATTGTAGCCTCAATTTCCTGTTCTTAGCTGAAAGGAGTGGCACCCGGTGTGGTCTTCTGCTGCTCTAGCCCATCTGCCTCAAAGTTGGACGTACTGTGCGTTCAGAGATGCTCTTCTGCCTACCTTGGTTGTAACGGGTGGCTATTTGAGTCACTTTTGCCTTTCTATCAGCTCGAACCAGTCTGGCCATTCTCCTCTGACCTCTGGCATCAACAAGGCATTTCCGCCCACAGAACTGCCGCTCACTGGATGTTTTTTCTTTTTCGGACCATTCTCTGTAAACCCTAGAGTTGGTTGTGCGTGAAAATCCCAGTAGATCAGCAGTTTCTGAAATACTCAGACCAGCCCTTCTGGCACCAACAACCATGCCACGTTCAAAGGCACTCAAATCACCTTTCTTCCCCATACTGATGCTCGGTTTGAACTGCAGGAGATTGTCTTGACCATGTCTACATGCCTAAATGCACTGAGTTGCCGCCATGTGATTGGCTGATTAGAAAAAGTGTTAACGAGCAGTTGGACAGGTGTACCTTATAAAGTGGCTGGTGAGTGTATATATATATACAGTGGGTTGCAAAAGTATTCATACCCCTTGAACTTTTCCATATTTTGTCACATTACAACCACAAACATAAATATATTTCACTGGAATTTAATGTGAAAGACCAACACAAAGTGGTATACAATTGTGAAGTGGAAGGAAAATTATACATGAATCAACATTTTTTTTACAAATAAAAAACTGAAAAGTGCGACGTGCAAAAGTATTCAGCCCCCTTTTCCCTGAGTGCAACCAATTGCATTCAGAAGTTGCCTGATGAGTGCTAATGACTCAAAAGGGTCCTCCTGTGTGTAATCTAATCTCAGTACAAATACAGCTGCTCCGTGACGGCCTCAGATGTTGATTAAGAGAATATTGGGGAGCAAACAGCATCATGAAGTCCAAAGAACACACCAGACAGGTTAGGAATATGGTTTTGGAGAAGTTTAAAGCAGGCTTAGGTTATAAAAAGATTTCCAAAGCTTTGAACATCTCACGGAGCACTGTTCAATCCATCATCCGGAAATGGAAAGAGTATGGCACCACAGTAAACCTGCCAAGACAAGGCCGTCCACCTAAACTTACAGGCCAAACAAGGAGATCACTGATCAGAGAGGCAGCCAAGAGGCCCATGGTGACTCTGGATGAAATGCAGAGAGCCACAGCTCAGGTGGGGAAACTGTCCACAGGACAACAATTAGTCGTGCACTACACAAATGTGGTCTTTATGGAAGAGTGGCAAGGAGAAATCCATTGTTAAAAGAAAACCATAAGAAGTCCCGTTTGCAGTTTGCCAGAAGCCATGTTGAGGACACAGCAAACATGTGGAAGAAGGTGCTTTGGTCAGACGAGACCAAAATTGAACTTTTTGGCCACAATGCAAAACGCTATGTATGGCGGAGAAATAACACTGCACATCACTCTGAAAACACCATCCCCACTGTCAAATATGGTGGTGGCAGCATCATGCTCTGGGGGTGCTTCTCTTCAGCAGGGACCGGGAAGTTGGTCAAAGTTGATGGGAAGATGGATGGAGCCAAATACAGGGCAATCTTGGAAGAAAACCTGTTGGAGTCAGCAAAAGATTTGAGACTGGGGCGGAGGTTCACCTTCCAGCAGGACAACGACCCTAAACATAAAGCCAGAGCTACAATGGAGTGGTTTAAAAAAAAGAATATTCGTGTGTTAGAATGGCCCAGTCAAAGTCCAGACCTAAACCCAATTGAGAATTTGTGGCAAGATCTCAAAACTGCTGTTCACAAACGCTCTCCATCCAATCTGACTGAGCTTGAGCTGTTTTGCAAGGAGGAATGGGCAAGAATTTCAGTCACTAGATGTGCAAAGCTGGTGGAGACATACCCTAAAAGACTTGCAGCTGTAATTGCAGCAAAAGGTGGCTCCACAAAGTATTGACTCAGGGGGGCTGAATACTTTTGCACGTCGCACTTTTCAGTTTTTTATTTGTAAAAAAAATGTTGATTCATGTATAATTTTCCTTCCACTTCACAATTGTATACCACTTTGTGTTGGTCTTTCACATTAAATTCCAGTGAAATATATTTATGTTTGTGGTTGTAATGTGACAAAATATGGAAAAGTTCAAGGGGTATGAATACTTTTGCAACCCACTGTATGTATATATATATATATATATATATATATATATATATATATATATATATATATATATATATATATTGCATTTGAACTTTGTATGTAATAATTTGACAATTCAAACACACATTCACATAATCCTTTTCACCATTATTGGTACCCATTTGGTTTCTGATTAAACTGTTAAATATCTTTAGAAATGAATAGAAATGTACTAAATTTATATCATCAGGATTTTTTTATTAGAGAGCCAACATAATATATCAAAAACATTGTTTTTCCAAGCTTATATTGTAAAAAGTTTAAAGAAGAAAGAAAAAAATGGCATGAGCAGCAATAAAGGCAACCTTGTTTAATATTTGGTTTGGGAAGTGATGGCAGCCTCCAAATGTTTCCAAAACAGTCAGTTTTTTTCCCCTTTTTAACCATTCCTGTGTGCTTTTGGATGTGTGCTTTGGGTCTTTTTTTGCTGCAAGACCCATGGTTTTCAACTCACACTAAGTTCTTTTACACTGGGTAAGATATTTTGCTTTAAAATCTCTTGGTAATTCACTGATTTTATGATTTCTGTGATACGATCAAGTCTCCCAGTACCAGATACTGCAAAGCAGCCCCACACCACTATGGATCCTCCACCATGCTTAACTGTAGATTTTTTTTCCTTAAACATGTCACTGTTGGTGCACTAGCTCAATTTTTGTTTGACCTGTCCACTCAATATTTCCCAGAAGGAAATGTCGTTTGTTCAGGTATTTGTTTCCGGCATTTTGGAATCTGCAGCGTTCCAGTTCTTTGTTTTTGTTTTCTGTTGATCGCCATCATTTTCCCCGACGCAAAGGGTTCTAATATTAAACAGTAACTGAAATGAACGGGATCTGCCTACTGTTTTGTCCTGCACGTCGTAACAGATACTCTTTGGTAAAGACTAATCGTTTCTTTTTGTGTTTCTTCGTCAGCAATGGTTTATTCATTGGCCTTCGTAAATTGATGAGCTTGATTTAGTATTCTGCGTATTGTACTTGTTGAAACCATGACCCAAGACTGTTTCAGGTTGGCCTTTGGCTGTTTGGATGTATGAAATGGAACCTTAAATTTTTATCGCTCATCATTTTTCTTTTTATCTCCACACACAGGGAGGTTCTTGTTAGCTCCATGCTTTACGAAGTAACAAATTGTGAAAGATGGCTTTATACACTTTGAAGGTCTTATGTTTGCTAATAATAACATTTCTGACATTTCCTCAGACAGCTCCTTTGTCCACACCATTGTGACAAAGAATCAGGGAGTTACATGTGGCTTTTTAAAGCTCTGAAGTCATCAACTTTGTATTTAAAATATCTTAATTTTTTAGCATCCAAAAACAATAAAAGAAGGCAAAGCGTGAAAACAATTTGGGAGCACAGATCCCAGACCTTTACTCTATTGAACACAATTGGAATAAACTATAAGATATAAGAACTATAAGAACTAAGCTCTTTCATTCAACATGTATGCCTAATCTTACAAATGTTCTTCTTGATATATGTGCAAAGATTTCTACCAACACACTCCATAATTCCATAAAAAGAATTATAGATCAGTTTTGAAGCAGTTATAACTACAAAGGGTACTTTGCACTAGGAGCAAATTTTCTTCTGCTATTTTTGCCACAGTTTTGCTCTAAAGTCAGAAATTTACTGCATTTCATTTTTGAAACGCAATGTCTCATCTTTCATCAGCTTCAGTTGAACATCCCCCAAAGGGAATCCCTGTAAGGAGGGCATCTCTTTCCCCATGATTTTATGACAAGGAGCTGATGCAGATAGACTGAAAACTGCCTCCCTTTTTAGTGCAGCAAGATGACTTGAAGTGTTATACACATGCACATTTAAAATGGCAGCCACCTGGTCTCCAAAATCAGGGCTTGGGTGAAGTCAAAACTATCAACGGCTATTACCCTATGCTTTTTTCCTCTGAACTGAATGATGATCTATATGACAGGTGGCACTGGACCCATCCTTGTTTTCTGCTGGGCACCTGCACAATAAATTGTTTTAGCACAATGAGATCTAACACAGCCACCAAGTCACATTCATTGGCCAGCATTGCATTGCTTTTGAATTTATGGAACCGCCTTCTTTCTTGGAGGGGGTTGGGAGGTTGGTTGGCCAGCTGCTGGACAACTAGAGGCAACAATCAGGCTAATCATTGACTTTCTAGCTTTCAGAAGTTTAAAGTTGAAAAGCTAGAAAAAAAAAACCTCCCTGTCATCTGTTTTTGTTTTAAAATGAAGACTTCCTTTTTTAAGTACCGTATTTTCCGGACCATAAGGTGCACCATATTATAAGGCGCAGTCTGAATTACGGGTTCTATTTCTGTATTTGACCCACGAATAAGGCGCACCGTACTATAAGGCGCAGTCTCAATTACGGACTCTATTTCTGTATGGTACTTATTCTGTATGGCACCGTATTATTAGGCACTGCTAAAACATACGATCTACAAGAAAAGTAAAGGATGCAAAACGGTGATTTATAATTGAAGTTTCCCCCTTCTCCCACAAATCCATCAAAGTCCTCATCTTCTGTGTCTGAATTAAAAAACTGCACTCCGGGTTCCCCCTCATCAATGTCCGAGTCAGTCTCGTCGCCAGGCGGCTGTTTAGCAATGATGCCGGCTCGGACAACAGTTACAGCAGAAATCTTACAGAAATCTACAGCAGAAAGCCCAGGCATCTACAATCCATTCACAAACGGTGGCGTAACTCGCCTGCCGCCGCCTCCCAAGTTTTAGTAAATTCATTTTCTTCACTCGGCTTTTCACGAAACCACCCGGTCGCACAACAGTACTTTTATAGAATTTGGAACTCAGTACACATATAAGGCGCACCGGATTATAAGGCGCACGTCCGATTTCTGGGAAAATTTTAGGCTTTCAGGTGCGCCTTATAGTCCGGAAAATACGGTACTGGTTTATTAAAGATCTTTTACTTGTAGTAAAATAAAGCATTACAAAGAAATACAACAGTTAATAAAATAGGTTATATACATAAATAAAATGTAATGAAACAAATTTTTTTTTTTAAATCAGTTATAAACTGAATCATTTCAGTCATATAATTTGGGTGAAATTATTCTCTCTGAGAATGAAAGTGCTCATTGGCCTTTGAAGTAACATATTGGCAAGACCGCAAAAGGTCTAAAAGAAATCAGATGAAGTATGACATATAAACAGCATAGTCATCTCTTTACATTCAGACATTTGCACTCCTTTTCACTTCTAAATACACTCAAAAGAGAGAGACAATATATCACATAAAAATGCAGCAGGTGTTTTCATTCACCTGATCTGATATTCTGACTTTTCCTTCTATTTACAGACTCCATTCAATCTACCCGTCTACAATTTACATAGACTAACTTAGAAGTAAAGATACATAGGTGGACACTGCTGTAAGATTTGAGATTATTGGTGCACCAGACTGTAGGTGCCAGACCAAATTTATTTCCAACCTATACCACCTATATACATCTATATAATATTGGATAATGTCTGAAGTAGATAATCATAGAGGTAACAATAGGTGACAATTCTGTATTGGGAATTTTTTAACTTTTAATGGTGCGCTTTGTTGTGCCCACTTTAGCTATCTTACATGACAATAATGTGTAATTTTGAAAGACAGTCCATTTTACTTGATGAGGTGTAGTGTGTGTCTAAGATGAGATAAAAGTAACCAAAGAGTTCCTCCACAACTAACATGTAAGGAAAAACAGATGTTTTCTAAGAATCTTTAGGGAATCGATTCCTCTGTGATTCTATGATCCACATATCCGATTTGGTTCATCTCTAAACTATTCCCAATAATGTTATTTTATTAAATCAGACTGAAATCCAATCGTGTTATTGTCACATTCAGTTCCAGTGCTTAGCTGTTTTTAGGAGATGAAAGAAAATTCCCACAAGCAACGGGGAGAACATGCAAAGTCCATTAAGACTGTGACCACTACAAAGTTTAGGCCGTGCTCAGCACTAGATGGCGTGTTCCGACATTTACTTGTTTTTATTAATTAAGTCATGTTTCTTTATATTCATTCATTCATTCATTCATTCATTCATTTTCTTCCGCTTTATCCTATATTAGGGTCGCGGGGGGGTTCCCCATGCCCATCCAGGGAAGAAGGTTTCGGGCGCTGGGCAGATACACCCAGGACAGGACGCCAATCTATCGCTGGGCACACACTCACTCACACAGACACGCACGCATACACAATCTATATGGGACAATTTGGAGAACTCAATTGACTTGATCCATGTTTTTGGACTGTGGGAAGAAACCAGAGAACCCGGAGGAAACCCACGCAGACACGGGGAGAACATGGAAACTCCACCCAGATGGGGATTCAAACCCGGGAATCCCTAGTGCTGAGAGGCGAACGTGCTAACCACTAAGCCACCGTGCCGCTATGTTACTTTATAATGAATAAAATATTTTTTACTAATTAGTTTTGCTTATTTTATTTAGGTCATACTGTGCTTTCTAAATATCTGCTGTAATACTGTGATACATATAATGGAGAAATGGATTTTGGTGCATTTCTATTGGACTGTTTAATCTATGTCATGGAAAGCTGGAAGTTGTAAAAATCTAAATACATTCATTCATTCATTATCTTCCCCTTTATCCTCTATTAAGGTCGCGGTGGGGTTCCCCATGCCCATCCGGGTGCCGGGCAGATACACCCAGGACAGGGCGCCAACCTATTGCTGGGCAAACACTCACTCACACAAACACATTCTACATGGGGCAATTTGGAGAACTCAATTGACTTGATCCATGTTTTTGGACTGTGGGAGGAAACCCACGCAGACACGGGGAGAACATGGAAACTCCACCCAGATGGGGATTCGAACCGGGACTCCCTAGCGCTTAGAGGCGAACGTGCTAAGCCACCGTGCCACCAATCTAAATACATAATTCATTAATTTTTGCTTACAACTTACACTACAATGGATAAGTTAATTATAATGTACTGGATATTTACATTTTCAGTCAGGAAACCACTGTCTGTAACTTAACAACAAAAAATAAAGTAACTTACACTGTCATAATCAAAAACAATATCAACAACATCCTATGTTTCAGTGCCTTGAATGATTAACATCAATCTGTTGTAATACACACCAGTCCCAATTATAGCCCCAGCAATAAAATTTTTTTAAATTGAAATATCAAGTGAAGGAGTTAAACTTAAATTAACCAAAATCTGCAGTCAAACGCTTTTATTGGTGTTGGGAAACTGAAATACCAAAGCTGAACTAAAACTTTTTTAATTATGAATACATTTTTCAAATGGCTATAGTGATGTCTATATGCCTGCACTTTACCACATGGTACTAACCAAAACCAAGTTAACTACATCCTTTGCAACAAGAGATGGAAGAGATTTCTTTTTAGTTTTAATACAATGTGATATTCTTAAACTAATGCCACATATTTTGTAAAAATTCCCTGTTCTTTGTTTAATCATTCATATTTATGATGTACTGTAGCTGTGTGGTTCATTTTATTTAGGTTATATTGCTCATTATGTATTAGATCCAGATAAAGCAACATTAATACCAAGATAAATATGAATCATGGTTTTATTCTTGACACAACTGTATCAGGTTATGGATTAAACGTCCTCATGTAAATCAGAAACTGGTGGTTTACAACAAATGGGCAAACTTATTTGGAAAGTATAAAATTAAAGAAGATTTATGTTTGTAGCTGAGCCTCTGTAAATTAAATTCTCACTTATCCAACAAGCATAAAAGGTTTTGGTTTGTTGTTTTGGCTCAGAATTCTGTGGTGGCAATGAGCAAAAGGGATTGTTGAAAGTTGATTTACCCATTTGGTTTGTGTAATGAGTTGATTGCTCCCTGACTCATTTTGATTAGTTCCATATGACTAGCAAGCCATATTAAGAAAAAATCTAACTGTTATAGAAAGAGCATGTGGGAAATTATAGTCATTTGTAATGAGAATACAGTATTTATTGTATTCAAATATATAAAAGTATAATGCATTTTATTTTATTACACACACTGCCTGAACAACTCTTTTACAATTTGAGACTGATGAAACCTGGAATTGTCGTCTTGGAATATGGGAAGTAAAATTACTTCATTAGGGAAGTAATCATTTTACTTCATTAAGGAAGTAAAAAAAATCCATTAATGAAATAACTATGATAAGTATATTCAGGTAGTCTGCTGAACACATTCTTTGGCCACATAACATTACTGAACCTAGACCTGCCCAAATGCAGCAGCCCTATATCACAGCACAGCACCCATAGGCTTAAACATTAGGCACTATGATTATGGGTGCATTAGACTTCTTACCCTGATGCACCCGTCACTCTGGAATAAGGTGAATCTGGACTCAATAGACTGCATGGCCTACCTCGATTGCTCCAGAGTCCAATTTTTTTGCTCTCCAGCAAATTGAAGCAAATTGAAGCCTCACTGACAGTTGGATTTCTTAAAACTTTGCAGCTTCTTCAAAGATGATATTTCTTTTCTGTCCTTCCACTTTTTAATAATGTGACTGATCCTTACAGGATTTTAAACATCTCCTTCTTATTTTTATAATTAGACCCTTCTGAAACAGTATTTAACGTGACCACAGGATGTGTCTTTTGACATAGTTGTTTAACAAATGAGAAGCTATTTACTGCATCATTCATGGTTAAATAATTTGTTGCTGGCTAAATATATAATCGCCCATTGGTTTTTATATATATATATATATATATATATATATATATATATATATATATATTTTTTTTTTTTTTTTTTTTTTTTATTTATTTATTTTTTTTTATTATTATTATTTTTTTTTTTTTATTTATTTATTTATTTTTTAATGTCATATAATATGGGACTAAAAGTCCCTCAGATGGTATGTAAGATGCCAGATGTAGACTCATGGGATGCATAAATATACAGATCAATAGAGAGTGCATTAACCCGAAACATCAGCTTAACAAGCTCCCCACTAAAAAAAAGCCATTTCCATAATGAAACTATTATGCATTACAGTTTTTGTTAATGTCGCTAATGGAGAATGGACCACAAAGGGCAGCACTGCATTACAATCCTTAAAACTGTTAATTGGTCTATGCTTGCAACTAGTGGTAATATGAACTAGAGGTGATATAAAACTGTTGCAAATCTATGTATTGCAGCCATATTTAAATACGTTAAATTACAGTATAATTCATCTACAAAGTCGCTTCAAGTTCAAGTAATTTTTGAAGAAAAAAAAAATCCATGGCCTAACACCTAAATCAGCCAGTCATTATGTACATTGAAGCATAGTGGTTTAACAATGGAGTCACGTTACATTTAAAATTTGCATATTCCATTTTTTATGCCAATTTTTGTTTTTGTTTTTCACAGATCCTTCTTGGATAAGAAATGGCTAAATCACTTGCTCTAAACATTTAACAGGCCTCACCCTATTGGCAGTAATTGGGTACAAAGCAGTAGGTCCAAATTAAAATGTCTAAGATTCATGCTAAATCAAAACCTAAACAAACAAAACAGTTATTTGTTTTTGACATAGTTAGTATTTATAAAAAAAAAGTTATGAATTCTACTAACTCTTAAGCTGCATAGATTTTTACCTATTAATGATAAAATGTGAATTAAAATGTACATACAAAATTAATTGTAAGGATTTATACAATCCAAAGACATGATGAATTTGGTGAAGAATGTGTATAAATAATATGTGTTTTGCTCTGCTCTGTGATGGGCCATGGTGTATGTACTCATGTACTAGAGCTGTTGTAGGTTGCAACACCTACTGTGACACTAATTGGAAAACAAAAATGGATTTTAAAAAAAGAATGATTAAATGAGCCTGTCTATCACAGTCACACTAATCAAAAATATGAACAAATTAACACTGGCATAAACATAAAGGTGCAGTATAAATGTGTTAATTTTAACTCTATACACCTGTCTTTCTCCAATAATCTATCTGTCATTTGTCTGATAGGCTTTGGCACTTGAGGAGAAAGGGAAACATGGAAACAGTGACTTGGTCTTCAGTTCATCACATTACGGACACACACAAATGTAATCAAAATAGGTTGAATTTAGTTTGAATTTGAGTAAAAATTCCTTTTGGAAACCAATATAAATAAGAGAATATTCAAGCACCAATCAGAACGGTACAACCAGGACCCCTTACACCCAGGACCTTCTTACTATGAGGTGATAACCCTACATCAATTATTTTGTTTTACATGTGAGCAGTACTTTAAAAGTCTTTATATCATATAAATAAAAGAACAATGCTGCAACAAGTGTTAAACAGTGAATTGCTTGTAATTGTGTCAGATGTGTGGTTAAGAGTTAATAGTTAAGCATAGGCTTAGCTTAACCATAACTACAATCATACAACTTTATTTCACTTTAAAACTGAACGATTTACATTGTGGGAACCAGTTTGTGAGTGACTGTGTAAACAGATTTTGGTTCCCACAATAGTATATATACCTGTACACACATACAATATAAGAGGTGTATTTAAAATTAATTGTAATGATTTACTATATTTTTAAGTGAACGATGAGTACATACACACATATGCATTTACACACACACACAACATGCCAAATGTAATTACTGGCTCATCACTTGTGAAATTCTTGCACCTTTTGAAAAAGAGATGACAAAAGAAGACAAGCTGAGGATGACCTCTTAGCTTGTATCTGGTCAGTGCCAATTCCCTGCTGTTCTAAGTTGCAGTGTAGCCATCTTGGACAAAGAAAAAGTATTTTAAACCTGAAAGTGAGGGGGGGAGGAGCCCATGGTCTTAGAACCATGGTCTAACACTTATTCTGCAGGGGGTATAGATTCTCTGAGAGACTATTTTTCTATTTTGTAGGCATTTTCTTTGGCTACTGCTTGTAGGGCAAGATGGAGTGTATCACACACAGCTCACTGAGAGACTGGGACAGTGGAGCCCCATAAGTGCATTGTGTGTGTTAAACCTCTTTAAGCATAAGTGTATTTGTGTGTAATATCTAGCCCAGCATGTCACTAATCTGATCTTATTAAAAGCTTATTTTGCCAAATCCTTCATCTTGTCCTCCAGACCTGAATGTGTTTAATGTTTTGGGACAGACAACCCCATAGTGACCCACTTGAATTAATTTCTTCAAAACTTTTTTAACCATAGTCTCTCGCCTCCCCTAGTGGCTACTTGAAAAAAGACAATAAGATTCTTGCAACGTAGATGTGATGTCACTGTGTCTGTAAATCAAGAGCACCCATGTATCAAAACAAGTTTATGGCAAGAGCTTCATAATATTCTGTATGCCATAGGCATTCACCAAAGTTAATACATAATTTAAATAAAATTTTAGATATTATAACACATAAAGCAGTATTAAACATTATAAGGTTTTTACTAAAACTTTACTTGAATCTTTACTTAAAAATATTAGTTAACTATGAGTAAATAGTAAAATGTTTTGAGCAATAATAGTACTTAAGCAATTTAAACAAGCCACTTACTATTACTTATTTTATACTCCAACTGTTTATTCTTTATTTAACAGTAAAGAGCCTGTATCTCTAACCCAAAACATATAGACAAGACTAAACCCATTTTCCATTCAACTGATGACCTCCAGACTAAAGAAACATCTCTCCATTTAGATAGTACTTCAACCATAAAAATGGATGCATTTCACCATATGAACTATTCATGCCAGGTCTATTACAATGCTCCCATTTTGTTTGCTTTCGTACTGGAAGTATAACACTAAAACATGTTTCAAAGTAGAAATAGGAATAGTCAATTTGATTATAAATGAATCTTTCATTTTTTTTTATTTTCTTTTTGTTAGTAAAAGCACAGGCTTGTTGTGAAGTTGTTTCCTAATGGATGTGGATTAGTCATTTTCATGTCACTGTGCTGAGACCCCTTTTAAAAGCTCGGAGCAGCACTTTGTTCGCCATGGAAAGGAAAGGAAGGAATAAACGAGGACTAAAAATATAAAATTGCAGAAATACATAACGTTTGTCATTTTAGTGACTTTTAGCATTGATGTTTTATTGAAAAGCATTTAAGTAAATAAATAATGGTTGGATCATGAACAGCTCAGAAAAACATCAGCTTTTTATATTTTCATATATGAATATAAGTTTTAATATATAAGTTTAGTTGATTTTCAGTATGTAAAATGTGTACATATATTTTCCTTTTTGTGTATATATTTGTGTTGTATTTTAATAGTAGAAAAATAAAACATAATATGAGTTGTTGTTTTATTACCCTAACCAGGACAAAGCAGTCACCAGCCCATCAGCAAGACAAACTGTCAATTTGATGTGTTCCATTACACAGCAGTACAGTACAGAAGTTATTTTACATTAATTAAGGCACTTGAAGGCAAAAAACAATAATTATTTTAACCTAAACTTTGCAATCATGTAGTTTTCATGCAACTAATAATGAAATTTGAAATTGATGTATCTTTCTTTAAGGTTTAAACTATATATATATAGTTCATGTTCTCCACACATACAAACAATTTACAAAACGTGTTTTTGATTGTGACACTCCTAAAAGAAGCCGACACTGACATGAGAATAATATGCCTACTATATACAGAAACAAGATAGGCTGCAATTCTGGGATGGCATACTTGCTTGCTGTAAGTGATTTGCACAACCATGCTGCAGACATTTCTAAAATTTGACAGATGAGGATTAATAAAAAAATTTTCATTTGTTATTATTTTTACCTTAAAATTCCTGATAAAAAAACATCATGCATGGCACTTGGAATTTAGAAGAGGGTCAAGGTGTCAGGATTAATTCTAAATAATACTAGAGAGAGAGGCGAGAGGTCTTTTTTTCAATTTGTCCCATATATTCTGCACCAGATGTTGTCCTAAGCTAAAGCAGCCTAAAATGAAATGGAGCTAAAATGCCTTGGCAGATGATGAGGTTATGTGACCAAACATACACCCACACACAGACACACACACACACACACACACACACACACATATATATATATATAGATATACATGCAAAGACATCTATGCTGTAGGCCTCAGTGACCAAAATTACTAGATGAGACACACAATTTGTATAGTAGTTTCTCCCACAGATAGTAGCAGATCAAAGTTTAAAATTTCATAGAAATGTAGCTTTTTGGCTTTGAAACGCATATTCGAATGGTTTAGATATTTGAGGAATAGACCAGACAAAGGGAATGATCATTCAGGGGTGAGAAACAGCAGGAATGGACAGATATAGACTAAAGCAGTAAGAGAATTGTAACTAAGAGGTCCATCAAGGGTAAAATCACAGCAGGAAGCCAATATTTAGGTTAGCCAGCATGCTGGTAAGATTGGAATGCCTAAAAAGGCAGCATGATACATACATAACATCCTGTACATATTTTCTTTAAATCTAGATGCTGCCTTTGCCGTCACTGTATGGAGAATGACTTCACCTTCTCCAACAACCATATAGTACATCTGTTTTCTTCTTTTTTGTTAGTCCCCTGTTGGTTCTCTGTTATCTATTAGTTAGAACCATCACAGAACAGGTATAATTTGGGTGGTGGCTATTGTCAGTTCTGCAGTGCTACTGATGCTGTAGTTTCATTTAAACACCTCTGTAAATATAGTATTTTATTTAATAAGAAGTCAAACTCATTTTGTTTGTATTAAACCAAATATGAATAAATACAATTAAACTATTGTCCATTTACTACACTACAGTACATTCTGTGTTGATTCCCTTTACTCTGTACTCTAATGGTCAGGACACCAATAGTAGCACCACAGAGCAGGTATTATTTGGTGACTTCTTATTAAATATAATACTATGTTTTAAAATGAATAAATTGATATTGGAATCTATTTTTTTTACTTTAGTCTCATGATCACATAATATAATGAGTTTTAATGTAGCAAATTATATATATATATATATATATATATATATATATATTCTTGCTTGCATACAGAAGATATATACATGGTATATGTAATGTCATTTTTAAATAAAAATGTTTTATGTTATGTTTTATTTAATCGGGTTATATAATCAAATTAAAAGCAAGTATTGTGTGTGTAATATACTGTATACATATGACATCAAAATTTGATTTTCTTTAACATGCCAAATTAAATTTATTTGGGAACTGTGTATATGTCATACATATTTTATGTTTTTACATATGTAATGATTGACAGAGAATAATACAACAAAGAATTAAAGAAAAAATGAGTTTATTTAATACTAAATGCAATGAGATCAATGTTGATAAAATGTAAGAATAAAAACTCAAAAGGTCACTCGCCTGTGAGATCCCAGCTATCATTTTTTATGATTGTACTCTGGTGGGTTTATCTGAAGTTCATGATGGTGTGTGTGTGTGTGTGTGTGTGTGTGTGTGTGTGTGTGTGTGTGTGTGCGTGTGTGCGTGTCTGAGTGTGTGCATGTGTGTGTGTGTGTGTGTGTGTGTGTGTGTGTGTGTGTGTGTGTGTGTGTGTGTGTGTGTGTGTGTGTGGTGTGTATGTTTGAAGAGAAGGGTAATTGCCCAAAGCACAAGTCTGAAGTGCTGTCTTACTTCAGACATGACCTAAATATACTCATCTGGATTTTTGGGTAAAGGAACTTTATTTTTTTTATAGGTCATGATTTTTAGCACTTTTGTATTATTATTATTATTATTATTATGATTTTGATGATGATCATTTTTGTAAATTGTACAGAAGTAACCAGGTAAGAACATCCACAAGAACAGGAATCACATAACACTGTACATCATGACCTGATTCCAAAAATGTTTATAGAAAAAAAAATTATAGAAAAATTTCAGTTAATTAATTTATTATATTTATTGAACAGAATTGCTAAGAGAATATTATTATTAATATTATTATTATTATTATTATTATTATTAATAATAATAATAATAATAATAATAATAATAATATTTGCCTTTTTTTCTATAAGGTAAATTAATCATAATTGAAATTGCAAAAAAATGTTATATTTAGTTATTTAGATAAAATTGGTTTGTGTAATTAAATGAATCCCAGTGAACATGTCAGACCCATCAAATGTGTGATTACGTATTAGACTTGTTAATACCTCTGGGTTCATGACCTGCAGAGAATCCGTGCACCAGTGACCGTTTCACCCTGCACAAACCGCCTGTTCTGTTGTGTTTGTTTATATATATATATATATATATATATATATATATATATATATATATATATATATATATATATATATATATATATATATATTTGTCCAATTATCAGCACACTGTCATGGTACATGAAAAGCATTTTCATTGTTGGTGGGCATTGTCAAAATAGGTAAAATTTTAGTGGCACAAACACACACATGGGAGGGGTTAGTGTGCGGTCAGACAGTCTGCACATTGGAATTTTTGCCTCATGTCTTAGTGCACTTTCATCATCAAGAATCTACCCACTAATGGGTTCTGAGTGTGCCGTCTACTGTACAAACCAAGAACTTAATTAACAAATTGAAAATACATTTGCAGCCACAATGAATCGCAGGAAGAAAATAAATAAACAATACAGAATAATTCAACTCAAAATCACTGGCATATAACAATACTAATATTAATTGATTAGCCACAATGTGTTACAAGAGAAGTTCATAATAAGATAAGTTATAACTTATCTAGTAAAGTATATTAAAATGTCTAATCAAAACTGAAACACATTTAAATTATATATATATATATATATATATATATATATATATATATATATATATATATATATATATATATATATATATATATATATATATATATATATTTATATATTATATTATTGTATTTTTTATTAAATAGAAACACAAAAACCAGTGTCTTTAAGTGTCTTCAAATATTATTTTGTCAGAAGTATGTTGAAATGTGTTTTTTCTCATGTTTGTACTCTGGGAATAAGTCTTAAATTATAAACATAACAATTATCAATATAAATAATAATAGTGCGATATAATAATATATGAGCAAAAGAATTGGGACACAGTTATTAAATTCAGGTTTCATTAAGGTCCATTGCGACAGGCGTACAGAATCAAGCATCTAGACATGAATTTTACGCAATTGTATCCCTCCAACTTTGTCGAAAGAGTTTCGGGAAGGAAATTTTCTGTTCTCAGCATGGTTGTGCCCCTTGGCCAAAGTAATTTCCTCAGAGACAGGCTAATTGATTTTGGTTTTGAAGAATTTGGCTGCCCCTAAATGCCCGAGTTTACTTCATCAAACCTTTTTTAGATAAACTAGTGTGGAGATTGTGAGCCAGTCCTTGTTTTTTAAGATATATGTCAAAACCCACAAATGATCTTCAAAATAAATTACACATTGAATTCTTGTAAAAAGCTTCCCAGAAATGTGGAGGCTGTTATAGTTGGAAATGAGAGTACAAATAAAATGGATATCTAAAAACTTCCGTAGAGGGGTGTCCCAATACTTTTGTCTTTTTGGTCTTTTTGGCTACACTTGTTCAAAATACAATCAATATTTTATAAAATGAATTGTGAAACTTGTACATACTAAAAGATTTTCAACCACAATATAATTTAATCAAATTTTTTATTATTATTATTATTATTATTATTATTATTATTATTATTATTATTATTATTATTATTACTAATAATAATAATAATAATAATAATAATAATAATAATAATAATAATAATAATAATAATAATAATAATAATAATTGCTATTACATTTTTATACATTTTTTATTTTACTTTGTCTCAAGAATGTTTCAGTTAGAGTATAAGTATATTATAGTACAACATATGTAAAAAAAAAAAACAGTGGCATGATTTTACAAATGCAGAAAAAAGGGTTTATTTATAGAATGCTTTTACATAAATACATCTGCTGCCTGGTGTATCCACTGTTATGCCACATTCCTGTCACTGTTGTGAATCTCATGATGTATATCTTATCCTATCTTTAACGAAACCTCTGGCAGGTAAATTGCCCCTAATGTCCATCTTTTGCCTTTGGTTCTGCCATCCCCATGACAATTTTGTCTGTTTCTTTACTCCCCTGCCATAACAATATTAATTATTACACAAAATGTAAAAACTACTCTTCAAAAATAGCAACTGTATAAACAAACACTTCATATAAAAAATAAGAAGCTGTTTTTTCCGTAACTACTGACTTGTGTTGTTCTCTCATTTGTAAGTTGCTTTAGATAAAAGTGTCTGCAAAATGATTAAATGTACTAAATGTAAAGGAAACATTTAACAGTTTTGGTCAGACTTATAAAAAAACATTTTGACAATTAAAATGTATTGTACAGGTATTAACAGGATTTAGGATTTTAAATAAATGCGGTATACCATTAAAATAAATTTTACATTATCCAACTTTAACGAAAAATTCTGACTCATATATATTACTTTAATTGTACTATTATTAGTAGTAGTAGTAGTAGTAGTAGTAGTAGTAGTAGTATTGTTATATTAGTAATAATAATTATTAGAATATAATATATGCAAATAAAAAAATAAATTATTAATAATTAAATATAATATAATAATTAAAATATAAATTAAAATATACAAATTAAATATTTTTATTACCTAGGTGGGTTTGAAATCGTCTACATATCTACTTTGCATAAGATATTAATTCCTGTTATTTGAAATTGAATTAATTGTAGTGTATATGCCTT
Source organism: Corydoras sp. C115 (assembly GCA_019802505.1). Classification (NCBI taxonomy): domain Eukaryota; kingdom Metazoa; phylum Chordata; class Actinopteri; order Siluriformes; family Callichthyidae; genus Corydoras; species Corydoras sp. C115. Next base: position 8,127,006 of record JAFMOC010000001.1, read on the forward strand.
TTCTATCACTTTAGATGTATATGAACAAAAGCATAGCTGCCCAGAATCACAGTTGGTGAGAGAAGATTACAGTCTGATATGTTAGTGCTCAACTGCACTGTCGCCACCTGAGGCACACACTCCCCTGTGTTTCACCCCATTGCATAAAACATGCCATACCCATGCTCTCAATGCCTGGGTGTGAGAGAGGATGAAATGAGAAGATATTAAGGGCAGCTTTGAGTTTGTAATTAAGGTCCAGTGATCTAATACAACGAGGCGCCTGCTGGCCTAGATACAGTCTAAACTCACTGAGAACCTTCATTTCTTAGGAAATATGTGTATATACCTCATCACAGTGTGTGTTCATGTAAGTAAATTTTTTTAGGGAAGATTAATTTGAACAGCAGTGCTAATACAAAGCTTCTTGAATATCAACTGTAGTCACAAAGGTATACTTTCAGTAATTTTAATGATGTTAATTGCAAGCATGACTCATGTGACTAAATTAAGACCACTATCAAATTACATAATTAAATACAAAAAATAATTAAAAATGAAAAAAAAACATTAACTATTATGACCCTTTAATTGGTTGTTCAGTTTGTCAGTCTTCTGATAAGTATTGTTATGTTGTTTTTAGTTCAACACTGTTTGTGTCTGTATTTTAGGTCCTTTACAAAACAGAAAGGCAGAAAGATTTAATGTAATGGTTTATTAAATTTCATTTATGGGCAATAAACAATGCTGTAATTTGTTTTCAATTTAGATATTTTTTATACTTACTAATATGTATGATTTTAGTGTTCATTTAAATAACCATTTAGGTTATTTAGGTTACATAAATGGAAAAAAATGCAGACTTTTGATTAATGTACTGTGCAATCAAAGTTACAGCTCAAAAAGTGAGGGAAAGAAAGATAGACGTGTAGCTTCTAGCTTTGAAAACAGGTCAATTGCTCTTAATGCGCATGAACTTTTGAACTACACAAAAGTGGCTTTGTTGTCCCAACAGTCATTCCCTGGGCTCTATTAGAAGCATTGTACAGCAAGACTATTTTTATATATACAGTCAGAGTAATAATAAAAAATATTAAATTTATTGACATTAATTTACATTACATTAATGTGTCATTTTGCTGATGTGGTTATTGTTGTTATAATAATAATAATAATAATAATAATAATAATCACCATCAGTATCTTCATTATTTTTTATGTTTTGTTTTAGAATGCACATACAGTGAAATTAATATACATCAAATAATAATGTAAATAAATTTTTTTAAGTGTAAATATCTTTTATCTGTTAAACTGATAAATGTACAAAATAAGATACCATCAAACATTCAACATTATTTTGTGTTTACAACTTTCGTAAACAATTATTATTTTTGTATTTTTTTCCTAAAGACAAAAAATAAAAGACTATAATATAATAAAGAAGTCAATATTTTTGCTCAAATTACTCTTGATCAGCTAAATAGATGCAAAAAACATCACATTTACATTTAGTCATTTAGCAGATGCTTTTATCCAAAGCGACAAATGAGAACATTTGTCGCTGATGAGAACAAGTCAGTAGTTATGGAAAAGCCCAGCTACTGTGCTACTTTTCAAACCTGATCATTATCCTATCCTGCACGTCCCCCCCCCCCCCCCCCCCTTTATTATTATTTTTTTATATCAGGTGTTTGTGAAAGAAATGTTTTTTCAGTTGTTCCTTAAAGATGGCAAGTGACTCTGCCTTACGGACAGAGTTGGGATGTTCGTTCCACCATTTTGCAGTGGTGAATGCAATGGAATGAGAATTAGCAATTAGAGGTTGAATCACCAGGCAACATTCATCACTAGAACGTAGTGAATGAGGTGGAGTGTATTTTGAAAATAAAAAGTCAAGGTAAAAGGGGACAGATCCAGAAATGGTCCTTTAGGCCAGAGTCAGTGTCTTGTACTGAATACGAGTATAATACATTAATCCAGTGATAATATATTTATTATATTTTTGTCAATTACTAGTTTTCATTGCTGAATTGTAGTTTTTTTTATACGTTTTATATGTACATCACTTCCTTTGACCTGTGACTGACCCTGCAAAGGATACTTTTGTTCAGCATGAGTGAGCATGCAAAACTACCACCAACAATAAAAATGTGTATGTCTGTGTGCATGTGTGTGTGTCACAAAAATCTGTTTCCAACTGTTTTTTTAAGTAACAGTTTATGTCCCTTTACCTTCTTATATGTTTATGCATTCAAGAAGGAGCAATGAGCAAAGTGTGTGTGTGTGTGGTTGTGAGTGGGGGGGACTCATAATCTCAGATTGCACAGCAGGCCCTTGCCAAATGTGAATTTTATACTCTAGTAAGCACAGCCTCTAGCTTTCATTAGCTCACATTCTCCTCAGCAATACAAACACCCTGTCGATGTGTGTCTGCCCTTACACTACACCCTGTCTTTACCCTCTTCAGCCCTGCCCCCAAAAGAAAGGTCTGGTGGTGATTTTTCTGCATTTTTACTCATATTCACCCCATTACGCTGCATTTTGGACCCATATTTGGGATAAATTTGCTGCTAACACTTTACATAGATTGTATTAGGAACAAATGTGTGTAGTGAATAAACACTATTGGAGATGTCAGTGGAATTAAAATAAAGCATTTCTAATTAGAACTAAAAAGAAATAAAGCTCTTTATATATACTCTTATATATATAAATTTATATATACTCTATACTATATAAAAATATACTCTATTAATCCAGACACTAATCATTATTGCCATCAACATATTTCCTTCTGAAAATTTAAATGCCCTTAAATCAGAATATTTTTAAACAGCAGTAAATTTCTTCCATGCTCGCATTTTCTTTCTCTCTCTCTTCTTTACTTTTCTGTGCCTCCTCAGAGAGATGAAAGCTAATACTGGCTCTGTCTTATACTATTAAACTAGGCGGTTCTTGTCAACATCCCTTCTTTTCTCAGTCTCTCTCCCAGTCCTTTTCCTTCTCTTTTTCCCCAATAACAGTGGATTTCTTTACCAATGATGGCTCCCTTTTTATCTATTTGCATTTGTTGACTAATGAGGACAACTGTCTGGCTTGTTCCTTGCCAGATCCCTTTATTAAAGCAGACATATTTGGGCACTATCATATATAAGGAAAGGAATAAAAAGAGGGTTGAAAGGTGATGCAGCCCTGTGTTTATAACTCTGCTAATGATCATTGTTTCTTATCACTGTTGTCTTCTCTACCATACTGTACATTTTTATCTAGTCATCCAAAACATTAACATCAATTTAAATTCTGTCTACTGCAAAAAGATGTAATGTAATCACATGTGAGAGGCTATATATGGGTTCCATTATATCTAACACTTGGTTTGCCATTATGTTGCTTCAGGGAGTCCTGATGTCTCAAAGATTGGTTAGAAAATAATAAAAATGTATAATTATTTATTAAATTAATGTGACAATGATGGCACCCATACCTGTTTATGTGTTCTTACAAATTTGGACAGTTTGGTTTCAGTGACTTTATTAAATGTAGAGGTTTCTAAATTGCTGTGCACAACAATCTCTAAAAAGTTTTCCTTTTCATGCTCTGCAGTGGTTTTGTGATTTTCACATTTATTATTTGTTTTGTTGACAATTCTTGCCCCAAATCCAGGTTGCCAGTGCACCTGTTTCCAGCGTAATAACACGACACCTGCAATGCAGGCTTCTTATTAGTTTTATGACTAAGGTTGCAGTTTTATTTTCTTTCTTGTGCATTTATTAATCATTCTGCTGCATTTATTCTGTTGCTTCAGGCATTAGAATGGTTTCACTGCCACCTAGGGGTAGTCGTGACAAATATTAATATTATTATTATTATTATTATTATTATTATTATTATTATTATTGAGTGGCAGGCCATGCAGGAATTTCACCTGCAGGAATTTCAACTATTTTATGGCAATAAAAAATAGAGGATAAAGAGCCATTGCATCACAGATAGATAACTTGTGTAGCCAGAACAAAAAATTACCAACAATAACCTCAATAAATGCCCGTCTTAGAATGTAAACTCTCTGTCTATTCACTCAAAGGGTGTGAAAACAATGACGTAACATATGCCTGCCAGAGTGTCTTGTGTCGGCAAAAAAATCTGATTGGTTGAAGCAACAGTTTGATCAAAATTATTTAATGCTACCGGGCCTGCGCAACCAGGGAAAAGCTATGAATTGAAGCAAACGTAATAATTATTCATGGACAATATATAATTAACATCAGCCTGTGATTCAGACATTTATTAGTCCTGTAGAGCAGGCCTTAAAGACCCTGATGGCGCTTCACTGTTCCATCCATCCATTATCTTCCGCTTTATCCTCTACTAGGGTCACAGGGGGGGTTACTCCCATGACAGGGCGGCAATCTATTGCTGGGCACACACTCACACACATACACACACACACAACAACAACACTCGATATGGGGTAATTTTGATAAATTTGCCACCCTGGGCTTTACTGTTATTATCATTCTTATCAGTAGGTATACAAGATGTAGAGGTAAATTTGTCAAATTCTTATATTGAATGAAACACATATTTCCATAATGTCCATATTGTACATCATAATGGATAAAATACTTATGATTTTTCTGGTACAAATGTAATTAAACACTTTTAATTTTAACTACATTTTTGTTAATGTAGATAAAATTTGTTAATATAGTATGTTATTCATTCATTCATTCATTCATTCATTATCTCCCGCTTTATCCTCTATTAGGGTCGTGGTATAGTATGTTAGTGTAGTTTTAATTGCATAACGATATGATTTTTAAAATGTCTGGTTTGCAGAAAGAACATCATTTCTCATTCATTGATGTGGCTGTATTATTGCTGTGTATAACTTACAGAAATTGACCTCTATCATGCCTCTAAATGTAAAATGTAAATGTAAATCATGCCCAAAAATCTTTATATATACATGACTGCATCTAACATCAAACACATAAACATCATGCATTATTGAACATCATGCATCACCTGTGTTTGCTCATCATGCGTTTTTCTTCTCGGTTTGTGCTCCTTCTCTGTCTCCTTGATTAGTAGGTGCATCCTCGTTAGTAGTCTTTGGCTTGTATCATTTAACTCACTGTTTTAGGTTGTGCTATTTTCTCACAGTTGCAATCCACGTTCCACTTTCTTTGCTGTTTTCTGGGTGCTGCAGGGATGCCGTTTTGTTATTCATTGTTTGTGTAAGCATGAGCAGGTGAACATGAGCATGGTTTTTGTTTTAAAAAAATAATTATAATTCATATAGATCCTATTTATTAATTTCCTAAAAATCGCTGAAACTTTATACTGAATACGAAAAAAAATGACTTAATGCTTATTAAAACCTCAGGGTTACAAATAAAACTCAGGCTCCTATCCTAAAATATATTTATATATGGACAAGGCCTGATGACTTATAGTCAGTTAGTTGTATGTACTGTAGGTATGAGATTTAAATACATTAATGAAATAATTTGCAAAATATAATTTAAATTAATAACAATATTATTATTATTATTATTATTATTATTATTAATAATAATAATAAGTAAAATTAACATGAATTAGAAAAGGCACCTTTACAAATAATGCAACTAATGACTGAGAAAAGTATAACAAAATAATCTTATTACTGGTACATTCTAGTCTTACCACAAACGTCTGAACATAATTCAACTCGTAAGAGAGGTTAGATGTAGTCCGCCATTTTGTTACCCTTCCTTTTATAAAAGACTTTCTATTTAAACAATGCTATGACTAAGTTTATTTTAAAAAGAAAAATGACAACAACATGAAAATACATGTAATTCAAGGTAGGAACAAGATTTGAGAATACACAGCATAAGTAGCTGAACAGGGAGTCATGATGTCAAATCATGTAACATTAAGTAACATTTTGTGGCATGCCAAGCCCTGTGAATGCTGACCCCTTAGAACTTTGGGTGTTATAGTGGAAGAGACAGCTTCATACTAAGACTCTGAACAGGCACCATGATGAGTCGTCTGTTTGTGGTGAAACATTTTGTGCCAACAAACAAAGAGAAGCATGACAACCATGTCTTCTGAATTTGTTGCTTACTTGTCTGCTTTTTTGTTCTTAATGTGTTGATAGGTGGTGCAATATTCTATGGGCGACAGATGGAGAGGAGATTTTGTTGTGAAGGGCATTATGATGCTTGAATGTGATGAAGCAAAAAAGAAGTGACAAGTCTAGCAGTGCTTTCATAATGTATGTGTGTGTGTGTGTGTGTGTGTGTGCTCGTGCATGCATGCATTCTTGCGTGTGATAACATTCTCATGTAACATTTATTTTATCAGCTGTGTAATTCAATGTGAATTTTTCAATTGCTTGTTTATTTCTTATAAGACATATTGGCACAGGTTGCAGTAAAGCTAAATCACCAACATGGGCAAAATTCTTACATTAGTCATCTAAATGTAGAAGCAGGAATTTTGCTTTATTTCCTTTATTTATATGTACTTACTACAGCATATTTTTTAAAATCTCAATTCATTAACTTGTTTCGTTACGTTACACTACCAACCTCTTTATCATACATGTTGACAGTTAAAGATGGGTATTGGTATTAATTGCAGAAATAACAGATTCGTATTTTTCCTACAAATGGCTGTTATGTCTGCTAAAAACAGTATGATAAAAGTGATAATTAGCCAAATTTCAAAGTTTACATTCATCTTATAAAAATAATAGTTATAAAAAAATAATAATATCATAAATAAAAAAAATGTTCCATGGAGAACATTTTTCCTTTTAATTTTTTCCTGCATTTCTTATAGCTGATTTTTAATAAATGTTCTCTAAAATGTGACATACTGGAATAAAAATGTTTAGTTAATTATGAGTTGGCAATATGAGAGTATCTTTATTTACAAAAGAACTGTTGTTATCCTTTTGCATATTATTTGTGTTGATGAGCATTTATTTTTCATTTATTCTAAATACATAACACAATATCCTTAGGTTAAAAAATGAAGTGACATACATTGTAGAATAACAAAGTAATTTCACTGGTGTTCCATAAATTTTAGGAATAAATATGTCATGGGTCAGAAACAATAGCCCGGTTTGGACACAGCTCAATTATACAATGCACACTTTGTGCTAAATCTTTTTTTTTTCTTCATTCTCATTTCCCAACTTGGACTATAAAACCAATCAGCCATTTTGCTACAGTGATAGATGGAGAGCCACTTGATAGTTTCAGATAAATCTGTAGCCTGTTAAAAGCTTGTGGGATTGATTGGCTCTGTTGTGCAAGACTGAGGAGATTAAATTGAGATAATAGGATAGGGTCATTAAAACCCATGCAGTAGAAATGGAATGGGAAAGAATAAGTTTAATTTAACAAGACTCAGGTCTCTTGTGAATTGTGGTAATGGCTGTGATGTTGATCTTTCATTACCATCTATTTATCTGTTTGTTTATCTGCTCAGTGCAGCAAAAATACTTTCCATTAATGTCATTTGAATTTAATCAAGTGATGAGTCATTTCATTGCTCCAGTTTATAGAGCAGAATCAACTTTGTATCAACACAGACATGTATGTAAAGGTTTAAGAGGTCTCTAGAAGTCAGAAACACAATTGTTAATCTTAATAATCCATGTTTTAACATGTTTTAGTTTGTAAAAATAATGTAATGTATAATCCATCTGGTGGCTTAGTGATTAGCACATTTGCTTCTCAGCACTAGGGATTCCTGGTTCAAATCCCAATCTTGGTGGAGTTTCCATGTTCTCCTCGTGTCCACGTGGGTTTGCCTCCGAGTTCTCCGGTTTCCTACCACAGTCCAAAAACATGGATGAAGTCAATTGAATTATCCAAATTATCCCCATATAGAGTGTGTCTGTGTGAGTGAGTGTGTGCCCAGCGATAGATTGGCACCCTGTCCTGAGTGTATCTGCCCAGCGCCCAAAACACCCCCCCCCCCCCCCCCCCGCGACCCTAATAGAGGATAAAGTGGAAGATAATGGATGGAAGGAAATTCCACCTGCCATGTACCAGTTTGCTTTCCCTCATTGGAACTTTTATTTTGATACTTTTTTTCCTTGTTCAGTTGCTTCACTGTTTTCACACAGGTATTTCATGTTTACTGATTGTTAATCCTTTGGTTGTCATTGGTTATTGTTCGAATATAAACCAAAAGTTTGTGCGTATTTGTTTTCAGTTTCTCCTTTTTTTTTTTTTTCTCCACATTTGGTCTCTGTGTTGTAGTTGTGATGGTGAGATAAAGCCCCATAAAGCCCCATGAAGCTTTATATCAAGTTACTTAAAAAAACGCTTTTTTTATTTTTAAAGTCTTTTTGTCATTGTCTATTAATGTCAAAAAACTTGTCGGTATAATTTTACTCAATGTGCAAATAAATTTAGTAGGACATGGGATGTTTATGTTAAGCTTTTTAATAGCCTCCTTGGAACGAACCCATAGACTTCACATAGTGTCCTCTGTAATGGACATTTGTATTACATACATACATAATTTTTGAGCTACTCTATACTCAAATTCATGTTGTCTTATAAAGAGCACATCCTTGGCTTTCCAATGATATGAAATATGGTTTATTGGTTTGGGTGCTGGAAACCTCCCATTTCTTCTCCTATTTCCTATTTATTTACCTCCAATATGGCTGCCATAAGAACAAACACATTTTATGGAAGTAGGAATTGGTATTTTATCTTGATACATTCACACCTGTGCTTCTGACTATCAAGATGATCCAAAACCATGTTCTGACTAGAGTCTCTTTCAATACTTTTCACAGAACATAGATTACAAAAGGTTTGAAGATTTGGCAAGATTCACTAATCAAAGGGAGCTGCAATCCAGGGCAATGTCCCTTAATACTATCCCTCAAGGAATGAAGATCTTCTTTGTGGTCTTAGTCCATGTGGCCTGCATTGGCTATCCTAGAATTAAAATGTTTTGGGAAAAAAACAAAGTGCCCATTATAATTGACAAAATGTCTAGAGATTCTTCAGGCTTCGAAGTGCCTTAAAGCTTGTTGATGACCTAGCAGGCACTGATGACATAAAAAGGCACTTGAATGTGTAAAGCATTTCAAGACTGCTGAAGGTCTGCAATGACTAGCAAATTATACCTTTTACTTGTTGCTGTCCAGTCAGGCAGTTTGTTCCTTGCAAGCCAAACCCTACTGGCTTGAGGATCTTTGTCCTTGCTTCTCCAAATGAACTAGTACTTGATTTTGAAGTCTTTCAGGGGAAGAATATATTCAGGGACCATACACACGGCATAAATGTATCATCAGTCTTGGGTATGGTTGAGAATATTCCAAATGAGAGCCATGTTTTCTTTGACGGTACTTCCCTACAGTGAAGCTCATGGATAAATTGCAACCAAAGGGCATTCCAGTTCATTTTTATCTTTTATGTTTAGTTCACCTAAACTGGATTGTTAGGATGAGTAAATTTGTTCGGAAAATCCCCCCAAAAATTAAATTGATAATTTTATTTCTTGGATCCCAGGAGGATAGGACAGAGATTGACTTCATTCATTTTTATTGACAAACATTATTGACAAAAACCGTGCTTGGACTCTGTGATTATTACATTATTTTGTCTTAATGTCTTTGATATGAGCTTTAGAAATTATTTCTAAATACAAGCTCCAAAGCATCTGCATCAATTGCCTATTACTAGTTGTAAGTGCTTTTACCACTATTGTTTTCGATTTAGTATGTTTATCATTGTTTGATACCTGTAATCTTTTTGGCATTTGTTATTTATTATATCTATGTTAGCAGTTTTTTTAGCAGAGGATAGTTTTTTGCAGCATTAATAGTGTGGGACAGAAATTTACAGATGTAAATATAAGTGCCAGTTTTTCTAAAAATAGATAACTTGATTCAGTTCAGTGAAAATCCCTCCAAAAGTTAAAACATTTAACTTAGACTTTCACCACAATTAAAAATGTGTTTTTTTAGATCAATTTAGACACAGCTATTCTCACTCTTTCACTGTAGTTGACATCCAGGCTCTCCCCTCCCTATCTCCATCACTCACTGGCAATAGAATAAAACCTCATACAAACAAGCTGTGCCCAGCGATAGATTGGCGCCCTGTCCTGGGTGTATCTGCCCAGTGCCCAAAACGTTCTCCCCTGGATGGGCATGGGGAACCCCACTGCGACCCTAATATAGGATAAAGTGGAAGATAATGGATGGACAAACAAGCTGCTGATGCATCTCTTTAAATTATTTGATTTCTTGAATTTGCCTTACATTCACAAATGGCATTCAATCACACTCTTATGACAGACTTTTCTACCACATCATCAACTTTTTAATCTGTACCTGCTATTAAAATATATCATGTTTTAGGTGTTATTGTATAGACAACCCATTATAATTGATACAAGATCAAAATGATTTGGCCTGTGTTTTGACAATTTTGTGTTGGATTGTAAATTAAATCGTTAAAGATGAATTCAACAAGCACCTCCACTGGGAGTAAATCACATTTTTTTAGTCATGTTATTCAAAAATAAATTTACAAGGCCCTTGTTTATCTCACTTAACTTAAGATCTTGCTCCACATAGTATTTGAAAAAATGCAGATCACTCTTATTTATTTCAAGATTGTGTAATGAATTGTTGAAAATGTCATTTTTAAACAAACAATTATCAGTTGGACAATGTTTAAAATTTAATTTCTTCTAATTTGTACAACTTGAATAAAAAAATGGTTAGCAAAGGTGAATTACCAAATACTCACCAGCCAGAATTTTTTTTTATTTTTATTTTGAAGTGAGCTTTTAATATGCATATGCATGCAAAAGTGTAGCACAAGTGCAAGCATGTGGTCACAAACAACAATATACTTACTTATAAAAACAAAACAACTTAACAAATTATTAATATGCCAACACCATTATTGTGGTAATTTGATGCTTTTGAGTAAGGTTGAATTATTATCTAGTACTGGGACAATGTGGCAAAGTACTTATTTACATGGATCAAGCCTCATCGACTGATCCAGAACTTTGAAGCTCAACTTGGGATCAACAAACCCAAGCAACCTGGGTAACTGTACTACATATTTTTCTCTATTGTTTCCAGTAGTTGTCCACATGCAATGCTAGACCCGAACACTCGATCTAGACTCTAACACTCTTACTCACAATACCTGTTTTTTAAGGGACACCAGTTTTTCACTCTATTCTACTGATGAGTGCTGCCTGGTGACAATTTTTGCTCCGTATCATTCACCATTTTATTCTATTCTATTCTATGATTCCTAATCTATTTAAAAATAGGAGGGCATAATTCAGATCAGGAAGAAAATAGGAATGATAAATCTGCCATTTAGCTGTTGTTCTCTTACTTGTAAGTAACTTTGGATAAAAGTTCTAAAACATCCAAAAATTACACTAGTTATATTTCTATAAAACGAACTGCATGCATATGAAAAGACACATATGTAAAATCATCTGCAAAAATTACATATTATTTATTTGTTTTTATAGATAGAATCCTTGATGATGAAAGCCTATTTGTGGTCTCATGCTCTTTAAGTGGCTGGGCATCATAAGCAAATTGTACAATAAGGTACAGATTGTGTACAATTTGTATTAATTAAAGTGATTAGTCAAAACCCATGTATGTTAAATCAACTGTTATATTGAAAAGTCTAGTAAATAACCCTTTTAGTCCCTTTCTAGGGACTAAAAGATAACTGATCATTTTGGAGCACCATAGTTAACATTTGCACTGCACATTTATTAGTTACATAAGTACACCTTTTATGATTTGATAGCTAGGAGTAAAACCACTGGAGTGCATATCTTAATGCCCATCATGTTCAGTTTAAATAAGATAAGAAGAGATGCAGTCACAGATATCATGCTCTATATTTAAAAAGAAGATGCCATTACTCTTTGCCCTTAGTTATCATGCACTTGTCAGTGTTCAGCAGCAATGCTCAAAAGAGAATTCTGACGGGTAAAAAATGATGCTACAATATGTTGCCAACTTCAATTCATACCTAGAATATTTGGTACTGTCCTTAAAAACCATGAAGGTCATACAAAATTGTTATTGAGTTCAGTGAGATATTTATTAAAATCGTACTTTACAAAGATTACATTTTGCTGAACAATGTATGCAAAGTATGCTATTAAAGCAATGATCCATCAAAGATTTTGACTTGACCTTTACGTGCATATCTATACATGCTGCACATCAGGTAATTCCACATTTCTTGCATACAATACAAGCAACATTAAAGTAGCCACTGACATTTTCTCTAATAAAGCCAACAGCACATAGGGAGTTGCCAATATCTTGTGGCCACTTTCCAAAATAGCTGGAAGTGGTCACTGGTTAATTAGTTAAATGTCACATACTTAAAAGCAGGCCCAAGACAGCTACCCTCTACCTGCTGCAAGAAATACTGTCAAAACATGCACCAGGATGATATTAATTTGTATAGATGTCCCAGTTACCTTGACAGCAATTGCTTGCACCTCTTCTTACCAATTCTAGTTTTCTTGTACTGAATTCTGTAACACTTATGCCTTAAGTGGCAGCTAATATTGTAAGAATGCCTATTTCTAAAAGAATTTGTTTCATGTTTTTCCTCTTAGCTCATTATGAATCATGATGGCTCTTTTTTGAAGAAGGATGCTATCATCCTGTCTTCAGGTTGTTTTTGGTTTTCAGGAGTTTTATCACAAATTGTTCATTTAAATGTATAAAATAGAGTCTACTGATTTGTATTAGCTAAAATATTTTTGTGCCAGCCTACTCATATAAATTTTGAGGATTTCCACAACCCCCTTCCCATTTGTAACTACTAGGAAAAATGGAGGTATAAAAAAACTAGTATAATTTTTAAAAATGTTAATATATCGATCACTGCTAGAATGCATAATGTAAATGAAAATAGACTTTTTTTGGCATACCTGGTCAAATAATGTGATTATTTTTCACTCACCAAGAAATAACACATATGCTTTCAATGTATTCTTTTTCAACTTTCTTTGCTGAACAACAAAAATAACTAAATTGTTCTCTTTTGTCCAATGTTTGTCTTTAAAATGCAAATCCCATAAGTTGTTTGACCTTCTTTCCTATCCTACATAATCCCCCAATTCTCATGCTAGCCTTAATTCAGTGCCATGCACATTAAATGTGTTGATTGATTATCTATTGATCCTATTTTTTCTTGTCTTGTGCTGATAAAAGCACAATTAGATACCTTATCTTTAAAAAACACACCTTGATAAAACAGAGAATTATTATGTCAGGGGTTCAGATGTATGTTGCATGACATATTTTTTTTTTACTTTTTTTACTTTTTTTGTAACATAAGAGGTTATATATTTTCTGTTACAAATGTTTCCAGCTTACTGACTTAAATTAACAAACAACTGCAAATAACCCCAAATAATTAATTTTTATAATTGCTGTTTTCAAATACAATTTTTCCCACCACTCTTCCTCATAAATGTTCTTAAATAGTACAGTTACATGCAAATATGGTACCCATGGCACCATTAAACTATGAATAACTGTATAAATAAATAAAATAAATACAAACAAATTTTAAGCAAAAATACAGCATTTCTTTAATTTTAAATTTAATGTTTTGTCTGAATTTAATGTGTTCATAAACAACAATTTCTGACTTTCAGGTCTGTAAAACATAAAAGTTTGGGGACAGGCACAATTTAACGCAAATAATTTAAAAAATGTAATTTCAAACACATGACTGTAATTATGATTTGGTACAAATTAAATGAAAAGAAAATGTTTGAAGAATTTTGAAACAGAAAATGTGACACGGATGACCTTCATACTGCTGCACATCATTATGATTTTAAGTTGACCAGACAATACATAAAATATTTCAAGTTCATACAAAAAACCCTCTAGCCATGAAGCTGGTATGTTTTGTTCATAGCATCTATCGCTGAGCACACACACACTCACACAAACACACTCTATATGGGGCAATTTGAAGAACTCAATTGACTTGATCCATGTTTTTGGTGTCAGGGTTGGGAGTGCTAGGCCACTCCCCCCTGTTTTCTAGTTTTGGTTGTGGCCGTTTGGGATTCCTGTAGGTAGGGCCCATCCCCTAGAGCTGGGATTGGGTCCTACCTAATCACATGTGGTCTGCTGACTACACTTAAAGAGCGCATGCGCCCTGAGTCAGCAGGCCAGCATTAAATGCTGTATTCAGTTGTTACGTTTGGGTTCGTATCAGTTCTGTTTTAAGTTTTTGTGTTTTGCTCCCGGCACGTTCCGCCCTGCCTTCAGTGGCGTTCCCGCTGATTCGGAGAATAAAGGACCTCTTTGTTGCTTATCTGGTTTCCTGGTTCGCTCTGCGAACACCTCACGCAGCGCAGGGAAGCGCAGCACCTCCGTTGGATGGATGGCTTTTTTTTTCAATTGACTTGATCCATGTTTTTGGACTGTGGGAGGAAACCGGAGAACCCGGAGGAAATCCACGCGGACACGGGGAGAACATGGAAACTCCACCCAGATGGGGATTCAAACCAGGAATCCCTAGCGCTGAGAGGCGAACATGCTAGCCACTAAGCCACCATGCTGCCCGTAATGTAATATTATTTTGTTATATATAATATTATAAATAACATGTTGTAATAATTATATTTTCTTTTGGTAACAGTTTAATTTATATTATGAATATTCTCTGAAGTTTAATAAGAAAAGATAATTACAAATCTGTATATTGCAGAAATTTAAAATGTTTGTGTATTAAAAAAAAAGGTTTTATATTTTACTATGAATATGTTGTAATTATTGCACATTATAAGATTAAAGATATCCACAATTTTTAAGATATTTTCCTTGAAGAGACCTTGAAGGAAAATTTAACAGAAAAACAGACTAAATAAATAATAAGATTTCATTAATTCAATTGAGAACTAATGACCAAAATGATATCTAGGTCAATTAAGCTGCATTGTGTGAGAAAAAGCATAAGGGTCACAGGGGCAAAATATTATGAAAGAGTGTTTTAATTTATATTAAAGAGCAACAAACCAGATATTTTTCTAAGCCAAATCAAAGAATGAAACAAGAGGACAAAGAGCTTACAGACAACTAAAGACATATGTGACTAGAATTTAGGGGGATGTACTATAAAGAATAAAATAGAGTGAAGGCAAAAAAAAATTGTTACTGCTGTTACTTTCACTCCTTCTAAAAGACTTAACATCACCAAAGAAGATGGAGAAAAAGGGGGAAGAGGAAGAAAAGAAGGACAAAGACTCTTATCTCTACCCTGTCAACACATACTTTATTAATGCCTGGGAGGAAACTGCAGTTTTTACAGATGCTCAGTTTGTTGTTGTGATGGCTTTTATTTTGTTCTCCTGCTGTGTTCCACTTCTTGCAGTGGCCATTTTATCTCTTCCTGGTTATGCTCTGTCACGGTTTCCCCTTCCTGTAGAGGCTAATTAACACAATAGGTTCTTCTATGCTCTGATTGGTTCAGTGGATCAGCCCTTTTGATTCTCTTTAAAAAGTAGACTATGGCTGTGCACTCCTGCTCTTCAATTGATTTGACTCTCTTGCCGTTCCTGGAAGCTTCTGTTTAGAAATGAAGGTAAAATGGGTTCTTTTTAAAATAATTTGTCCAAAAGTTAGAGGTGCTAGTCCCATGATCTTGTATATGGTAGGCCCAGTTATTCTGGTTTAAGGTAAAAACTAGTTCTTGTTTGTTCAGTTATGTCAGCCTTAATAGTTTTTAACTTTTCTTCTTCTTTTGTTGGACCGACACTTCTAACTAGCTGCTGTTTTGAGATTGTTTTGAGATTGTTTGGTTTTAATGGGAGGTTTTTTTTTTTGTATTTTTTGAGTGGGGGGTTGCTTAGTTAAGTGAATTAGTTGATATTAGATCTTTTTCTTTTTTTTTTTTCTTATTTCTTCCCTCTGGTTTGACTGTTTGTTCCCCCAGACCCCTTATATGTGTGGAGTCAGTAGTGATTCTTTGATTCAGGACGAGTACATGTTTTAATTGAAAATTTGTAATTTTGATTGTTGGTGCCAAACTTTTAACCACAGCAAAAGAAAACTGAATGAGATTTTGACATTTTTAAGATTTTCTTGTCTTGAAAACTTGTCTGTCTTTCTCTGTTCAGGAATGTATTCTCTTTTAATGTAAGTGCACTTTGCTGAGTAGGTGATCAACGAACTGTTACATTGTGTTAATATATACTGAAGTAAAGTATTAATTATTAATAAGTACAGCAAAATTAAACTAAAAATACAGAATACAGTAAAAGGAGTATAAAGTAAGTTATATACATCAAATTAAAATAATATTTACAACATTTAGGATATGGCGCATGTGCGACATCAACTTTAAAACATGGAGGTTTATTCAATGTAAGAGGCACCCGGTGGTCACAACATTCTGCAGAGCCAGGCCACTACCCTTACCCTTACCATGAGCCTAACTATACGTGGTTCGGGGTTCATCCTACAACAAGATATTGACCCAAAACAAAAGTCCAAGCTATGCCAGAACAACCACAAAAAACAAGATGGTAAGCTTGATAACATGGAGAATAATTCCTTGACTGTATGGGTTCAGAAAATTCCAGATTGTCTAAAGGTATCATTCTTAGACATGGATTTTGGTCAGGTAGAGTCCAAAGGGCTGACTACAAAAGGCTTGAGTAATGTCACATAAAAAATGGGTCAATGCATAGATGCATGGTCAGTCCATGAAACAATCTTCTATTGTTTTATGATAAGGAAACTTCAAATTGCCATGTCCTGGCATAACCCCCTCCCCATAATTATGATCAGTTAATTTACTTAAAACTGGATGTCTATGGCTTTTATCACTAAGGTTGACCTTGTGATCTAAACAGCAATCTATATGCTTAACAAAAGTCATATGCAGCTGTAAAGTTACTGTACTTCAAACTTAACCCAATGTACATTATCACATGACGCTCTGCCTTTTTATTATAACAAATCTTTGTGACATATGATTGTTTAATTAGAAACTTTACCTATATAATCATAAACTGTAATAGTTTAAACATAAACTATAATCTGTTATTTTTACTCACATTAGTTATGGTTTGTGTCTTTGGTGCTTCGTAAAAAAGAAGGTGAGAGCAGAACCAGTAATATCAATAGATTTATATCGTGAAGATTGAAGGAAGAAGACAGCGGTGTGAAATTTAGAGAAGAGGTAAGCTCTTCTTCTTCGTAGCAAAAGTGTTCAGTTCACTGAGAGGTTCTTGGTGTGACATCTGGACAGATGGGGGGGGGGGGGGACTGAGCAATGGAATAAGAATGTGCAAGAAAGCTTTTTTTTTTTTTTTTTTTAAATAGATCTGAGATCTTTAGAGAAATTAAGTGAGTAGGCAGAAGTACATGGGAATGAGGCATAATGCAAAGCAAGAAGTGTTGAAAGTCAGAGAAATGGCTTAAGACGGGCTATATGAGAGGTTGCACACTAAGGCAGCATAAGTAAAAAGACTTGAATTGATTGACCAGACAGAGGAACAGTGCTGGGAAGATTATTCAGCAGTTTAAAATAATAAAAAATGCTAATTGCTATGTGTTGTAAAATGAGGAGGATGTACAGAGAAGGTGAAAATTAGTATTTAGAAGAACTGATAAACATAAGTGTGAAAGAGTAAAGGTTAGATGATGTGCAGTTAGTAAACCAAACACCACCTCATATTAGCGAGAAGAACTGAAGTCAGCTAAAAAGATACCAGTGAAGATTTGGAAATGTTTAAAAGGGATGGCAGTGGAGGTTTTTTATCTAGATTGTTAAAATCTTCGAACATGAGAAGATGCCTCTAGAAAAAGTGTAATGAACTAATCTTCAAGATTAAGGTTGATGTGGAGAGCTGCTACATGGTAATAAAGTTGATCTGGGAACAACTTGTGGAAACGAGGATAATAAAAGAGGTAATTATTTATAAGCATCACTTTGGTTGCATGCAAGCAAACTCCACTACATTTGCAATGTTTGTTTTGAGAATGTTAATAGAAAGGAATTAGGAAGATCAGAAAGAGCTACAATGTGTGTCTTATTAGAGACAGGGAGTTGCTTTAGTATTTTGCTTTTTGATAAAATAAGGTGCAGCAGCAGTTAATGCAGAATGTATATACGGACAGTGAGACAGCAGTTGGATGTGTAGTAGGACAGATTGATGATTTTAAAGTGAAGGTAATGATCAGTGATCATGATGATCAGTGGTTAGAGTTCACTTTTAGTTTGCTATGGTCACGGACAGGCTGACCGATGGGTTTAGGCAGAAATCTCCATGGAATATGATATTTAGGGAAGACATTGTAAGCTTTGATAAAAAATAGGGACAAATCGATGACCACTTAGCATGATAGCGGTCTACTTTAGAACAATGGGGAATGAAGGTTAACAGTAGTATAACCAGTAAGAGTGCTGTAAGTGGCAGATGTGAATGTTATGATTCTTATTGTGAGTGATCAAGATTAGGAAGGCGGTTTGCAGACAATGTTAGTGAGGCATGACTGAGGTGATTTGGACATGCACAGAAGATGAATTAGGTTTGTATTGGTAGAAGGGTGCTGAAGATGGAACCACCAGGCAGGAGTAGTAGAGGAAGGCAGAATAAGAACTGTTTAAAATAGGACTTTAAGCATCTACTTTTTCTAAATAAGAGCATACATGCTGTCTGAAAGACAAACAATTAAGAGTGAAAAATAAGGCATAAAATTACATATAATTCATGCTGTCTGTGTTGCAAGATATCAAATCATTTGTCAGTTTTTTTTAGAATGTTGTAAGACATACCAATACTGTGCAAAGGTTTTAGGCAGGTGTGAAAAAAAATGCTGTAAACTAAGAAAAAGGAACATTGTGGTGGTTCCTTGCAAGTTTTGGGCCACATTTCTGCAAATGGAGTTGGAGATTTGGTCAGGATTAATGGTATCCTCAATGCTGAGAAATATAGGTAGATATTTATCCATAATGGAATACCATCAGGGAGCCATATGATTGGCCCAAACTTTATTCTGCAGCAGGACAATGACCCCAAGCATACAGCCAATGTCAGTGTAAAGAAGAAGAAGTCCTGGAAGTGATGGCATGGCCCCCAGAGAGCCCTGATATCAACATCATCGACTCAGGATCAATTTGACGACGGGATTACATGAAGAAAAAGATTTGAGAAAGCCTACATCTACAGAAGATCTGTGGTTAGTTCTCCAAGATGTTTGGAACAACCTACCACCAGAGTTCCTTCATAAACTGTGCGCAAGTGTACCTAGAAGAATTTATGCTGTTTTGAAGGCAAAGGGTGGTCACACCAAATATTGATTTGATTTACATTTCCCTGATGTTCATTCACTGAATTTTGTTAATTGGTGAAAATAAACTGTTAACACTTCTTTTTTTGACAGCATTCTTAGTTTACAGTATTTTTTCACACCTGCCCAAAACTTTTGCACGGTACAGTATATCTCCTGCATTTTAGAATAATTGGTACATGTCAATAGAATAATTGGTACATGTCAATACAATACCCTGAACTGGGAAGTTTACTCTTTATAAATCACATTATATTATTTTTACAGTGCATTGTTGGCTCAGTAATCCACATTTACTTTTATACTGAATAGAAACCCCAGTAGACAGTAGTACCATTGTATAAAGCACTAAATAATATCAAATTTAATTTTTTTATTTTACAGTAGACCCCTAAAACTCCATCTAGCGAGATATGCAGACAGCAATGGTAACATGGCAATTGTTCTTTGAACATGCTGACATAGGATAACTCTGAATTTTACATCCCGTATGGGTTTCTTGTTTCATAAATCATGTGTTGGACAGGGATGTAAACCAGGACAGAAGAAGTGCTGAGTATGCAGTCCTCACTAAGGAAATTTTCTATTCTTTTTCTCTTCTCATGTTAAACCGAAGGCCATCTGAGTTTCACATTTTCATATACTTTGTTGCTGTAATCATATTTAAATAATTAATAGCAGCTTAAGATTTATTTTAAGACCTCAAATATCACTTTCATTAAAGTGCATGAATCACTATGGTTAAACTCAATTTAATAAACATTAGAAGTACCAATAAAATTGGATACATTATATGTTCATACATTAAATTTAAAGAATGAAAACAGACTAGAGAATGACTTTGATGTACTGTCACTTACTGACAGATGAAAAATGCAAAACACAAATGCAAGAACTAAAAAAGCATGCTTAAAATACTACAAGGACAGAACATAATGTGTGTCTTCATGCCCATGGCTCACCCTGCTCCAGTTCTGCTAAAGAGCAAAGTCAGGTAAAATAAACGTGAGCTACTTCTGGCAAAGACTTCAAGTTATATCTTCAGATAGGGAATCTGATTTTATTTGCTTATTTCATACAACCCGGACAGTAATAGAGCTGTATGGGATAATTACATACATACTGGTTTTCAGTTTTTTATTAATTTGCGAATGAAAGCAGATAAAAGAATATTACTTCTTTCTTTAGCAGTTAACAATAAGGAAAATATAATAATCAATAGAAGATATCAAAATGGGAGGAAAGGCCCATAACTATAATAGTTATCCATGGCTTCATTTTCTGAGTACACACAAATGTCTCATGCTGCGAAGTCTGTGATATCATGAAGACCATTAACAAATATACAATGTCACAGTTCCATCTTATAATTTTTTTGGCTCTTTTCCATTAAACTACACCAATCTGTCATTCTTCATGATTTTTTCCTACCCTTTATTCATCATTTGCACATACTTCACAAGGCAAGGTCAAATTAACTATTCAGGCTAATAGAGGAAGAGCAAGACTCATATTTCCAGTAAGAAAATGAGGGCACCACTGCAGTCACATAAGATTTAGGACTCCTTATGACTCCTCACATACAGACTTACGCCTTACTTAGTCTAATGCTTACTTAAGCTTATGAAATTCATATGCATATATAATTAAAAATGGTCTCAGTATTTTAGTAAATATAATTTATAATTGTAATTTATTATTTTTATTATTGGATTTTACATAGTGTGGGTGTACTATACACACAGACAAACATCCTACAGCTTTTAATATTTTTTAACACTGGTGACCATTTAAATACATATTCTGTATTGGCTCTGTATATTTGAATATGTAATATGTAAAATTTTACAAAATATTTGCATTTTATATTTGCTTTATCGTTTGCAAAATCCTTTCTTGTAACATGCATATTATTTTACCTATATAATAAAATTAAACAACAAACAAGATCAAATTAATAGGGGTGCTTCTAATTGTATATTTATAGAAAATATTTAATTTAGCATTTTGAAAAAAGAAAGATTCACAAAAACTTTCACACAATATCAGCTTCTGTATAAAAAAATGCTCATTCAAAACTGCTATTTTTCATTGGTTTAAAATCATGTGAATTCTTGTCCAAGATCAAGCAAGGATGTACAATATACTGGTAAGGGTTCAGTCGAGTACATTAGATTTTGCTAGCCAGAGATCTGTTAATCAAATTATAATTCAGGGTGGTTTATGGAAAGAAAAGCACAATGAGAAGCTATAATGTGTACAGTATAACATTTACAAATAACCTGTAGCATTTTATTTAGTGGCAAAAAACATGAGGGTTGTGTTTAGTGTCTAATCTTCTCAACCTCCTTACAAATTTCTGGCGGTGAATCCACAGGCCATGCCAAGCCCCTACCTCAAACACCCAAAATGGCTGGCACCACGTACATCTAAACAATCCTAAGCCAAAACTGGTGTGCTACACAGCTTGTCGAGCAAAATCCTGAAAGCCCCGTTTCCGGAAAGTAACCGCTGCCCAGATCCAGCGAACTAAACCATGCCGACCCAGAGAGTTTGTCCAGTGCGTTGTCGATGTTAAGAATCCAACTTTGTTACGTTGTTCAATCTACGGTAATCCACACAAAAACACCACAAACAAGCATTTTATTTAAATTAACAGCAGCCCCCTTTTTAAATCGACATTAGCACCTACCTTCTCAAGGAAATCGGTGTCCAGAATGCATGAGTCTCTAATGGGTCCCATCAAGATGTCATGGGGAAGCGGTCGCCACAATATATTAAAAATATAATTCTAAATTTGATCTGCTGAGGGCGGCACGGTGGCTTAGTGGTTAGCACATTCGCCTCTCAGTGCTAGGGATTCCCGGTTCGAATCCCCATCTGGGTGGAGTTTCCATGTTCTCCCCGTGCCTGCGTGGCTTTCCTCCGGGTTCTCCGGTTTCCTCCCACAGTCCAAAAACATGGATCAAGTCAATTGATTTCTCCAAATTGCCCCATGTAGAGTGTGTTTGTGTGTGTGTCTGTGTGAGTGAGTGTGTGCCCAGCGATAGATTGGCGCCCTGTCCTGGGTGTATCTGCCCAGCGCCCGAAACGTTCTCCCCTGGATGGGCATGGGGGACCCCCCCGCGACCCTAATATAGGATAAAGGGGAAGATAATGAATGAATGAATGATCTGCTGAGCCACATTCTGGGACATGGTAAAATATGTGATGTATCAAAACACTTAAAATGTTTGTGAAAATAATCTTTAAATATACTTTAAATATAGAAGTAACACACACTTTATGATATCAATATTTTTTAAAAACTCCATAAAACCCTATTAAATACAATTATCTAAAACATTGTTACATTCTTGCTATGGAATACATTAAAATAATTTTCTTGTGGAATTTTAATCTTAAACGACATCCAATTTTATCGTTTTAGGCAACTGGTATACTAATGGCAAGAGAGCATCTGAGTTAATCACCACGATTAGGACAGGAAGGCATTTAGGCGTAAATGATGTGGAAACTATTAAAACTCAAAAGACAAAGCACAGCAGAGGACAATGCACTATTTAGAGTAATGACAGTTGAGGTACCTATTTGGAAATGAACCAGGGGATCCATCAAATTATCTATGACCTCTAAGACTCATAATGTCCAACACGGACACATTGTACATACATGCTCTTTAAGACTACTTTAACAGTATATTTAAAGGTAGTGAATTTATTTAATCTGGTATGTAAGTAATTGTGGCTTTCTAAATACTATTAACAGGGCAGAATTCAAACTTCTACATATAAATAGTTTTTGGCTTCAAAAGGGGGTTTAGTGCTGAAATGCATCCAGTCACATTCTATAATAAAGTAATACATTTAAAAAATGTAAGAAATGTTAACTTTAGATAACTTTTTTTAACAATTTTAAAATATTGTGTTCCATTAACAGATTTGGGGTGATTTTGAAGAGCTTTTATTTATAACACAATACATTTTGACTTAGTAACAAGTAAACTTGGGTTTTGTATCCATGTGGGCTATGAAAGTCATCTTAGTATTACTTTTCAAGTTTTCTGTCTAAACAGGCACACTATAGTTTAAAAAATGGTATTAGACAACAGTACCTCTCAGTTTCAATATATTTTGTTTTGTTTTGTAAACAAGATTGTCCAAGTAGTACTGGATTGGACAACTCCTAAAGTTTCTGACCAATAATTCATGGCTTTTTAAAATGATGCTTTTTTAGTACACTGACACAACCACTTGCTTTCATGCTAAGAAATAAGGCCATAGGCAGCACAGTGTTTTAGCGGTTAGCAGGTTCGTCTATCAGCACTGGGGATTCCCGGTTGGAATCCCAATCTGGGTGGAGTTTCCATGTTCTCCCCATGTCTGCGTAGGTTTCCTCCGGGATCTCAGGTTTCCTCCCACAGTCCAATAACATGGATCAAGATAAATTGAATGCTCCAAATTTCCCCATATAGTGTGTGTGTGATTTTCTCAAAATCAGCGCCTATGAACATAAAATGGTGATATAATTTTAATACCTGCCAAGTGTGTTTGTGGTGAGGGGGTAAATGTAGTAATGATGCCACTCTTCACTTCACTAGCACATTGGCTTCTATTGGTGATCAGAATTCTTTCTCTCTTTCTTCATCTCTTTCCCTATTTATAGCCTCCCACACTTTTATTTTCTGTGTTGGATTATAACAATCAGCATCTTCCTGACTTCCTGACTATGCTGTGTATTATTTTCTATTATTATTGTGTTTTCTTGCCTAGTATAATTTTCCTTAATGTGGTGTTCGGATGCTATCTAAAGAGAGGACCTTTAACCTAGTTCCCATGTCTTTAAAGAACCTTTATTTAGATCATACTATTGTTGGGTTTTGCCAGCTGATCTGTCAGCTTGTGACTTGAGTTCTGTTTCTCTTTTGGCTTCTGTTCCATTCTTTGTTTATGCATATGGACTGTGTCTACAGTCTTTCACCCAGCGTAACAATAATAGTGGCAAGACTGGCTACTAAATATATGTGGGTCAAAATATTTCTTCTGTTTGTGTGTTGAAATAATAAAAAGCTGAGTTATTGTGTAGATGAAAATATAAATCAAGTATACACACACACACACACACATATATATATATATATATATATATATATATATATATATATATATATATATATATATATATATATATATATATATATATGTATGTATATATATATATATATATTTATTATTATTATTATTATTTATTTATTTATTTATTTATTTATTTATTTATTTATTTTTTATTATTATTATTTTTTTTTTTTATATATATAATTAATATAATTGATGATCATGGCTAGGGCTATGTCTTTAATGAGAGGCCAACCTAAGTGAGTTGTGTGTGTGTGTGTGATATATATAATCAATCATGTATATATATATATATATATATATATATATATATATATATATATATATATATATATATATATATAATTAATATAATTGATGATCATGGGTAGGGCTATGTCTTTAATGAGAGGCCAACCTAAGTGAGTTTGTGTGTGTGTGTGTGTACTCTCAGATGTTATTACATATAAAATACAGATGTTATTATATATTAAATTTAATGTTTTTTGTGCGCCAGGTGCAGTTTTTGCTGAATTTCAAATCTCAGATCACCTACTTCTATAAGATCTGGTAGGTTCAAGTACAAATAGGGGTTAAAGTTTGCTCTTTTTACTTTGGTAACACTTCTTGGAATTTAATGGCAAAAAGCTCAAAGACATATTTGTCCTTTTGCAGCTTATAATCTTTCTCTTTTATCATAAATCTTTTCACTCTGCTACATTCTTTTCAGTCACAATATACTCTTAAGTACAAAAAGCTTGCACACACAATCTACTGTCCATATTTGTAAGTTTTTAAATGTAAACATAAATTTTTTAAATTATATTTGTAAATGTGAAAATTTATTAAATTCATTCACTCTTTCATTATCTTCAGCTTTATCCTCTATTAGGGTCGCGGTGGGGTTCGCCATGCCCATCCAGCGGAGAAAATTTCGGGTGCTGGGCAGATACACCCAGGACAGGGCGCCAATCTATCGCTGGGCACACACTCACTCACACAAACACACTCTATATGGGGCAATTTGGAGAACTCAATTGACTTGATCCATGTTTTTGGACTGTGGGAGGAAACCGGAGAACCCGGAGGAAACCCACGCGGACACGGGGAGAACATGGAAACTCCACCCAGATGGGGATTCGAACCGGGAATTCCTAGTGCTGAGAGGCGAACGTGCTAACCACTAAGCCACCATGCCGCTAATTAAATACTAATTAAATTGGAATCAATCATATTTTTATTGTCCTGGAAATATAGTATAATAGAAGCAGAATAAAAACAACAACAAATTTTAAGCAATCCAAATAGACTTTAATAAATCTTTGCAACCACCCACTTTAGTTAAAATCCTATAATGACCTTAGAGAGAACAATCAGTGGAAATGCTTAAAAAAGACAGAAACATTAATGTCACCCTGGAAAGACAATCCAGTAACTGGCATTAAAAGGGTAATAACACGTAAAGAGCATTTATTCCAGCCTAACTTTATACAACCCATTTAAGTCTGATTATGGGGTGTCAACATGACATCAGCATCAACCGTGTTCAAATAAGCATTACCACAAATGAGTAAGCACTGGGTGTGTCCAAGTTTAAGGGCCTGCAATTTCAAAAGTTTGTGGAAGTCCAGAGTATTATGTGCCCACAAATATGTGGAGGCATCAAGGACAGAGTGTGAAAAAATGTATAGAATCTGTTTAATAGTATATGTATATTAGGTTTTATTCATTTTTAAAGAGTATTATGTTTAAATCCCTCAGGCATCTGATAGGATAAAAAAGAAAATAGTTATTAGGTATACCATGTGTACATGTAGGTTCTAACAATATCTGCATAGGTTTTATCCAGGGTTTCCTCTGGTTTCCTCAACAATTAAAAAATGTTCAGGTAAGTAAGATACTGAACTGCATTAAAACATATACACACAGCCTATTATATTTATGTATTAGTAATTTATTCATTGTTTATAAAGATTAAAGGCCCTTTTTAATTGACAGGATTACACAGAACTAATAATGAGCTTTTGGATAATCTACAATAATGTGTTACCACTGCAGCTATTACAAAGTCAGATGCAATTAAAATGGCATACTGTCAGCCAAAATAAGGTAACTCAGATCGGTCTATTTTAACATGAAATAAAATCTGTCACAACAAAAGGTCAGTAAAGACAGCATGGTTTATTGCTTGTTAGAATGGTATGGGCAGATTTGCAAACTTAAGCCAATATAATGTGTGACAATTGTGGAATGCACTTATGCTTCACAGCCAAGAAAAACGGTCTACTTTGCTTTTAAGTTCAAAACCAAAAAAAAAAAAGTCTGAAATTGCTATTTTGTAATTACAGCAATTGTAGCAGTAGACACCCATCTGTCATTTTCTAAATGTCACCATCTTATTTAATCTGTAAGCAATGGGTATTGGTGAAAAAGAAATTATCTGAGAAGCCAGCAATTATGTGAGAAGCCATCGATTCTTTCAAAAATCTGTAAGTGAAAAAAAAAAAACATAAAAACCTAATTTTGCATTTGCGTACATTAGCCTATGTTTATCTTTGTATTACATCTTAACAATATCAGAGAAAATTTGTGACCAGAAACTTACTGCATCATGATGTATTTAGCCAAATTATTGTGCATGAAAATAACGTAAAGTTTACATAATGTATTATGTGCAGTTTGTTGCAATACACAATATGCTCCATCCTGCAGGTTTTCTACATCAGATGTCCTGGCTTTCACTGACCTTACTAAATGATTTTTTCTTCGGGTAGTTTATTGTAGAAATGCTTTATTAAGGCCATTATCATGCATGCATCATTTAACTGTCCTTTCACTTTCACACCCAGATGTCTTGCAGTGCTTTACACCCTTAGGTACATTTTAAGACTTAAGACTTTTTAGATGCTGAGGGGAAGCATTCAGAATCCTGCATGATTATGGTGTAATATTTATGTTATATGTTTAAAAACATCATAGTGTCACAATATTATCACATACTTAACTTGTCATAAAAAAAGATTCAAGCAAAATAGAAACTTACATCTCACATTGCACTAATTAAACTTTTACACATAGCTTCTTTATCATACTATATTGAAGTGGACTGTAAAGGTCATGCTATGTAAACTAACCATTATATAGTTAAACTAAAAACTTACAAAATACATTGTCACTTGCTTCAGTTTATACAGCACTGTAATCTAATAAATAAGAACAGAAAGTGATTTTTGTACTTCTTGCATGATTGTGAAAATCCATTTTTCTGCTGTTATTGTTTTCATATTGATAACATACCAGATCAAGGTCAAAAGCCTGAAATTAAAAAATTAAATCTGAAAGTAAAAAAATATAGAGAGAGTAAATGCTCAGGGTGTGAAAGGAGATTAGAAATGTTAAATCCAGTTCATTCATTACCAACAATCAATGAATTATACTAGTTTTTAGGAAAAAACAAACTGACATAAATTCCATTCTATTCATGAGTGACACCATATATTTTTTCAATCAAATCAATTCACCAAAGGCCCTTTTCTATATTTACTTCACTGTACACTTCTTCAGTTATCTATTTACACCTCACTGAACAAATTTAATGTCTTACTCCCAGTGGTTGCCACTTTTGTTTTTGATCTCCTGATCTTTAGACTTCACCTTTGCTTTCAGTAAAAAGCAACCACTAAATCTTTTGATGACTAATCTGAGTGGCTACAAAAGGGCCGGAGAGCTGTCCCAGGCTGGTGGTGTGGCCTTGACTACCCTAATACAGCTGACACATTCTGGCATAGTGCAAAGCCTAAGGGCTTTTTAATTTGCTCTCTATTGACTTCTAGGTAATTGGGTTGGTTTTAGCCGCACCCAGGATCTGTTATCAACTTCAGAAATGTTAAACCTATATTGTAGATGCTGGCTCATACAAAGGTATCCCAAAACATTGCCTACTGAAATGCAAAAAAATAGCCCTAGGATAAATGCTAATGAAATCTAGTAGGAAGAGCAAAAGCGATAAAAGAGGGGTCAGGATTTAGGGCTGTAAGTAGAAAGTAAAGCAATTAATTAAATCCTAGAGAAACTGTTGTTTTTTGTCCTTGAATGCCTTTTGATTTTAGTTTTGTTAAAATATTGTAACTTATTACTAAGACCCAAGTAATAATATTTAGAAAACAAACTATGCACTTGTCGGTTGACAACCAAACAGTTGTCAGTTGTGCAACCACAGTGCTTTAGATGTGAAGATGGCATATACAGTATGTGTGTGTATGTATGTATGTATGTGTATGTGTATGTATGTATATATATATATATATATATATATATATATATATATATATATATATATATATATATATGTATATGTGTGTGTGTGTGTGTGTATGTATATACAGAATGTATATATATGTTCTTTATGTAATGTTATTTATTTATTTATTTATATATTTATTTTTTGTTGGTTGTGTGCTTTGTGTTTTGTTTTTGCAAACGTACCACTTGGTATTCCAATGCCATGTTGGCAAAATGTTTAATAATTGAAAGACATCAAGGCTCTACTCCAAATGTATGTAAGAGAAAACCAAATGCTGAACAGCAGCAAAATACTTTATACTTGCTGTGAAGCATGGTAGTGGCAGAATATTGTTATGGGTTTTTTTTAGCAGTAACAAAAAAAGGCTGTTTCAGAACTTGAAGGGACTTGAAACTTGATACAGAGTACCGTATTTTCCGGACTATAAGGCGCACCTAAAAGCCTAAAATTTTCCCAGAAATCGGACGTGCGCCTTATAATCCGGTGCGCCTTATACGTGTACGGAGTTCCAAAATCTATAAAAGTATTGTGCGACCGGGTGGTTTTTTCCACACATCACAGTCACTGCTGAAAAAGCCGAGTGAAGAAAATTAATTCGGAGCTTGCCGTCATTCCGGGAGGATTAAATAAAGAACTCTGACCGCTGGACATTGGCATAAACAGGGCGTTTAAAGTAAAGTTGCGAGCGATAGACGGCAAACACACGTTTAGTAAAACTCGGGAGGCAGCGGCGGGCGAGTTACGCCATCGTCTGTGAATGGATTGTGGTTGCCTGGGCTGAGGTTTCTGCTGTAACTGTTGTCCGAGCTTTCGCGAAAGCCATCGTTGCTGAACGGCCGCCTGGTGACGAGACGGACTCAGATATTGATGAGAGGGAACACCGGAGTGCTCGAAAGTGAAACAGCTTTTTAATTCAGACACAGAAGACGAGGACTTTGATGGATTTGTGGGAGAAGAGTGATTAAAAATAATGTGCGTTTTGTCAAGTAGTAGAATAAACTTCAATTATAAATCACTGTTTTGCATCCTTTACTTTTCTTGTAGATCGTATGTTTTAGCATGTGCCTTATAATACGGTGCCATACAGAATAAGTACCGTACAGAAATAGAGTCCATAATTGAGACTGCGCCTTATAGTACGGTGCGCCTTATACGTGGGTCAAATACAGAAATAGACCCTGTAATTCAGACTGCACCTTATAATACGGTGCGCCTTATGGTCCGTAAAATACGGTACATTACATTTACATTTTATGTACAGAGTACATAAAATGTCTTAAATAAAACATCCATGTAGTATTTAACACACTTGAACACAGTACAGCAGTGGCTTACCTTAGAGCCCATCCCAAATTACATCCAGTAGAAAATAAGTGCATGGACTTACCACAGAACTTTACTGAACTTTGTAGTGAAAGTGTACAATGCTGAAAGTAGCTCATCTAAACAGACTGATGGATGACAATAACCGAATACTGATCACTTATGAAACCCTGGTATCTTTTTTTGCTGTTTTATTGTTTAAATGTTGTAAGGCAAAATATGTAAAAAAGCTGACTCATTCAAAAGGGACATGCATTTTTTTGCATGCATGCATATTACTTTTTTATAGCTTTCCTGGTTTTTAATCATATTACATGCAAACATTAAAATCTATCCCTTCCTATATTATAGAAATAATTAATAGTAATCAAAAAGCACAGATCAGCTCAAATCTGATAACTCAAAGAAATGATAATAACACACACAAACAAAAATTCAATTTAGAATTCCAGTGCATTCAACTTGTCACATCAAGAACTGTTTGTTTGGAATTTTCTAAGGCACTAACTAAACAAGGGCAAACTATACAGTTAAAAATACTGAATCTATTTGATTTACAGATTATGGGAGATGGCTAACAGTGGGACATCTGGGCCTTTCCCTGAGCTTTTGGGTTATTGTAGACAGAGAGTGAAAGTTTCATAATTTCTTAGGGTGCTTTATTAGTATAATCTGGTTAACTTTTTTTTTACCAGGGATGTATACAATGACTATATGTGTGTTAGGCCAAACTAGTGGTTCAAATAGGACAAATATTTTCCCCACATGCAAGATTTGTTTTTCCACTGATCACAACACAGCTGGCTCTCTTATGTTGTAGGGGTGTAGCCAAGTAATGTAGTCCACTTTCAGAGACCAAGCGTACAGCAATTACAAGACCCTAACCTTCATAGCTTTTAACTGCTGCCCTTCTCTCTGTAAACTAGTGACACTTTGGCATGACACACACAGTGTTTAATTGCCTACTTAATATATCCCTGTGGTCAGTGCTTCAACATTCACAGCTAGATCTCATTCAAGCCAATTAATCAAAGCTGTGTCTGGTTTTCAGTGCTTTTGTAATACTGACTCCAATATTAAATGCTTCATTGCATTGTGTTGTGGTTTGACCATAAAATAAGATCATTTGTAAATCCTTCTATATTGACAGTTAGATTATGAAGTATATAATGTGCTCCTCTAATGGTAATTAACTTTACTGGAAGAGGGTGCAAGTGATTTTAGTAGTAAAATCCATTTAAAAATTATAAGAAAGCATACTTGTTAAAAGGATCTTATTGTTTATTATTGTATCAGACACAGCGCTTACAAAAAATAACATCCTTCTAATTCATCTGGATCCAAACATCACCGGACTTCTCTCTCACTCCCTTAATCTGCTGCTTATTGAAAGTGCATTTGTCACTTTTTCTTCCTCAACCTAGCCCATGCCCCAAGTCTTCACACCTCTGGATCTAGCGGTTTCCCTGCACAGTCATTATACTGTGGATCCTGTGGGTTTTGGCTAATCTACTTTTCAAGTTAGGCTTTACCTCAGCAACCTCCATTAATTTGAATCATGTTTGACCTTCGCTGCACTGCTCCTGCCCTGCGCTCACAACCATACCATTCATTTCTGACTGAAACATTGCTATTTAAGTCAGTGTAGCACACCCAAGTGGTTCTTGGTAGATTCTGTTATAGACAGAAATTCCCAGGACTAGGAGTGGGTGTGAAGAGCTGAAAAAGGTATATGAAAACTAGATGCTCTGTTGACCTAGAATTCATTAAAATGACAAAATAGAAAAGTTTGGGTTTGTTGAAGCTGGTGATTATTGTCATGGGTCATGATCTCTAGAGATTGGTACACTTGTCACTCCCTGTGTCACTCCCAAATTTTTAATTTGTTATGAGGTCTGAAATTAGTTCAGCCATTCATTTCTGTTCAAACAAAGTTTTAATCATCCATTTGTCGAGAATGCATAGCTTGGTTTTATTCCAATGGCTGTGGGGCACTTGAATTTAGTTAAAAAGAGGTGTCCCAAGAGTTATTTTTACAGTATATAGTATATTTATTCATCTGTATATTTGGCTTCTCACACTATATACTAAAATTTGGGAAATGGTAGATACACTTAAAATTGCATGATTGTTTTGTATGTAAAGGTAAATGTGCTCAAGTCTGACTTGTCCATCTTGCAGTAACTTGGTTATAGGCTCAGTTAAGCTTGTGAAGCTCGTAGCTATCTGTGTGTCATATATACATGAAATCAGCTTTTTGAAATGTTTCACCGCTTTGCTTTAGCCAACACCTTGGCTGTCCTATTTGTGTGAGGAGAGATTCTTTTTTTGCATAATTTCTAACATCCAAATTAATTGAATGCCCATAAAATTTGGCAACATATCTCCTGTTCTTTGACATCTTAGGTATTTTAATATTATGATCTTGTTATATTGTGGGAAACATTTAATTAGAATGTAAACTAATAAGGATAGAATGGGAATGTTTTATTTGAATATCTACAAGTAGGCAATTTTTAAATATTTTAAATATACTACTGTTTTTTTTGATGAAATAATGAAATATTAATATTTTTATATCTCTCTCAGTTGTTGGCCCCAAATTAATAATGTCAGATGGGCAAAATTCCAATATCACACATCCCAAAATACTGTGATGTGAGCCATATTGACTTTGATCCAACAGGACGGTAAATGATGCAAGTTGGTAGCAAAACACTGGTGACAAATCTTGAATGAATGCTGATCCTGAAGTTGTCTCTGTAAACTTTTACAAGTTTGCAAGTTGCATCTGTTTATGGCTGGTCCCTGAATAAAGAAATTATTAAGAAATCAATAAAGAACATTTTCTTTCACGCTCACTCACCTTGTCACATCAGTGATCTTATGGATTTCATGACTTTAGCAGCTCTGCTCATCTATTTTGTGGGTGAAACATAAGATTTTTTTTCCTTGTGCCTTTCCTGGTTGAAACAATCTGACTTGTTCCCCAAGTGCCATGAAGTGTGAAGTGTGTAAATAAGTTAGGCACCATAGGTTGCACAATGCTAGGCTTTTCACCAAAGTGAATTTGTCTAAAGCTTGTTGGCAATCAAAATACATACAAAATACCCAGAGTTTGAGTCTGTTTCCAAAATTCTCTGGCTGGGCAGGAGTTAAAATAAGCTGGACTTCTCCAAAGCGTTACAAGTGCCGCATTTTGCGCTATAATGGTACTATATTTCTGTAGGTTTAAGAGTTTAGAAAGAGATTAATAGAAAATGAAGTGTTTATACAAGTGTGGAAAGTGTATATGAAGCCCATAAACTTATAAATAAAAAAATAACGCTGCTACATGGCAGGGTCTCTAAACACAACAATAGGGATTACTGTAAATGTTCATTGCTTCAGTAATAGCATTGTTTCTGTCTGATTTCCCCTCTAGGGTTGGGAGGATTAAGCGATAACGTTACCACATAAAAAAAACGTAGTTTTAAAAAAATCAGTGTAAAAAGTAATGGAGATTACTTGTTTTTATGAGCTCTATTTATTGATATAGATGATTCTGCCTTAGCATGTTCTAAATGTTTCTAAAACCATACCTCACAACCGCTGCACAAAACTGAACATCCATGTTCTGTGCTGTTCCAATGCTGCTGTAAATCACACAAAATCTTTCCACACGTTTGATGTGAACGACACTTGTGGTCTATGCTCCACCTCTAAATTGAGCTGCAATTAGCATGGCATGCTTTGAGGGGTTTACAGCTAAGGTGCAAGTCGCAACTTGATTCGAGTGTAAAGCTTGTCTCTTCATTTTTGTTCCGCCTTGTTATTTTGGTTTCTAGTATTCTTCATGGGAAAGCATGTATCGAACCATGTGGCCCATACCCAATTGTTTGCGATGAATACAGTGTACCATTAAACCTCTTGTACATATACAGTATACTATATGCATTGCACTGAAGGCAAGGAAAACAACCTGATGTAACTGATCTGCCTTCATAATGAACACTGTGTTTAATTCTCTCTGAAAAGTCTCTTTGATAACAATGTCTTAATTTCTATAACTACCTTTTTTGATTCTCCTTATCGTAATCCTCTCCTCAACTTATATTTTATTCTAAACAAGAATAAAATAAAATATTGTATGGCTCTTTCTTTCAAACCTGAAGTCAAGTAGTGGTCACTAGACAATGGGAACTGAGCACCCATTTTTAGTTTTTACTGGCTATAACAATGAGCACATCAAGGGTGCCAGATGACTAAATACTTGCCAAGCTCACATGGTGCTGTTTCTACACATTTAATTCATTTCAGGTAATTTCACTCAAGCCTGTCTCTTTGATAACTACCTTTTGATAACTACCTTTTTTGATTCTCCTTTTCATAATCCTCTCCTCAACTTAAATCCCACCATGATGCTACAGTGACAACTATTACTTTTTATTACTGAGGACTATTCACATGCCTGGACTTTATCTATTGAGCTATTGTTGAACTTTTGACATACACCATTTCTGTTTAAATGAACAATTAACTAATAACTGACTTTGGGAGTTCATGCTTAGGAATCTGTAAAGCTGTTTTGTAAAAAGTATAAAAATATAAATAAATAAACTTAAAACCACTAATATTTTTTCATAATTAAAATTGATACTCACAGCCTCTTAGCTGGCCACATACTTTCATAGCGCAATAATTTTAAGGTTTATTCACAGCTTTTTGCTCCCACTGCCAAAAGAATAAAATAAAAAATTGTAAGGCTCTTTCTTTCAAACCTGAAGTCAAGTAGTGGTCACTAGACTATGGGAAGTGAGCACCCATTTTTAGTCTTTACTGGCTATAACAATGAGCACATTAAGGGTGCCAGATGACTAAATGCTTGCCAAGCTCACATGGTGCTGTTTCTACACATTTAATTTCAGGTAATTTCACTCAAGCCAATCCAATGCCAGGGCAGATGTGTTATCCTATCTAAATGAGGGTGCATTGAGATTTTTTTTTTTTGGCTTGCTGGTTGTTTCATAGGGTAAATTCAGTGAGAAATTGATATCAAGAGTTAAGCATTTAATTCTAGCCATTCTACATTGTTCTCCTTAACGTCAGTGCCTCATCACCTGGTGATACCGGTGGTGGGAGCTCTCTTACACTATACGTATGTGTCAAACACCCTAAAACCTTTTTCAAACAAGCTTGAGACCTTTCGGTTCTTAGTTGACCAGTTGATATTTTTGTGAACTTTAGTGTCCCTGAGGATATCTTATATAAATATAGTACTCAGTTAAATTTTTCAGTTTGACATGTGCTGTGACTGTCTGCACAGCATCCTCAGTTATGAAAGTTTTATTAACTTTTTTTCCCCACATTAACCACATATGCCACTCTTGTAAATGCTCCTGATTACCCTCACATTAACCAGGTTTACACCTTTCCAGTGTGTTCTGGGCTTCCAGCTCTGGCCTGGAATCCATAACCTTCTAACGCTTCAATGGTGGATTCATGATTTTGACAGCAGTAAAATATATTGGACTGATTCTAGATATTTTTCATTGATGCTAAGCATCACCCTCACTA
Source organism: Corydoras sp. C115 (assembly GCA_019802505.1). Lineage (NCBI taxonomy): Eukaryota > Metazoa > Chordata > Actinopteri > Siluriformes > Callichthyidae > Corydoras > Corydoras sp. C115. The sequence continues at coordinate 8,162,653 of JAFMOC010000001.1, forward strand.
AGGCCTGCTGCTTTTCACCATTCCTTTTCCTACCTCCACACAGTTTCCTCTCTGTGTCTGTTTGATGCTTTTACCTGTTGTGTAACATTTAAGTCCCTTTCAAGCAGCCCCATCCTCTAATAATACTCTATAAATGTCCAGTCTGCTGCTTTGACTCTTCCCTGCAATCTAGCCATCTGGGCATGCATCCGGGAAATCCCATCTGTACAATCCGACAGTGTTCCTTTAACAAAGTGACAAGTTATTCTTGTGTGGTTTTTTTTTTCAGTTTTTCTGCCCCACAGCCTGTAGTTGTATAGCATTTATTTGTTGTTCTTTTTAGTGTATTTGCTCAGAATCAAGTAAAAAAAATCTCTGTAGGAGCTTAAACCACAGTAGTCTACTCATTTTTCCAGCTGCAAGAAAGCATGATACACTGATTTTATCTGTTTTTGCATTAAAAAAGTTCATGTTTTTGTAAATAAAGCATAAACTTAAATTAAGTAATAAAAGAAAACTTTTAAGATACATCAAAATTTATTTTTAAGTTCCCTATGTATTTAAGTGCCTGTGACATTTTACATTGGTATCATATGATAATATCAAAATTTTTAAAGGCTCTTAAAATAATAATATATTCTAGATAGAGAGAGTGAGAAAGTGTAAGTTGTCAAATAATATTTTGCTTACATCCTACTTTTAAACGTGACCTACATTTACATTTACATTTAGTCATTTACCAGACGCTTTTATCCAAAGCGACTTACAAATGAGAACACCACAAGTCAGAAGCCATGGAGAAAACCAACTATACTGTAAGTTCATCAAACCTGATTTGTTATTCGAAGCTTTTTTTTATAACAGGTATTTGTTAAATAGATGCGTCTAAAGTAGTTTCTTGAAACTGTTTAGAGATTCTGCCTTACGGACAGAGTTGGGAATGATTTGACCTAGCAGGTCATTTTCAAATCATGCGATTTTAGCTGGCAGCTTTGAATTTAGATATCTTTATAGATTGTTTTTAGTCTCTTTTTAAATTAGAAATTTTTAAATTGCAGATCACAGTAGAGAATCCTAGATGTGACCTTTACATAGTGCGACGACTATAGACGACACTTAGAATGTGTGAAACGATACTGCCACCCAATGGTCATTAAGGTATCATTATATAATACACTCAATAATACATCCGAACATAGTCAGTCGGGATACAATTATTTAAAGTATTTATGAAGTTGTACCACCCCCTTGTGGTTGATTTACGTTTAAATTATGAACTACAGTGAATTTCACAGACTCAATTGATATTTTATTGACTTATCATACCCCATAGAGATAAGATGCTTTACTGCTCACATTATTCCACCTGATTACCATCATAAACCATCTCTGTTTGAATAAATGTCCAACGCTGTATGACTGTCATAAACGTTCTTAGAATAAATTGTGGTGTTACAGCAAAGGACACAAAAAAGCATTTTCACTTTTTAAAAAAAAACAATAAATTAAATAGTGTATGTTTTCTAATTATATTTTAATAATTGAAATGTTAGCATATTAACCACTGATTTAAGTAAGACTGAAATTTTGGAAGTGTAAAATTATTATTTTATTTTAAATTATCCTGAGTATAAAACAAAAAGATTTTAAAATAGAGGAGGTTGAGAATTGAGAATGGGTGAGCATAGGGAAAAGCTGCTTAATCAACCATGACCTCTAAATAAGCCAGCAGCTGTAAAAAGCATTTCATTTCCCTTCAAAAAAAAAAGTTATGTATGGTCGCAGGTTGTGCATTCGACTGTATGTAAAGAAGCAGTTGCTTTAAGCACTCATAATTATAATAAATACTAGGTGTGCTTTTTTGGGCATACATAAAATAAATGCATGTGAATAGTTTGTAATAGCCACATGCTGTTGCACATTTTGTATACCCAGATTCTGTTATTGTTATTTCTGCATTCAACCTGGATATGGCAGAAGCAACACTGGGTGGAGAAAAGATGGAGCCAACAGCAATAGATGTTATCTGGGGTTGCTGAAGTTGGTCAAGTTTAGTTTCAGTTATGTACGCATAGCATAAGGTCAGCTGACGACCTGAAAATACTGAATGACCAGGTTATTCTATCAATGGATTTGTTTTTTCAAGATGATAATCCAAGATGATGGATGGTCTAGAGTCCACAAAGTCCAGACCTGAACCCCACTGAGAATCCTTGGGATGTGCTAGAGAAGACTTTGTGCAGTGATCCAAATCTCCCATCATCAATGCAAGATCTTGGAGAAAAAAATAATTCAACTCTGGACAGAATTAAATGTTACACTGCAGAAGTTTGTAAAAATGCTTTAATGGATTTTCCAGTCCTTTTTCCAAATTATTCTTATAGGTACAGATATCCATTTGACACCTATGGCAAGAATAAGTTTTGGGTAAAAAAATTAACTATGATAAATATAACTGCTAAACTCATTTATTATTATTATTATTATTATTATTATTATTATTATCATTCTGTGAGTTGTCAGGGATCACAGTGGCTAGCTGTGTGAGTCAACACTGCTGCTAAGAAACATGAAAATACAACCCTGCATCATATGTAGCATCATAGTCACTATGATGTGTAAAGAGGAAAGTAAATCTCTGAGATTTGTCATATACCATAGTTTTGTCCTTCAAAGGCCATGTGTGTATTGTGGTTTTTGTTGGATGGATGTGTGTGTGTGAACACTGGGGATCTGTTAATGCCTGTTTTTTTGTTTGTTTGTTTGTTTGTTTGTTTTTATTGTCACAAACGCACAAAGGACATTAAAGAAATGTTTCCTCAGTGTGTGTGTGACTGTGTGGATATGTTTGTGTGTACAGGGTGACTTTGGAATTGGCACAGTCATTTGTGGCAGACGTTTGTCTTACTGCAGTAAAGACAGCTACTCTATCTATCTAAGGTTTGTTTTGAGCCATCTCCAAACCTTGCTTGGTTTGATCTTTATTATCATCATTTCATTTTCTTACAACCATGGATTCATATTATCTACCCATCATTTCTTTCTTTTATCTCCATTTCTCTGTTCTTTTATTTGTGTGTTATCCATACAGTCACATATATAGTTTAATGCCACAGATTGTTGCCATGGTCAGATGTCCCTTGTACTTAAATAAATTAAATGTATTCAAGCCTATTTAACCTTGCATGATTCCTGGATGGAATCATATTTATACATCACAATTCCTCTAAATCAGAGATAACCAACACAGTTCCCACAGACACCACAGAGACCACATGAATCACCCACAAGACATATTCTAAAAATAGTACAAGTCACCATGGAGCTCCCAATTTTTTTTTTAATTGGGTTGCAATATTTTTAATATCACTAAAATGAGCATTGCTGTAGATATATTTAAAAATGACAATTCTAAATGCAGTATATCTACTCATGAACCAATCCATCGTATTAGTAGTATAGGTTATAAGCATGATGAAAGTTTCAAACTGGATTTTTGTCCAGATTTTAGCAATACTGTATATTAGTCTTTACTGATGATGAAAGGGGTTTGAGCAGCAACTTAGCTTCTTAGGTTTATTAATCTCCGCAACACTAGATGCTATTTATATGTGTTATATGTGCTTTTGTGGCTTTAGGCAGTGCAATCAGTTAATAAATATTTAATGGTGTGTGAAATGATACAAAGTGGTGTTTTTAATCCATATGATGCAGTATCGAACCAGTGAGCACTGATCTCAGGAGGAGTTATAAGGCAATATAACATGCTGGTGATAATGGGTAATCATATGGGTAAAGTCACCAGCCCGATGACTGCACTCAATAAGGGAATGAGACAAAACCATACTAGTAGACTGCACCATAAAGGGTGTGCTCTGCCTAGGTGAATACTTGTGTGAACATTGTTTTGATGCTGGGTTCTAAGGTCTCTTATGTCTTATTTTACAGATTGTCTTTGTGGTTTCGGGAAGCCCTTAAGCCTGACCCACGATCACACTCCACATCACCAATTCCATTTCAGTCAGGTACAGCTAATTCCCTTTTCCTGAGAGGTGGTGTTGGTTTTAGACATAATATCGACCTAAGGCTGGAAGGAATGTGATGTACTGCAACACTGCAAACAACTGTGAATATCTGAATGAAAGGTGGAGCCAAGGTAACATTTGAGGTTATGCCTTCCACCTGGAATGTGTTTGCCTTAATTGTCTGTGTCCTGGTAAAGTTTTAAAGACAGGTAAGACAAAGAGAGAAGGAGAATAAGATCCAACACAAGCAAATTGTCACACGCAAGGTCTCAGAAACAGTAAACAGGTAATTTGCAAGTCTTTATTGAATAATACAACTATTTTTGTAATAACTATATTTCATTTACTGACTAATATAACTAAAAGCAGTATGAAAATACAAAAAGAGCACAAAAGCGAAACCACAAAAAGGAAATTAGGAAGATAAAGCAAGCAGGGCATGAAAACAGCAGTGTAGCTAAGGAAAAAAGAGGTCCAGAACCAGAAGGAATGACAATGCAAGCAAGGTAATATTTATGCAGAAAGCAGACAAAGTTTGAAAGCATATAACAAGTGCTATAAGTGAAAGTAATGTTAATGATTACAACAATCTAACTCAAGGACCTGAAAGAGAGAGAGGAGGGAGTGGATCTGAGGAACAGGTGGTAAAACTCAGATGAGTCAGAAAATACACACCCAGAAAGTCAAAGGGTGAAACAGGTGTGACAGGGTTATTCATGATTCTAAAGTATTAACAATTAAAGCATAAGGCTTGTTATATTAAACCAAAAATATTATTTTTGTGATTCTTTTTTTGTTACTTTTTAATGTAGGGTGCTACATTTCAGAATCTTGCACCTACTGAATTAATTTGACTTGAGGAGGTAATAAATAGATAATGTCTGATGGACATGGGTATTTTCTATGTAAATTATGTTTTGTTGATTTTGTTGTAACATTCATCAAACTATTTGCCCACACCAAATATCAAATTTTCTGATGACGGATAGCAACCTAGTTAGTAACTAGTTAGTAACCTGATAGTACCTCAGACTAGCTTTTGACTAAAGTGATGAGTTTTTCATTGTAAGGTTAATAGTTACCAATAATGTTTTTTTTTTTCTTCAAAGATATAGTTGTCAATCTGAAACATCTAGGAGATTATTAGTGAAGAGATCTTAGTCAGGCCAGTTTATAACATTGCATCCAATATCAAATGCAGCTAAACTACAGTATTTATTATATGAATAACATCAACTTCGAAACAAATATTGCGCTCTGCATTTACCGGTACCTTTATCATTAATCATTCTTAGAAAAAACAAGTTGACACTAAACAACCCAAAATTTACACAAGAAGAAGACTTATTTTGTCTTTTATCATTTGAGATTAGCTTGTTTTGTTGAAACATATTATTTCGTCATCTTGTCTGATTAATAATAATAATAATAATAATAATAATAATAATAATAATAATAATAATAGGGCGGCAAAGTAGCTTAATGGTTAGCACGTTTGCCACTCAGCTCTAGGAATTTCCGGTTCGAATCCCAATCTGGTTGGAGGTTCCATGTTCTCCTCATGTCTGTGTGGGTTTCCTCTATGTTCCATGGTCTAAAAACATGGATCAAGGTAAACTAAATGCTCAAAATTGCCCCATATAGAATGTGTGTGTCTGTGTGAGTGTGTGCCCAACAATAGATGGGGCCCTGTCCTGCGTGTATCTACCCAGCGAATGAAACGTTCTCCCCTGGATGGGCATGGGGAACAACACCCCAACCTAGTCAAGGATTAAGCTGAAGATAATGGATGGATAATACATACATATAATAATAATTTTAATCGATAGTAAGTTCGTAGGCTATAAACATTTTTAAACCAGTGGGAGTTTGAAATGTGTCGTCTAAATCAATGGTTGCTTTCAAAACAACCGCACTGCTTTTCCGGTAACGCGACACACTCGGGAGTTTCGTTTGTTTCTAAGCTTCTAAGCTTAACGTTGTTTGCGTAACGAACTCGACCGTTTATTTGCGTTTCTGCTGCTGATTGGAGGAGGACAACACTGTCCTCCAATGTCGCAGATTAGGGTTGTCGCACCGTATTACTGGATATAGACGCGCATTGTTATCTTAGCGCAAAATACGCAACCAATTGCTTTCAAAGTGCAGATGGCATGAAAGCGAAACCTAAAACGCGCGATGCTGAAAAGGTTCCTGTAAGATTTCAAAGGGCAGTAGCTTGATGCTAATGTATGTTGCCGGAGCTAACATAAAGTCATGGCGCGATTCTCTGATACGCGTTGTGTTATGTGCATGCTGTCTGTTGAGAACAAAGTCACGGGACCGCTGTCTACAAAAGACAAGGTTTCAGCTCACCAGAATTGTCTTGTAAGTGTGCACAATGTCTAATGTGTGTTTAACCAACCAGGTATGATATTTTTGTTTAATGTGAGCGATATGTTACTTTTTTGACTCAGCTTTATGCATCCGGACTCTGCCAAAATAATTCTCCAACATTTCATGATCTGTTCGGCTTCGATGTGCCAGATGTGCTAGAGGAAGTTCAGAGAGGAAAAAGACTAGTACGCTTCACACACACACACACACACACACACACACCTATACACAGTAACTATGTACACTGTATATCCTGTGAACTACAAATTCAATTTTCAAAAAAAATAGAACACATTCTCTAAATTTAATTAAATCTACATTGTTAATTACCCAAATATTTACTTACTTTAGTCAATGACAAACTTACTTCTGTTTGTTGGGTATAAATGAAACATTTCATACATCTAAACACACTACACATTTTCAACTCAGATTTGAACTGCAAGGAAGTCTTTTAATCACATTCTATGTCACCAAAGCCACTTTCTTGTAACTGTATGTAACCTAGTACAGCATAGAATAGCTTTTATTAATCTTGTCATTTTTATTCAGTTTTAAAACTGATAAGGTACTCTTTTTATTTCATCCTAAATTTAGTTAATGTCAAATATGTAACAAATGTCACATCTATAAATAAACTTATATTAATAAACTAATAATATGTTTAAAGTCTTGTACATATGCATTCTTGTAATGATTTATTGAGTATATATGGATATTTATGTAACACAGAAATGTGCACAATGTAAGAACAATGGAGCTACAGTTGGGTGTGAGAAGAAAGCATGTAAACGCTCTTATCATTACCCATGTGCTGTGAAAGCTGAAGCAAAACCTATAGAAGATGAAGATGAAGGACTCTACAAGTAAGAAAACTACAGAATTACAAGTGTTACGTGTTGTTGTCGATGGTATATTGCAGGTTACATCTCTACATATTTCTGTTTCACCTTTAGGTTGTTCTGTTCAAATCATTATCCCAACAATGAAAATTCTGGTGAGTGTCTTATAGATGCCATTATCATCAAGTGACTCTTGTATTTTCAATAATTTAACATATTTATACGTTTAGAAATTATTACAAAGCTGATTTGTTTGATTTTAGTCATTTGTAATTTAGACATATTGTAACCAAGGAGTAACTCTGGAGGCTGAAGAATAGCTCATTATAGAAATATCACTGAAAATACTCTTTATAGAATTTGTGCAAAATAGCTCAGAATGGGAAAAAATCTTTTGTTTAATGTTTTACACACAGCAGATCACCCAAAACAGAGCATGTTTGTTGTTAATAGTAAGAGTTTTAAAAGAGCACATTTAGGTCTCTATATAACAGTCCAGCATACCAGCCACGCCGATGCCACAGTTTAATAGGCAAGTTTGTAAGTAATATAAGATCAGGCATTTGTCATTGGAGTCAGTACATTTCGTCTCCAACAAATTAATTGTGAGTAGTGGGAAATCGCCAGTTGCTAATTGAAATTTTGCAACTTTTGTAACTAAATTAAAGGTGTGTCTGTGTGTATATTTTAAATTACAGATAACGGTCATAAAGGAATTGAGGTCAGTAGACAAAAAAAACACATGCATACACTTATGCTTGTTTGTGAAATTGATTAAATACATATGAATCACACATGACTTTCTATCAACTCAAATTAATGACATTTTTTTAAAATAAAAATGGATGTTTATTTCTTTATTGTACTATAAATATTTGAGAAACCAAATGCTCAAATGTACAGGGATCATATTAAAGTAACAAATATATAATAAATTAATTGCAAAATAAAGTTGTTGCTATTCAAAATTTACTAAGCTGTAGAGGCGATATAACATTATGACAGAATTGTGTTATATGGTGAGACAATGGTAAATTATCACCCTGGACAGATTTGTCAGTTCATCTCAGGACATTCATAGGTCATAACCTAGATTGCCCATCGTGAGAATTTTTTTTGTTGTTTTAAGAGGACAACTATAAAATTATTAATATACTATTAAATATTTATTATTAACTATTTACTATTATTTCAGCAAAGCAAAATTTTTTACAGCTGCCATTTTTGTCATTGTAGAATAATTCTGGAAAACAGCCAAGGTAAGTAATATTGATAGTATCTTACTGTACCTTTGTTGTTGCATTTTGGCTTCACTTGATTTTTAATATTATTAATATTATAAAATATTTTATGTTTCTAAGGCATCTACTTAGAAAGAGGAATCGTCCAAGGACTTCCTCAGATGGTAAAGTTTGTTGAGTTACTAAAAATTTTTAATTCTACTTACATACAACAAGATTATTTAGATAATTAATACAAGATTAATAGAACAGTGTGTGGTATAGAAAACACAAGTAAATACATATTAGTCATTGAAATTATATGAAGATGAGTAGTTTAATGTTAAAAACACCCAAAACATTGATATTATTATTATTAATATTATTATTATTTTCATTAGAAGATGAGCTTATAAGCATTGAATCCATTTATGCACCGGTAGAATCTGACATTGATGACATCACTCCATTACCTAACAGAGTAAGTTTTGTCATTTTAAATTTGTACATAACTATTAAAAATGTAAAATTTGATATATATAATGCAGTAATTCCTATCATTTTTGGTTGAAATAAATGTGTTTAAGGCTGTAAAATCAAATGTAATAGAAAAAAATGCAGCTATGCAGTTAAAGCAAACAATAAAAAATGACATTATAAATGACTATATGACTTAGTATAAGGCACACGATTGTACAGACCAAAAAAGGGGCAAGCTCTAGAAATATTTACTATGATATTATTTGTTGGTTTTAAATATATTAGTTCATTTGGCATCATTATAGCAATATTTATTACATTTTTTTAATTACTTTCTTGTGTGGTTTTTAGCAGTCAACTCCCGTCCCTGAGAATGACTGGTAGGTAAATGTCATCAGCTTTGTATGTTAAAGTGACTAAAATCCAAAAGCCATTTTTCATGATAATTGATGCAAATTAATTGATAAATAAGGAAGACTATTTTATATAGCTTTCATAATGAAGACGCCAAAAAGACAGGACCTGTTCCACCTCCCACAACTGCTGCAAGTAATGAATATATAGATTCGGTAAGGACATTTACATGGTGCAACACGTCTGACAGTAGTATTTAGTGATAATCTTGTCAATAGTGCATATTTTATAATAAATTGTCTATTTCTTGCTATTTTCCAAGGACCCTGATTCCCAGAGTCTGTTGACTTCAGAGTTGCGGCAAGAGAATGTGCCATTCACTGTTCTTGTAGACTTACCTTCTGTAGACTTAACTTCAGGTATTTTCATTTTTGTTAGCTAATTTTCAGAATCGCTAAAGAGCAGATTATATTTGGGTGGGGGATCATTTTCAGCACTACAGTTACAGTGGCTAAGTGTTGGTGTGTGTTTTGCTGCTCCACCTTGCAGATGTAAAGTCAGAGACAGCAGTTCAGCTGTTGCACAAGTTGTGTTAGCCATAATTCTTTGTTTTTGTTAGTGGATTGTTCATCGTTTATCAATATCATTGAGATATTTTCAAATTTTAGAAGTACTACTGTTTGTTATTCATTTATACCAGGACAACATATTAACACACATTAAACAACACATTAAAACTATATTGAAAAAATATATTGACAGTTCAATTTTATCCAGGAAATTTGTGTACTAGAAATCAAAAATAGATTTTGCAATTTAAATTATACTTTTGAGAATTCACCTTGTTGCAGAAAAACATATCTCCTTTTTTTAACAGTAAGTTAACTGATGGTTGAATTTCCTTTCCATTCAATGTGCTTTTGTTTCAGAAACCAGTCCAAGCCATGTACCCCTTTCACCTTCCCAAGCTGTATTGGGCAGATGTAATCCACAACAGATTCTTACTGATCCTGATCAGACAGCATCAGTTCTTAACGACTCCTCCATTAAAGGAAGCCGAAATATTTCACTTTGTCTTGACCCTCAGCCACCCAACAGTACTGATGCTAAGCCAAAGAGTGACTTTGCCAAAGAACCCTTGTTTAAAAAGCAACGTGTTATTGGCGATACCTCCCCCACTTCCAGTGATGTGGGAAATATACCATGTCAACCCCATGGGGCAAATGGCATATGTATCCATAGCTGTCCACTAGATCTTACTGCACAAGCTGTGGATTCCAATTCAACTTCTCCTATAGATGTGTCCAGCAGTGACTCTTCCTCTGCTGATTCCCTTTTTTGGATGAAGTGTAATGAGGTGGGCTTTACAGAGGGAATATTCATACAGCTTAAACATAAGCTGGATAGCCTGGCTGACAGAGTACAGAATAAGCACGCCACACAACAAGGTATGAACAGTGTTTCTGTTTAACATTTACTAAATGTTTATTTTAAAACATTTAATATAAGGTGTGCAGGGAAGTGTTCACTGGATCAATGTAGTAAGCTACAGTGTATGTCATTTCTACTTATATCCATCCATCCATTATCTTCTGCTTAATCCTCTACTAGGTTCACAAAAACACACTATAAAGGGAAATTTAGAGCAATCTATTTACCTTGAATCCATGTTTTTAAACTGTGGGAGGAAACTGGAGAACCCGGCGGAAAACCGTACGGACACGGGGAGATCATGGATCCTCCACCCAGATTGGGAATCGAACTTGGAATGTCCAGTGGCAAACGTGATAACCACTAAGCCACCATGCTGCCCCATAGTTGTACCATTTAGACTAAAAATAGTAAAAGTAAAGTATGGTAGCTTCACTTTTCTAGGGCTCCGAACTCACTGACGCATAGTACAAGTTACCATCGGTTAAATCCAAGTACCATTTATTATAGTAATTAGAACTATTATAACTAATCGGTCATTCGATGTTATGTGATTAGTTCCACCTAGTAACCTTATAATGGTTACTCTGAGAGTCTTTTTATGTTTTCTTATTTTTACAACTGATCAAAGAAATTGACTGTTTATTTGAATACCACAGATTATGCTATCGCTCTGAAGATGTTGAAGGTATCTGGAATGCATCAGACAATACTAAACCAACTGGAACAAGGTTTGAATCAAAAACATTTTTAATTATCCTCTAAAGAAACACATCAATGACATGTCTAGCGACACAACCAGATGAGTCGTTATGAGCCAGCCCTCATATACAACTCGAACTATATATTTATATAATTACATAACTAATTGTTGTATGCATTTTTGCAGACTTAAAAGAGCAAGAGGAAAAGCTGTCCAGAAAAAGAGAGGCATTAAAAATTGCCAAAGAGGCACTAAACAAAAATCTGTTTATTTGACACTGTAGGATAATTATGTAAAAATCTCTTTTCACATCGGTGTGTAAATACAGTACACATTTCTTAGTTTAGGAGTCAGGGTTTTTTTGTTTGTTGCTTAATATTTTGTTTTTAGACAACATGGTATTGTCTTATGAAAAAGGTCTCATTTTTATGTATAAACATTTAATATTCATGAAGCTGATTTATAATAATTTGGTCAGCTAAGAATTTTCAGACTTTTATATTCATTGCATTTTTAATGCTTTAGCTCTATATTTATTTAGAGAGCAGCTTACATGTTACTGTGAACTTGTGGCTTGTGTTTTGATTATTGCCCTGTTAAATTGTGTATTAAGTAAAAAAGTATTTAACAAATATAAACACAGTAATTTCTTTTACCACAGTTAACGATCATTCTCGAATATGACTTTCCATTTTATAATTTTTGTTGTTCAGATTTGTTTGACACAATTAGGATAAATAAATGATGAGTAATTTGATAAGAAATAAAAAGGATGAGGCTTCATTTGATTATGCATCTAACATTTATTTAGGTCATCTGAAAATACGCAAATATACTCTCAAATAGCATGAGGTCTATGAATTGTAGGATATCAGTCAGGCTATTAGATAATATACATCATTAATATGTTAATTTCTACAAATAAGAAAAAAAAAGGTTTAAATAAAAGATTATATTTTGACTGTTTATGTGTAATAACTGAATAATTTTAATGTGTTAATATTGTCTTTATCAACAGTTTAAATTAAAAGGAACTTCTGTTACTATCTGAATATGGTGTCTCAACCACAGACAGACTGACTCTACTCTGAAATACACACAATACTTGCATATGATGTATACTAATGTTACAGTCATTACTGTACTCGGGTTGACAGTTATTCAGTGCAGAGTAATAGACATGATCACCATTACAAATCTATACTGAAAGTGTACTTTGTTTAAAATGTTGACACTGTAGAACGTAAGATGTACAATGTTTTACACTTTGTGATACTGGACATTGCAAAGGTGGTAATGCAAAATAAACCAACAGGTTTCAGGATTTCCATAATCTCATATCTCTATTTGAAGTCACATTGTCCTGTCAAATAAAAAAAAAAATTATTAAAATTTACATCTGGGCATAAGGTTATTTTCAGTGTTTATTTTATGTCAAATCAAACATGAGCATTTATTGCCGCAAAGCATCATTTTTATTTGGTCTGCTTCCACATATTCTATTTGCATAAAACAATTTGTGGTAGATTTCATGAGTTGGTGAGGCTGATGTGCTTCACTTTTTTCTGTAACAACAATATTTTTTGGCATTCTGTCTGAAAATCTAAAAATACATAAAGGTAAAATTAAAGGTAAGTTCTCATCCAGGCAAATTTGTCACAGCTTTAGATGATTCAGTATACCTTTTCTGTAATCATGCCCTGAATTAATTTATATAACAATTTTTACAATAGTACATTGTATCAAAGCAGCTTTACTGTGTTTAAAATGTGTGTGGTCTTGCTTTCCTTTTTTAATGGGTAGGAGAAATAGATATTGGCATATGTACTAGTAAAAATATAGTTTTAAATGACTACATTTCTTGCCATAAATACATAATTGGAGATTATTCGAAACTAGACATCAGATCAAATTTATCCAGGTATTTTATAACTCACAGTTGTTTCATTTCTGATGTGCTGAAGTCTGTCATGGTTTCAGGAGTCTGTCATGGTTTCAAATTCCATATCTGCAGAAGTAATACACTCTTCAATCTCTGGAGTCTGAAATACAATATCACTGTTCAAATCATGCAAATCATATATACACACTTAGCATTTTATGATGTACACCTCAGCACATAGATGCACTTTTGTTTTTTTAACATTACAGACTGTCAGCCATCTGCTTGTCTATGTGATTAAATCCTGTTCATTCTGATTTTACTGCACACTCCATAATGCAGATCCACAGTATTGCTTCATCAGGGACATCAGCTCATAGGTTGGTGCATATTTTTGCCAGTCATTGTCTTATGCTTTGTTAATGTGCTTAGAACACTGAAATCCTTCCACCCAAATTATACCTGAGATTGTGCATTAAAGAACAGAGTAAAGGCCTTTTAAACTTATGCAGAAAAGAGATTTCTGATCACTGGACAACAAAGGGAAGTAACAAACATACAATTGTGTCTATATGGGAGTGAGGCTAGCATAATACGCGCAATGAGTGTTAAAACAATACAAAATGTCTTTTGGTAAGAGTAACTGACCGTCATGTCCAGTATAACGTGAAGGTATAACCCACCAGTTTTTTAACTCTTTCCTCCTCAAGTTCAGAGGGCATTTGATCCATAGTGATGAAATAGCTATCCTGATCCATAGCAGGATCTAGTGAAAGAGAGCGTTTGGACCATCCTAAAATCAGTAATGTGAACAGTTATTATATTTGAATGGCATAAACAAAACAAAAAATAAGTGAGACAAGAACATAAGACATGTGAAGTAGCCAGTGTAACAGAGAGAGACCATGCATGTATGCTAATCTAAAAAAAAGTCAGAGTGACGAAAACCTTAGATGTGAAGCAGAAAATACAAACCTAAGCACACACTATTTAAAAATTGCATAATAGAGGACGCAATATTTGAATGTGGATTGTACCTCTTTTAGGATTCTGAAACATGGCTGATGTACTTAACCTCCTGACCCCACCTAACTGGGTGCGTGATCCTGTTTCTGGGAGGAGAATTAAAATGGCATCATGTTTCAGCAGTGAAAATATAAATTTCTAAAGTAGTTGTGATTATTCTTAAGGTCCATTTTCTACAATTTTAGGAACTATTTACAAATACCATTTTGTCTCTGTCAAGTCATTAATTTTCAGGATTTTTACAATGCTATGCAATAACATTCATCTTCCTTAATTACAGCAACATCAGCAATATAGTTCAACACTTGCTGATATGCAAACAGCAATGCAATTAAAGTTTTTCACTACACAATTTTAGCCCTAATTTTGTAGTCAGTAACAACTTTTGGAAATTGCAGAAAAAAAGTCCCACATTGGATCCAATGCAACAAGAGAGAACTAGCATATCTAGATGTATAGCAATTCTAAATCCAGCCCTGCGACAAGCATCACGTCCAGTAACCAACTACTGCATTTGATATTAGTCAACATTAAGTTTGGAGAAAAGACTCTCCTGGTGAAAATATTTTTTTTTATAATATGACTGCCTTTACAGATGAGTCATGTCATGTGTTAACCACAACAACTTCAACATTCACAAATAAGTATTAAAAACATTCATAAAGGTAGTTATGTGGTATAAACAGCAACTCACTTGACAACTTTGACATTACTGCATGTAGTGTACATAGCATGATTCTGGGAGATGTTAAGAGATTAAGTACTTTCAGGTCATTTTGAGGTGTCTAGAAAATGCCAACATCTAAATTGTTTAGGTATAACTGCAAGTCTATATATATTCTTGACATTTATCCATTAATTTTACAAACACCATGCTTCACATGTTGAATTATAAGTGGCGAGAGCAAATATATAACATTAAACTTGATTCTAATTATATAAAATGTGACAGGTGTAACAAGCTGTGAAAGCAGAGGTAAATAAAAAAATCTTAATCTTATAATATACATAAAGATGTGTATTATATACGTTATAAATGTACATTTTATATACTCATTTATATAGTGTTTTACAATCATGGATTATTATTTGAAATTTATTAACTACGATTATTGTGACACTAAAGTAATCAAAACCAGTGTAAGAAATGGATGCCAATTTGCCAAGTTTGTAAGGTGAAAAAACACCAATAACACTTATCCTAAGAGTCTTAATTAATAAAAAGTTTGTTTCTATATGCAACAAAGAGTAAGAATTTTGTTGTAACCAGTGCATGTATGTAATCTATCTTGTCGATGTGGTTTTTGACCACTTACAGTTCAGTGAAAAAATGTTCTGAAAAAAACACTGACTTAAATAATCATGGTTCTATTTTTTCTCCTTGACAACTCTAAACTTGAAAAGCCATTTAATATTAAAAGCCAATATTTGCTCGAGTGGTTTAAGCACCTAGTGGGGTTGGGTCACTTTTAATCTCTTGCCTCTTGGGTTTGGTGTCAGAACTGGAAACAGAATCTGCAATCAAGAAAATCAGTTTTCTTATACACACGCAGACAAAATTGTTGGTACCCCTCAGTTAATGAAAGAAAAACCCACAATGGTCACAGAAAAAAACTTAAATCTGACAATAAAAAATAGAAATGTAATGAAAATTAACCAATTATAGTCAGGCTTTTAGCCTGCATTGCTTTTCAGAATTATTTTTTAAAAATGAAAAAAAAATTAAACAGGCCTGGAGAGAAATGAATGGTACTCTTAAATTAATATTTTGTACAATCTTTTGATGCAATCACTGCGATCAAACAATTCCTGTAACCGTCAATGAGACTTCTGCACCTCTCAGCAGGTATTTTGGTCCACTTATCATGAGCAAACTGCTCCAGTTGTCTCAGGTTTGAAGGGTGCCTTTTCCATTCAGAACCTTCCAAAGATACTCAGTAAGATTAAGGTCAGTGCTCATAGACAGCCACTTTAGAATAATCTATTGTTTTCCTCTTAGCCATTTTTGGGTGTTTTTAATTGTGTACTTTGGGTCATTATCCTGTTGCAAGACCCATGACCTGCGACTGAGACCAAGTTTTCTGAAACTGGGTGGCACATTTCTCTCTAGAATCCCTTGATAGTCTTGAGATTTCATTGTACTCTGCACAGATTCAAGATTTAAGAATTGAAGTTCAACTTTAATCTCTTTAGAAGTTTGTCTGGGCTCTTTTGTTACCATTCTTATTATACATATCTTTAAATTGTAATCAATTGTAATTAAATTGTTCCTCCTGTAGACACATCCAGGGAGGTTGGCTATAGTCTCATATATCTTAAATTTCTGAATAATATGTGCAACTAGAGTCACAGGAATATCAAGCTGCTTGGAGATGGTCATATAACCTTTACCTTTAACATGCTTGTCTATAATTTTCCTTCTAATCTCCTGAGACAACTCTTTCATTCGTTTCATCTGGTCTATGTTGAGTGTGGTACACACCATGTTACCAAACAGAATAGTAACTACTTGTAGCCCTATATTGTAGACACATATTCCACAATTGTAGACACATATTCATATACTTTTTATTTATCATTACTTTTGTCAGATTCAAGTTATTTCTTGTCCATTGTAGAAATTTTCTTTCATTAACCGAGGGGTACCAACAATTTTGTCAATTATATAAAATAATTAAATGTTTTGCCATTATATTGGTGCTTACCGACTGTTCTCTCCACTTTATTGCCTTTGGAGTTGTTTTCGTTATCTTGCTCTTCTGCTGCCTTTGGTTTGTCTACTGCCTCATTCATATTAGCATGTTCATCTCTTATCGGCCTAAATAATTACATTGCATTTAAGTAGTAATACAGTAAACATTAATTAAAAACATTGCAGTATAATTTGTTGGTATTGTATATTTTTAAACTGTATACTCATTTGTATAAACTTGTGTTTAGACTTGAATTACAGTTTATTTTGCATTATATTTAATGAATATTTTGGTATGTTTAATGAAGTCGTAATGTTCAACGATGTTTGTATTATTTTTTTGCCATCTGGACATTTTTTGTGTGTGGTGTAATAATTATTTTTAGGGTTGTATAATCAAATTAAGTTTACTATAGGTTTATAGTTTAAAATATTGGATCTAAGGAAATTACTTTCCTTACTCTTCTTACTTTCCTTCCTGTAGTGCATGATTCCTTGTAGTAATCATGCACTGTAGGTTTGCAGGATATTTTATAACTTATTTATATAACTCCAGCTGATTGTCAGCTAGAATCTTGACTAGAACTAGATAGTTTTATCATACTTTGTAATATTATCCATTTAGTTAGGTTTAACATTTAGTACAACAATATCTTAATAACATTAATGTTTACGTCAACTTAAGTTACCTTTAAGCATGTATATGTACTTGCTCTCTTAAACAAAACATCTGTTAAATCTTTACCTCATTGTTTAACACTTTATTTAGACAATGCAAGTTGCTCAAGGTCTTTTTCCTTAATAACAGGAAGAATTTTCTAGCCATGATTAACTTGGCTTGTTGTCTTAAAGGTTAAAGCTTTAGCGTTTTGTACAGCCGCTTTGAAATACTTCTGTAATGTAAAAAAAGAAACAAACTTTTAAGTTGAATTGAATTTAATAAAGTATGTCCTATTTTTGTTATAAGTGCTGCATTAAAATATCTCAACAAGTGTCGTGCCAGTGCTTAAATAAAATCTAATATAGGTAATATTTTGGCAACTTGAAGATAAAATGTACACATGTTTGTCCACATCTGAATAAACCTGTAAATGTTTACCTCTCTAGTAAAGTGGCCTCAGCTGTTAAATAAGCACTAGTCCTTTGTTGGCTTGCTACTGAAAGAGACACACCACATTTACTTCACAAAAAATGCAATATTACATTTTCTAATAATAAAATGAGTGATGTTTTAAAATTATTAAGTCATCTGATCATTGAGAAACTCCACTCTTCTCAATACAATTTTACAAAAATTCCATCACCTCTAAAAGCCTCCAGTTGTCCTGTTAATAGTTTTCGAATCTCCTTTACCCATATACTCTTAATCTCCTCAGATGCAGCCTATAAGTTGTAAAGGGTATATATTATTGTATTGGCCACTACAGGAAAAAAAAAAAAAAAAAAAAAAAAAAAAAAAATATATATATATATATATATATATATATATATATATATATATATATATATATATATATATATATATGTGTGTGTGTGTGTGTGTACCTGCACAGTGTACACTTCGTCTTTAGAGCTTGACCAGATCTCAAACTTTTTATTGTCCCCTTTTGCGTGTTCAGTGATTCCAATGGCACTCATCTAAGAACATCACAAAAAATTAGACTATTTGTATTACTGTAAATATTACAAATTAAGTGTACTAAGGCCAAAAAGAACTCAGCAGCCTTTCTCCATAGAAATTGAGTTTTAGGTTTTATCTTTTGATGCAATGTTGGCTACGTGGCTTTATTTTTCAGAGTAACTGACAGTTTTTCATGCAATGCCATCTAAATGCTTAAATTTTATAGACATTTCGTAATTAGCTGATTAAAATGTGTTGAATTTTAAGGGAGCAAGTAAAAAGCAAATTTCCCAAAGATTTGTTGCTTTATACACATTTTATTCTCCTTGTCATGTTTCTCTAAGATGCTTTGTGCACAAGGGCACTGTGGCATTTTGTATGCTTTAACATTAACATTAATAAAAGCATCACTGATTAGAAGGCATGCCCACATACTTTTGGCTCAATACATTATAACATTTGTTTAAGTTGTATATTAAAACCACTTAAATTAAATTAAAAAAAGATTAAGTAAAAAAGATAAAGAAAAAAAGATTACTTAAGACTTTTGAATATTATCTATTATATAGCACTTTATGTAATCAAATATAAACTTTAAGTTAACTTTTACATACTCACACTCAGCTCCTGTTTGAAGCTGTAGGATGGTGCTTTCTCATAACCCTCGCCATTTTCTTCACGCCTCTTGCAGAAGAGTAAAGCTTTTTCATGAAGAAACAAGTGCCTCTGCATGGGCTTAAAACGTGCAAGTTCCATCATCTTCACGTGGCCACGTTTATGTTCTGCCCATACACTGAATGAACCTTGCATCAGCAACTGACCCAGGTTACCGAGGTTACCCTGTTTGAAAATATTGATTCAGTATCCATAATAATCCACAACATTTACTGAATACCTAAGACAACAGAGTACAGGATATTGTGTAATATTATATGTATGTCTTACCTCATATCCAGTTATGGCAATGAGGTGCATTGAATCATTAACAGCCTTCAGAATGCCAACTAAGGAAGAAAGAGCTGCCTGCAGCTCCACAAAGCCATCACATCCCCTGCTGTATTTAATTAATTCCTGTAAGAGCAATAAAAAATAGAGAAAAGGGAGATGCAAAGCAATACATTTATACTGCTTGGTTAGACGTATAATTTCCTCATATCCTTTTTTACTTTATCTGAATTTGTAAACATTAAGTGTACTTCAAAGTACACTGCAGTTTACGTTACTCTAAATTACCCCACGACATCCACTCTGTAACATTTGATGCAAAATGCCTCCTATAACTTTGTTATGACTGCTATGTGCTGAGCCCTTAAATTACTCTTTGAAAAGGCTAGAATGACAATCACAGGCAGGTACCACTACACCTGCACCCAATTAAACATGGCTAAAATAAAAAATGGCTATAAATGGCTATACACATATATCAATGGCTATTACGTTACACTGCAATGGATTTTTATACTTTCTTATTGTGTTCCCAGAAGACTGCTTACTTAAATACTGACTATGATTCGAATCAGGAACAAATTATTTATATTCATAGATACAGAGACATGCACACTTGCATACATTACTGCATTGTCACTAAGAATATTATTCTTGTTTGGCCATAAAACAATGCTAAATTTTTGCATTTGTTTTTTAGTAATGCAATTTCTGCAATTTTTCAGGCTGAATGTATGTTTTTATTTCTTTTCAGCATTGAATGATACAGCTGTGATCTTGGCCAACATAAATGAAATAATTAAAATACTTCAACTATGTGATGATCACAACAGCTAAAAGTATCATTTCATCATTTTTATTTTAATCATTGGGTAATACTTAAAATTGTGTAAAGTAAGAGAACCAAATACCTTTAGCAGGAGTTGGTATTTAGTTATCCTCTGAACAGGCTTTAGTAAGTAAGAGTCCAAACCCAGTTTGTGTTCCAATTTTCTCTGACATTCCTGTTAATAAATAAGATTTTGAGATGGTGTGAGAAGAAGCGGATATATCTTGTTATCAACCAAAATGTTGTGTGTGTGTGTGTGTGCGCGCGCACACGTTTATTTACCTGAAAAAACATACAGTCTGAGCACTGTCTCCAGAGACTTTCAGATCGAGGTTTGTTGTGGCAGTATTTTTCATAAATCCTCAAATCACCCATCTGAAATAATGACATATTCACATGTTTGTATATTTTTGGACCTGTTAATAACACACTTACCCTCTCTAACACTTAATTAACACACTTACCCTCTCTAAAAAACAACGGCCCACAAGCTCAGGGCAATGTGTGTAGGTCTCCAGTTCTTTTAGGAAGATCCTAAGAGATGTTTATGGTGAAGCATTTTATTAGTAGAAAAAAACTGCTATCATGGCCAGTAAATACATAAAGCATATGATATAAAACATATGATATAAATCCTCTGTTTATTATGATAACACTTACGTTTTGTGAAAGATATAGATTTCCTGCATGTTGCCAAACAGCACATCTTTCTTGTTTTGTAAAGCAATAGGAATGTGTACTGCCATGGCTGGATTGTCCATCTCAGCAGCATAACCCTTTATAAAATGCAATTTTTATTACTAAAATACAATATTCAGACACTTTGTTTTTGTTAATGCAGTGTTTCTTTGTTCTGGGTCTACTACTCTCCTCTACAACCCTGAATATTTAAGTTGGTTATCTGCTTTAATATGCCACTTTAAATTTATGGTTATATATTATTGAAATGATTTGCTGGATCAGGTGTGTTGGGAGCAAACACTAAAATGGCCAGTACAATGCACCTTAAAGTGTAGGAGATGCACTGTGTTGAGGGTTTGCTTTTAGATTTCCTACCTGTAGGACACACATGATTTCTTCTACATATGCTCTTTCAGTTTCTAGCAGTTCATTCATTACATGCCTAAGACCACAAACAGATACACACTCATTAGTTTTTCGAAGTGTATACAGATTACAATTATTTGTACAATTCTTAACAAGATTTTTTTCATTTGCTAAAATGGCATTTCTTTTCAAGTCGTAAGTAGACACATGGTAGCTATACCTGTTAAAATTAAATGTACACAATAAAATTTTAGGAAGAAAGATTGTCATCAACAAAGTACAAATATAGGTTATATTTTATCTTTATTAATTTATAACCTAAAAGCCCAGCTGACCTGCGGAGTACAGCTAGGTTTTCGTCCTCATCTGACACTGAAGCAGTATGCCTGACTCCTTCAATCTGCTCAGAGCATGCCAACACAAAGAAAAAATGAAGTAGTTTTGTCAAGTTGAATATAGAAATCCAAGACCCGATTTTACATATTTACATACATATTTTTCATATATTTTTAACACATTTGCACATTGAGTAATTCTGTTTCCTAAATGAAATTTATCTGGGAGCTCTAGTTCTCTTTTTCATTCATTATCTTCCGCTTTTATCCTCTATTGGGGGGGGGGGCATGTCCCCATGCCCATCCAGGGGAAAACGTCTCGGTCATAGGGCAGATAGACCCAGGACAGGGCACCAATCTATCGCTGGGCATACACTCACTCACACAGACACACTCTATATTGGGCAATTTGGAGAATTCAGTTGACTTGATCCATGTTTTTGGACTGTGGGAGGAAACCGGAGAACCCGGAGGAAACCCACGCGGACATGGGGAGAACATTAAAACTCCACCCAGATTGGGATTCGAACAATAGGGATTCGGGAATCCCTAGCGCTGAGAGACAAATGTGTTAACTACTAAGCCACGGTGCCGCCCCTCTAGTTCCCTACTATAAATTTAGTTAAGTTCATACTTAATTGCACTAAGTGTGAATGTCTACATGAATGTGTTAAATATGCTTTATGACAGACTGGTAATCTTTCCATGGTGTTCCCTCGCTCGTTGCTGTTGACTATGGAACCTAGTTATAGATAGTTTTTTAATATTGTTTGACCAGTATAAATTATTGTTAATGATACATTTTGCATGTACTTAGGTGTTTTGGAATTAAGATGTCACAATGTGGGGTGGGGTAAAATATGAGGTGAAAGAGATGCCTATGTTCGTTATTGATGGTAAAAAGAATTCCTATAGACACATGGAAAACATGTAATCTCCAGATAAATGAACCGTGGCTACCTATTGGAAATAAAACCCTGAAATTTTCTGCACCTGAATTATCCACTCAGCCCAAACCTCAGATAATGATAATGATTCTATAATTATTCAACATAGTATAATTGCTTTGGGATTGCAGTAAGCAAAAGTCTTACATATCTTATATAAACATAGATACATGAGCAAAGTATCTTACTTCATTGTTGTTGTCCTCTAAATCTTTCCTTGTATAACTCTTCTGGCATTCTCTAAGAGCTAAAATACCACAGAAATTGTCATAGGACACAAGCAGAGCTTTTTTAAAAGGCATTTTATGTAAGCAGAGCTTTTTTAAAAGGCATTTTATATTATTTTATATTAAATATAAATGTAAATGCTTTAAATGTAGGTGAGGCAGTTAACCTAAACTTCAGCATAGCTTGCATTGATATTATACTACAATTCCAGAGTGAACAAGGAATATATGCTACACATGCATTTGAGACATTTCTGTACAATAAAGTATTAAAATTAGTTACCAGGTTATCTAAAATGACCTGTCTGACAAAAGAATCTAATTAAAAGGCAAAACATTCAACAACTATATCACTGGCTAAATTTGTGATATAATATAAAATCAGTTTTAGAAAAAAAAACCTATAAAATGTAAATGAATAATGACTGACCTGGTGAGGAGGGTGGAGATTTAATTGCTTCAGGTGTTGGGGCTACAGGCTGCACTGGACGTGTCTGCTTAGATGCTAGTTTTTTCAGACTGACCCTCCTCTTCTCAAACATCTCCTGTAGCAGTTCCCTCTTCTCAAATACTTGTTCTACTTGTTTCTATTATACATTAACATGTTACTATTCATTTCTGTTTCAATAATGACCATAGCGCTTTACTGCATGCCAAAATGAAAAACCATGAAGGGTAAAAACAGGAAATTATTAATAAAAATAATATATATATTTAAAAGTGCTGTTTAAACTTTTATTTTTCAAATTTGGACACAAAGCATAGATAAATAGCTTTCCGTAGATAAAGAGTTTCCATACCTTCAAGTCGTCATTTAACACAATTTCAAATTCTCTGCAGAATGTTTTAAGATTCCAGTGCTGCACCTCATTGGCTGTATCAAGATAGTCTTCCAGCTCTTGCAGTGCTGACTCTGCCCCTTCCTGTGACTGACACTTGTCAAGCTGCTGGGATGCCAGCATGTAAATACCACCATCACACAATTTCCACACCTAAGAGACGAACATATTAAGAACTGCGTTTAAGATATTTTTTATTAACATTAAGATCGGCACAGGCTCTATTTTTCTCTCATAGCCTGAAAGCATGGATTCAAGATGAATTGGTTGCTTTAAGTTATAATATTTAAATAACCCCTATATAGTGTGTGTGTGTGTGTGTGTGTGTGTGAGAGAGAGAGAGGGAGAGAGTATGTGTCCAGCAATGGATTGGTGCCCTGTCCTGAGTGTGCCCAGTGCCTGAAACGTTCTATTCTGGATGGGCATGAGGGAAAATTACCGGCCATAGATTAGATTAGATTAGATTCAACTTTATTGTCATTGTGCAGAGTACAAGTACAGGGTCAATGAAGGGTAGTTAGCATCTAACCAGAAGTGCGATATATACATTATACACATAGCAGAGGATACGTAGTGAAACATAATGAGATGAAATGACAGATGACATTAACAGGTAAAATGCTAGCTACGAGCTTGTTTCTTATATTCTAATAAACATGCTTATTTTATGGATGTTACTGCTGTACACAAGAGTTCCCCACTCATATTACACCTAGTCAGTGGTAATTATAGATTACTGCTGTTAATCTAGGTAAGAGTGAGTTTGGAATCTCATAAATGTGCTTTGTGTTTTAAAACATTTACAAAATATTACTGAAAGTTTGTTTTGACAGAAATGCACAATGGTGAGTGTGAAAGAACATGCACTTCATGCAAAATGTAAAGCTTTGGAGCTTCATGCTTTAAAGTTTTGTAATTTGTTTCACCACAGCCTGGTCTCACATACAAACACACAAACACATACATAAATATTACAAATATATGTTATATTACAAATAAATTAATTACAATATTTTACATAAATATATTTTGTTCTCACAATTTGAAGTCTCTCGTGGAGCGCCATTGTTTGTAGCAGCAAAGCTCTTTTGACTTTTAGCTCCTCTAGGAGTTTTTCTTTGGCTCTCTGCAGCTCAATACATTTGGTCCTGATATCATCCTCTGCATACTCACAGCTTTCAGTCAAACGTCTGCCTTCAATGACCAAAAGTTCTATCTTGTTCAACATTTCCTATGGAAGTTACATTTTAGTTTTAACAAGACATTTAAAAGAGCACGGTTGTAGGTGAAAACACATAAAATAAAGATACTTGCATGTGTTTTCTTTTCCTGATCATCCAGCTCCTGGAGGAGATGTTCAGTATGCATTTGGTTATTTCCAACTTGTGAATAGGTTGTCACTCTATCAAGCACTTGTTCCATCTCTGTTTTCACCTGTGAAGTAAAATATGTAATGAACAAATCAAGCTAGAACAAAGTTAAAAAGAAAATTTGGGGTAATGATAAAATGTTACTATACATACTTTATTCTCTTAAAAACAATTAGGGCAATTTAAACAAATGGTTCTTGGTAAGTATTTAGAAGTTTTCTGAAATAATATTCAAATGCATGAAAACATAGATCGCATTTTCTGTGAAATATTGTGTTTATCTATTCGTTCATTCATTTTCTTCTGCTTAATCCTTTACTAGGGTCATGAGGAGTTCTCCATGCCCATCCAGTGGAGAACATTTCAGGAGCTGGGCAGATACAACCAGGAAATCTGGGCAAGTGTGTTTATCTAAATAACTAAATAAAATAAAGAAAATATTTATTTCTGAAGTTACTTTCACTTACATTTCCCTTCTTCCTGTCTAATACACAGCAATTCATTCCATTATAGTTAAGTAGTTAACATAGGGAAGATGTTTTCAGGCCTATTTTTAAAAATTTCTGCTAAAATTGACATTACTTTTGTATCACTTTGGAAACAGACATCTACTTTGCATGACATTGCCTTTTGTATACATTTGAATTAGGAACCCTGTCAGAAATCAGTTATCATGGATTAAATTTGTTGCTGCATCTCAGGAGGAAACAGAAATTTAAAGAGTGACTAAAGAAACGTATTAAGGCATACATGCAAAGGTCTTTGTCTGTAAAGATACTTGCCAGGTTGCTAAACACTTTATACATTATAAAAATATAAATGGCAAAAACAAGCAAATTACTTAAATGCAAATGTTACTATGAGTACACCATTCATTTTGTTTGTGATTATTTAGTTTTTCTTTCTAATTTAATACTGGATTAATTGGATTAAAATGGATTAATGTTTTATGTTAAGCAAAAATAGAGGACATGGGGAACATCTCTGCAACCCTAGTAGAGGATTAAGCACAAGTTAATGGATGGATAGATGAAAAAAATAGAGGAAAACTGTGACCATGGTCAAAAATACATTCATTCCTTATCTCCCGCTTTATCCTCTATTAGGGTCGCGGTGGGGTTCCCCATGCCCATCCAGGGGAGAACGTCTCGGGCGCTGGGCAGAAAGACCCAGGACAGGGCGCCAATCCATCGCTGGGCACACACTCACTCACTCAAACACACTCTATATAGGGCAATTTGGAGAATTCAATTGACTTGATCCATGTTTTTGGACTGTGGGAGGAAACTGGAGAACCCGGAGGAAACCCACGCAGACACGGGGAGAACATGGAAACTCCACCCAGATGGGGATTCGAACCGGGAATCCCTAGCGCTGAGAGGCGAACGTGCTAACCACTAAGCCACCGTGCCGCCTCAAAAATACATATGTTACTTAAAAAGGGCTTTCTCTGACTGTCAGTTAAGTACCTTATCATTTGAACCAGTTTTAGACTTCAACTGTCATCAGATTTATAAAAGTTTAAAAAACAAATAAAAGTGTTTATTTATGAATGTGTAAGTATGAGACCTGTTGAAATGCTTGCTCAAACTGGCAGAGTTGCAAAAATATTTCAAGCTTATACTGATGCTGCATCCAGAACTCATCAAATGCAGCTGAACTTTCATTTAACTGAGACATCAACCTGGGAAATAAGACAAAGAGAGATAAATTACTATTATTTTAAATAGTAAATAAATGTAATACATTTACTTGTAACAAGTTCAACAAGTCTATTAGTTTTCAAAAGCAGGATCTCTACATTTACCTGTGTACAGTTGCCAGGTTCTCCAGCTGGTCTGGATTCAAAGTGCAGTCTGGATCATTGCGTACAGGTTCTCGAATATTCTCCAATATCTCACGGCCTTGTATTAAAGTTCCTGACAATTCCTCCTGGTTGATCATTGTAATTTAATTTATTCTATACAGTTTTTAACTGATTGATCAAGCTAATGAGACACAGTGGGTAGTTTACCTTTATTCTATTCTTCTTGCTGTCATGTGTACAAAGAAGATCCGAGGTTGCTAAGGGGTTGCTAGGCAGTTCTGTCTCTGCCAGTTCCCTACCAAGAGCCTGCATTTGCTTTGTCATCCTCTTCACAAGAGCAGCAAAGCTTTCTATATCCTATGTAAAGATGGTGAAACAAAAGTAGAAACAAAGCAAAACTTTTTTGCGCAATGATGTTTTTATATTAAGTACAAATATCATAGTATATGATATGACAATGTATTGTTTGCAAACTTGTCTGTTTTTTTTTTTTTGCTGTTTTATTAGCATTTTATAATTTATAAGATGTGGGAATGTAAAATTATTAAAATGCTGGAGCAGACCGTTAAAAATTAAAAGCTTATAATATTAATAAAATGCTACAAATAAGCATATTATTTTATGTTTTGACTGTGGTAATTATGTATTTTGTTAAGAGATCAGTCCATTGTTTATTAGTATAGTTTTATAATTGTTTATTGTGTTGTTAAATTTGTGTTATTAGAGCGAATTTCATGCATAAGGAATGTAGGTGACCCAGTGTGTCAGTGTGTGTGACTTTTAAATGTTATGATTTGAGCTATAATTGCTTAATAAAATAAGCAATGTACCGACATGATTAAGTCATTTGAGTACCTGAATGTACTGAATAGCCAGATTATCTCATCAGTTGCTTTTGTTCTTCTTGGCACAGGCATATTCCAGGACAACAACGTCAAAACTAATCAGGTTTAAAAATCTAAATTCTTTATACACATGAATTGGAAACAACATGGTGTCTGTGCAACAGTTTTTTTTATATTCAGAAAAATATATAAACAGGATGCACATACTATATGTACTGGATATTTTGCCCAGGGACTGGAAATAGCGCTCTGTTATTGCGGGTAGTCGAGTATGTTGGTTAAAAGATATTGCTGTCTGTATAATGTTTTCTGTACTGAATATAGATTCTTACCGTACGGTGAGAGATCCAGGTATCATGACTGTATTGTTGAGTACCGCCCAGTTCCTGTGTTAGCTGACTTTCATCTATATATGAATGTAGCTCAGTCAATGAGCTTAGCATGATCACCTGCGCACACACACACACACATTTTAAATATTTTCATTATCTGATTTTCACATGTGCAGTGGTTCTAGAAAATATGGGAAATCTCCAAGTCAATCAAAAAAAGCTGGGGCTTTTTTGTAATTTAGTTGATAATAGTTATATTATATATTTTGTAATTTAGTTGATAATTTTTTTTTTGCAGTAATTTACTGGGAAAAATGCTATTAAAGTTACCGACAATTATTTTAAAGAGTTTGGAATTTAACATTGCATTATAACAAAATAAAATGTAAAACTTTCCTGGAAATGTTTTTTATTTAAAAAGTGTGCTGTACTTTCTGTGTCTAAAGAGCTAAAATTCTAAGAAAACCATGCTAACAACCTATTATATAATTTTATTTATATATAAAAGATAAGCATTTACATAATTACACACACACACACACATACACACTTTTACTTACCGGTACCTTCATACTAAAATCCTCTTCATGCAATTTAAACAAAATATTAGAGAGTGTGCGTTGAAAGAGGGTACTGGGCCTCAGCACCAGGATAAGACGCAAGTTACCTGGAAAGCCACCCTGCAATATATGTTCACAGTATGTAAAAATGTAAAACATTTAGAGGGGAAAATATGTTTATGGCATTGTAAATTATCCCTTTCCAGTGTAATTCATGCACTGTTTTAAACAAAGTATATAAGTAAATAGTATATAAACACAGACTCACTGAGATACGTAGCAATGTCCCTTTCACACATGCCCAGCGATCTTGGCGTCTATCAATTACCAAAATAAAGCCTACTCCTGCAGCACTCAAACTGAAGGAATGTAAGAAACAGAAGGTCATAAACTGTAAAGAATTATATAAATTAAATAAATGTATATTAGGTGACTGGTCTAGTTGGTTAGTATCATTGTAAATAAAATTAATTTAAGTTTTACTTTCATAAAAAAAAAACTGATACTGTAAAAGCAAATATAATCAAGAGAACATAGAACCTAAATTCTCTGGATAATATTGTCCTATAGAGCTAGAGATGTAGTTTGGTGAATTATGTCCTCAAAAGATGAATGAATCAAAAGATGATGGGGCGTGTTAGCTTAGTGGTTAGGGTGTTGGGCTATCGATCTGAAGGTTGGGGGTTCAAATCCCAGGTCCATTAATGTTACCAATGTGGGTCCTTGAGCAAGGCCCTTAACCCTCATTGCTCCAGGGATGTTGTGATTAACCCTGTGCTCGCCTTGTAAGTCGCTTTGGATAAAAGCGTCTGATAAATGACCAAATGTAAATGTAAATGAATATGAAAACCACAATGTGCTAGATTCCAAACTTGCTAGATTCCAACATGTTTCACATGTGCTCTATCTTGGTTTAAAAAAATATTTTTTTAATGTAGACTTAAAAAATCCTAATTAAAAAAGGCAAGATGTTTAGAATCCATCCAGTAAACTATATAGCCCTGCTTCCGGTGATTATAAATTCTTGCTGATGTTGTCCACAGTTGTCTTGAGCATATCAAATGTGAGCTAGTTAATAAAATAAAGAGCGATTACTAAAGAAGGGTTTTATGTCCAAAGATCTTAAGATCTTAAGAATCTTAATGCTAATCTTGGATGGCAGTAGCTGGCTTCATTTCTCTTATTGATTTTATTGATTTCTCTTGTTGATTAGATATTTACCAAGCTTCTCTTACCAATAACAATTTTTTTTTACCTTGGAACACTTGTCAGGTATGTAAGAACATTATGAAACTCTTGATCACCAATCTCCCCAAATGCTGGGTAGTCAGGAAAAATAATGATTGGGCTGCCATCCTGTCCTCTCCCACCTGTAGTGCAAGACAGATAGTGGCAGCAACTCACCTTATTCTAATATTTTACATATTTACAATATACATTCACTGTATTACAAGTAATAATACTAATATCCTTATAGTATACTGCTCTTATAGGTTTATAGGTTTAACCAGCAAATAATATAAAATTGCTCTTAAAATCTTCTAAGATCTAGAATTATTATAATTTAGTATGTAAACAAATATGAGTAAATATTATAATTATCAATAATGCTGCACATGTGATAATTTGTTCCATTTCATTTTCAGTGTTTTCTTTCAGTGAAAAGTTACTTTTCTTTTTGGTATCCAATAATTAATTAAATAATTTTATAGCCAGTTTTGATAAATGCAAATGGACAATTAAAATATTTGCAATGATCATCAAAATCCTGACACCCAACATCAAATTTCATGTAATTTATAGTCCTCTCAAATGTTCAATGTACTTTAGTTCTGGGAATCTGGGATAATTGGTGCTGTTATTATACTTCTCTCACTTGGACATACTTTATTTGGCTTTTTGTGGTAAGATATGCACAATAAATTTGTCTCTTTTATCTTTCACTGGCTAACAATGAAGGTCAAATGTGGAACAGAGGAAGTAGCTAGACCACATATATACAAATTAACAGCATTAGGCAAGATAAATATACTTAATATCTGCTGATTCAGAGATCTGTAAAATGCATACCAAGCATGTTTTAAGTGAGAAATTCAGCGCATTTATTTCAGTTATGACTGTAAATTACTAGTGCAGTAAGAGAGAGTGAGAGAGATAGAGCAGATGGATGACGCACGTGATGAAAATATTAATCTGACTAGTCATGTCTTTTCCCTGTATCCATGACAACAGTGCAGAGACTTCATGGTCACCGGGTATTTAAGTCTGCTCCATTTAAGGGGAAAAACCTGTCAGCATCTATCTTGTCTATATCTGTCAAGTGATCCTGTGTTCTTTAGCAAGCACAATCATGTGGTTTATAGAAGAAAAAGGGGAAAACGAACAAACAAATGAATAAATAAGCAAGCTTCAACTGCTGAATTATTTTGTTTAGTTAGCAAGCAAGAATAACACAGAAATAGTGTGTGTAACACACCAAAAGTAAAATTTATAGTAACATATTTATTCACGTTAAAAAAGAGTGGAACACACAACCCACAACAACAGTACAGATTAGTGTGTGTGTGTGTGTGTTACTCATAATTGAGGTACTTGTATTTTTCCTAGTCCGCACGGTGGGGGGTTCGAACCTGCTAACGGGCTGCACAAGCGTATTTGTGTGTGGCAGCACAAATACATTAGATGTATCCCATACGCTCTGTGAGGCTCTAAGTTTAGCACTTTATGACCTAGTAACAGCGAGACTATGCTGCCCCCAGAGGTGACTCAATCAATTGAAAATATTTATTGATATAAACATAAAAGCAATTTAAAAAACTTAGGTCAGATGCACATCCTAAATACTATACATATAAACAACAATTAATACCAACCTGACAGGAATGCAAACTTCTTCTTCAACTCAGTTATGATGTGAATGGCATAGATAGGGCTTGTCTCCTGTTGCATAATCTCATCTTCAAACACAAATACAAGCTGTTAGTAATTGATCACACGCACCTATCTTGGGTTTATACACAATAAACCCTTGTATAACAATAGAAATTGGTCAAGCCTATAACTCAAACAATGGCTTTACTAATAATAAGACTGTGTAATATATAGTTTCTTGTCATTTTATATCCTGAGAAATAAAATTATTAATTATTAATTAATAAAATTAACTAAAAGTATTTATTTAATTACATTACATTTTTAAATCAATAAAAACAGAAGCTGTGAACTGCTAATTGTACTTCCCTAAAACTATTAGATCTTTATGTTGTCATTTGTTTGTTGTCAATTCTGTTTTAAGAATTTGAATAACATTTTTATTAGTCATTTGATGTTTGATTCAATTTTCAAAGTAATACTATTCAGATACCATATCTTTGGCAAGGTAGATGATTACCATATGAGAACACAAGATAAGATGTCACTTCCCCATTCAGCCATTTGCATCACTTATATGAACAATTGGAAGCTACCCTTCTATGTGTAAAAAAATAATGCATTAAACACTTCAGACTGTGAATCTTCAGCATAAAAAACATTTTGCCAGAAGGGCTCCCATACCCACAGACAGCTGAAACAAGTAAAACGATACACTATCTAATATAACCCTCCCTTACCTTAGGACATTCAGAACATATAAGTCAAAACAATGGTAGATTTTTTAAAGTAATGGTTAAACCCTTGGGACAGTTACAAAAACACACAGATAAAAAAAAGAAATTTGGATACATGTATCAATATAATAAAATCAGTCCTATTACCTCTGAAGTATGAGTTAATTTAAATCTTTCCAAAGACTTTGATACATTTTCTTTTAATTATCAAATATACTGTTTCATGCAATAATGCAGTTTTACCTAGTTTATTAAATGTATTTTTGATAATAATAAGACAAATGATCACATTATAATTGCATTATGTTGAATTATTAGGTCAGGAAAAATGTCTTTATTGCTATGTGACTTTTTCAAAGTTCAAGTTAATTTTTAATAATTAATATATTTAATATTAATATTTTAATTTAATGTATTTTCTAATTATATATTTGCTACAAGAAATAAAGTAAATAGCAGTAGATTGTGCAAAAAAACTAGTTTCATCCTAAACTTTCAAAAAGTTACTATGGCTTGGTATCTAATTACATGCAAACTTCTTAAGAGGAAGAAACTTGAAACTGTAGATGAAGGGCTACATAAGCACCTCTTTTCATTCAAACCAAACCAAACTTCTTTGTTCAGACAATATTAGATACAGTTCACCTACCCAAAATAACTCAAACTATACTAAAATTGTGTTCAAGTAATAATTTAAAATGTTGTTTTAATCATTGGGTAAGGTACATGTATTATTACATGTATTATGACTCATGATATAGTAGTGAAACAGTATACTGTATATACACTGTCATAAAGCATTTGATGTTTACAAATGTAAACACAAAAGGTTTCCATGATCGAGATGACATGCACAAACACACACAAACACAGTTCTGTAATCCCTTTTATAACTTACTGTGAAGTCGATGGCAGCAGACACATAAGCGGTAATATTTTTCCACCTCTTTAAGTGGAATTCGTATAGACCTCCCTCCATTCTTAATGTCCATCTCCAGATTCCTCTTTTATGTTTTCATGGTCTTATCGGACAGAGCTCTAGTGCAAAGCTTATGCGGGAACCTGCTACCTGAGACAGGTGCATCTTTCAGCCTCTTTCTCTCTCTCTCTCTCTCTCTCTCTCCCTCTTTTGAATAGCCCATGCTATGTAACTTCCCCCCCCAAACACCACTAACTCCTAAAATATCCTCTACTAGTCATTTACTCACTAATGAATGAGAGTCTGTGTCCATGTTTGTGTGTGTGTGTGTGTGTGTGTGTGTGTGTGTGTGTGTGTGTGTGTGTGTGTGTGTGAGTATGAATGGGAGTGTGTTAGATGTTATCAGAGTGATTACTGATAACAAAGACTGGATTCAGTCCTGGCCATTCTTAAGCTATTCAAGTATATTGGCTATTCATAATCATCACTGTGAAAAGTAAACACTACAGACATGATAACCTATATCTGTTGCTTTTCCTAATTAGGTAAGAATGTTTAATATTACGTAGATTTTATCACTTAGGTTGGCCTTTCCTAAATTAAAAATAAACTTGTGGCATAATTAAGACTCAGTTAGCATAGATAAAAATTTTTAACCTTGCTCTATTCATCTCATTTTAATTATTTTGGTAAACTGAATTGGGACATTGTAAATTACTTAGACAAATACATTTTTCCACTATAAACCATTTAAAATGACTCTTTAAGGTGTTTTTAAATGCTGCATCAGTAAAAAATACAAATTGCTTAATTTTTTATCAGAATGTTTCAACCATATTCAAAAACTTGCAATATAAATATAAATTTAAAATAAACATAAATTTTAATAAGATGGACTACAGTCTGTAATTATAGAACTACAAAGTCCATTCCTACAGTAAGTGAAACTGACCAAATGGAAATAAGTATTTGATCTCCCACTGATTTTAAAAGTTTGCACTCTGACAAATAATTAAACAGTCTATGATTTTTTATGCTAGCTTCCTTTTAACAGTGAGAAATGGAATATCAAAAAGAAAATCTAGAAAATGTAATAATATTTAAGTAAAAAAATATTTACATTTCATTTAGGGAAATAAGTATTTGATCCCCTTAAAAACCATGACTAATGTTGGCTCCCACAGACCACTGACACACCCTAATCTCAGTGCCAAACTAAGTCCCAAACTTTAACCTGTGTAAAAGGCCACTTGCCAACTAACTCAGTAACACTCAGTAACACAATTTCTCCACCATGGGCAATACTAAAGAGCTGTCTAAAGATGTCAGGCACAGAATTGTTGACCTACACAAGGCTAGAAAGGGCTACAAAGCAATAAGATGAGAATGTGACAACTGTTGGTGCAATTATTTAGAAGTGGAAGAAGTTCAACATTACTGTCAAGCGACCTAGGCCTAGGAGCTCCATGCAAGATATCACCTCGTGGAGTCTTATTGATTATGTGAAAGGTTAAAAATCAGCCAAGTACTACACGGGAGGAGCTGTTTAATAATTTCAAGGCAGCTGGGGCCACAGTCTAAAAAAACCCATTGGTAATACACTGAGACGTAATGGTTTAAAATCCCGCAGTGCAAAATTGATCTCTTTGGCCTCAACTCATCTCGATGTGTTTTGGGGTTGTTTTTCTTCTAAGGGCACAGGCAAACTTCACTGCATCGACAGGATGATGAATTGGGCCATGTATCGCAAAATACTGGGTGACAACTGCCTTGCTGCCCAGGGATAGATTGACGCCCCGTACTGGGTGTGTCTGCCCAGTGCCCGAAACTTTCTCCCCTGGATGGGCATGGGGAATCCCCCGCGACCCTAATATAGGAAAAGGGGAAGATAATGGATGGATGGCTGGATGGATGGACAACTGCCTTGCCTTCACCAGGGCACTGAAAATTTGTCATGGGTCGTGAATGGGTCATCCAGCACAACAATGACCTAAAACATGCAGCCAAGGAAACAAAGGAGTGGCTCCATAAGAAGCATATCAAGGTCATGGAATGGACTAGCCAGTCTCCTGACCTCAATCCCATTGAAAATCTATGGAGCGAGCTGAAGCTTCACATTTCCAAATGCATACCTAAAAACCTTAAGAATTTGGAGATGATCTGCAGAGAGGAGTGGGTCATAATTACTCCTGAAGTGTGTGCAAACCTACAAAAAATGTCTGACTGCTGTGTTTGCCAACAAGGGTTTTGCAAACAAGTATTAAATGATGTTTTACTAGAGGGTAAAATACTTATTTCCTTCAATGAACTTTTCAATGAAATATTTCTAATTTCATGTAATTTTCGCATGTAGTTGTCACTGTTAAAATAATGCTGGCATAAAATTATGAAACATTTATTTTTTTGTATTAACTTTTACACTCAGTGGGGCTCAAATACTTATTTGTATATCTAGATAGGTAGGTAGGTAGGTAGGTAGGTAGGTAGGTAGGTAGGTAGGTAGGTAGGTAGGTAGGTAGGTAGGTAGGTAGGTAGGTAGGTAGGTAGGTAGGTAGGTAGGTAGGTAGATAGATAGATAGATAGATAGATAGATAGATAGATAGAA
Organism: Corydoras sp. C115; assembly: GCA_019802505.1. NCBI lineage: Eukaryota > Metazoa > Chordata > Actinopteri > Siluriformes > Callichthyidae > Corydoras > Corydoras sp. C115. Next base: position 8,198,499 of record JAFMOC010000001.1, read on the forward strand.
CCAGTCATAAGTGAATGGCAATTATTATTTTTTAGTGTAGTCAGTGTAGTATTTGCAAACATTTAGATATTTATTACCTTTGTTTAAATGTACATTTTATATAAAACATCCAAAATACAGTTTTAAACAAAGATATACTTTGACAGCTAATGCATTTTAAAAGCATATGATATGATATAAGCAGTGAAAAAAATGGTTACACAATTAAATATTGTTTGATTTATAAACTATAAATAAAATACATTTAATTATGGTAAAACATATATGCACACACTGATAGAACAAGATGAATTTGCTTGCTTGTATTTTGGACATTTGTATATTTGGATGGACAGGTTACTTCTGTGGGGTGTTTGCATGGTTTTGCTGTGTTTGTGCGGGTTTCTTTCCACATTTCAAAAACATGCTAAAAGGTGAATTAAAGAAACAACCTTAATACTTGTCTGTGTGTCTGCTCTGTGATTAGCTGGCAGGGTATTTTTCTGTGCCTTTTGAGGCCTCTACAAGTGCTAGTATAGTTCCCGTTGTGTACTCTGACCCTAAATGGGATAGGCCAGTTAAAAACAAGCTAATTAATTATTTCTTGCTTTCAGAACTGGCAGTAATAATGTATACTTTTTTGAGAATACAGATTTTAACATGTAAACGCTCTCTCTCACATATATGGTTTTATAGACACATTGAAACCCAGAAAATATATAAGTGATGGAAATGACAGTAAATAAAAAGTAGGCACAAAAACACAATATATGAAATTATGATGAATTCAAGTGTCCGTGTATTTCCACATTCTTTTTAAAATGCAGGATTTTAACAAACATTTATTGACTTGTCAGCTTCATTACATGAATTCCCCAAATGAATTCATGGGCATAGCTCTAGATGAAGACCTAAAAAACAAGGATACATCACAGCAGGAAAGAAAATCACAAAAAAGGTGTTTGGGCCACACATACATGCAGTCTTACCAATGTTATGACTGACATAGCTTAATCTACGCAGCAGCTCTTGCACTACCTTCTTCTGAGTCTTCACGCACACCATCGCCATTCCTCAATCTTTCAGAGATTGCTGAGGAAAGGAGAAAGGGGCAGCCAGATATATCCTGATACCTGAGCATACAGTATCACATAGCTACGCACAGAATCACAGATGGTGTCGAAGGATGATAAGGGTCTGTGCAAGCGAGAGAGAGAGAGAGAGAGAGAGAGAGAGAGAGAGAGAGAGAGAGAGAGAGAGAGAGAGAGAGAGAGAGAGAGAGAGCGCATCGGAGCAGACAAGAGCAAATGCATGCAAGTGCATAGAACATGAAAAGCTAAATCTGTCTTTTGTTGCCCTCCCTAGGTTTTGGCTGCAATTGCACTCAGTATACTGCTGAAAAGTCAATACAGTAATCATCTATAGAAAACATACCTCTTTAAAATAGTCATTTTCACTGTCAGAAATAAAAGTAAATGTGAGTAAATGTGTGACACTAAACTCCCTAAGGCTAATTATTGGAACTCCAAAAACTATATGTACTTTTTGAGAGCCAAAACTGCATGGATAAAAGTATTGAAATACTTACATGTTACAGTGGTGGATGCTTTTCTGATGTTCTATTATAAATTGATTTTGCTTTATAGCTATAACAGCTGTAGTTATGTAGTATGCCCGTAGCCGTCTTTGCAAATTTAATTTGAAAGCACATTTGTAAACATTGTATTACTAGATTGCTACGAGTTTACTTATGTTAAAGTGAATTTTCAGACAATACTTTAGTGGGCCATTATCAAGAATGCCCTTTAATTTACCAATTTTCTTCAAAAACATTATAGAAAATAATTCTTATATTTCTCAAAAATATATATTTCTGGTGTGTGTGTGGGGGGGGGCGTGTGTGTGTGTGTGAGGGAGAGAGAGAGAGAGAGAGAGAGAGAGAGAGAGAGAGAGAGAGAGAGAGAGAGAGAGAGAAAGAAAGCTTCTGTAACTGAATTGCGAGGCAGTTAGTGTGAGTGAATGTGTGCTCTGTGATGGATCAGCACCCGGTCCTGGGTGTATCTGGTCAGCGCTTGAAGTTTTCTCCCCTTAATTTGCATGGGGAATCCCCTCGTGACCCTAGTAGCGGATTAAGCAGAAGATGTTGAGATGAGATAACCTCGAAATTATTATTATTATTATTATTATTATTATTATTATTATTATTATTATTATTATTATTATTATTATTATTATTATTATTATTGCATTGCACTTCTAACTGGAAGCTCAAATAAATTACTATATAAATGTTAATTAATTCAGAATTCACTTGACACATGCACAGTGTGTTATAATTGTATTTGTAAACGGCATTCAATTTAAGTTGGCCTTTATGATTAATGTGTTTTATTTTGCATGGCCTCTAAATTGCATGTTTGCGTCACTTCTTAAAAACACACTTTTATTTTGACGTTAGAGTACTACAGCGCTGCCGCATGACTACACCTCCCAGCATGCATTAGGGATTGGGTGTCGCTTCCAGTCTCGCGGGCTTTGTTTGGTTATGGCGGCAGGTTTGGAAACTCGGGAAGAGTTGAGTGAACAGCGCTCAGCTTTAAACCTCCCTGCTTTCCACCAGATTCAGGGTAAGTTCGCGTGTGCTTCTTACGTTGTGCTTGTGTTTTGTGTTTAAATGCACGACTGATTCCAACTTCCGAAACGCACTAATTGCTGAAAGTTCTCAAAGTTAGTGTAGTGTAGTGTAGTGTAGTGTACGGCTTCAACGATTTACACTTGTTTAGCTTTTGTTTCGTTACGTTGTATAGTTCTGAATAAGGCCACATTTCAGCTTTATTTAAATGAAAGCATCTCCTGTTTTTCACAACATTCCAGCTCTTATTTGTAATCGTGAAGTCAACGTCATGTATAACGTCTAGCTTTTAATATTGCAATTGTAATGTTAATAATTATGCGCATGTCTCTCACTTTATGGCAGATTTCAGAAAACGTTCTTATTTCAACAACTGATGAAATGTCACAGCAGTTGTAAGGTTTCCTGTGGCTCCAAACTTTTTGACACACCGTACAAAACCTGAAAACTGTACCGATGCTCAAGACAGATTATTTATCTCAATGAATATGGTGATATTATTTTAAATCAGCATGAATAGAGCTATATTAAAGTTTGAACTCATCATAAAAATCATTCAATGCAGATCTGATACAAAGTCACAACACTCAAATACCTGTATTTTGTTAGTTTAAAAAAAAAAAAAAATATATATATATATATATATATATATATATATATATATATATATATATATATATATAACAAAATGATTTGTGTACTTGTAATGATTGTGTATTTTCTGTAAGCTGAAGCACTTCTGATTACTTTTTAATTATTTTTACTAAAATCAAATAATTCCTGTAGATTCTTGTCCTTTATTTGTTAAATTGTGTATTTAGAAAACTGTTTACATTTTTACAGGGTGTTACAGGGTTTTTTTTGTGGCAGGACCATGTCATCTCCAGCTGGACTACAAACCCAGTCTCAGTTTCTCTCACGCTGGGTGCCGAGCAGCTCTCATGCTGGTGTGCTCATAAGCAAATCACCTGGAGAAATACCATCTGTCGGCAGCAACTGCTGCTCACCAGATATGGAAGTATCAGCCGAGGACTCCTTCTGTTCTGAATTTACGCCCTTACCAGTCTCAGTCAGCAGCAGCTGTGATAGTTTGGACTTATTGGGATTAAAGGGGAGCCCTGGGACTGATCTCTCCAGTAATGTCCTGGATCTGACTGGCCATGGGAGACGCAATCCACACCTGTTGCTAAATCAGCTAGAACAAGTAAGTTAAGGGAAGTGGTGAATCAGATGAAATAAAACAATTAGAAATCATTTGTGGGATACATGGGGTAGTCATAGGCTTGTGGTTAAGGAACCGCCCTTGTTACCCGAGGGCCCCCTGTTCAAATCCCCTCAAGAAGTGCCGTGGCTAATGTGCCCTAACCCCAGTTGCTCCCTGGATGCTATGTACTAGTGTAGAGTCACTTCAGTAGTGTGTGTATAAGTGTGTTTTACTTTATGGATGTGTTATTTGTGGAGGACAAATTCCTCTGTGTGTAAAGCACAGTAGGCAAAATATATCTCTTAATTTTTTTTTTTTTTTTTTTTTTTTTTACAGCTACTCAACAGACAGATTGGCTTTCTCTCACATTGTCTTTTCTAAGCATCATAAGCTGCTTTATTTGTTTATTACATTTCTTAACTCTCTAGCATTACTTTTAATGGCTATATGAGCAAATTCTATTAGCAGGTAATGTGCCATGAATGTGCCATGTTTGTAATGGTGTCATTCTGTAATGACAGTAGCTGCATTATGTTTAAACTGAAACAAGCAACAAAATCCCATAAAAATAACAATGGGAAATGATTACAAATAATGTTAGCTTTAGACAACTAAATATTAATTTGTCATCTTTATAGAGCCTCATATGCAAACATGAAGTGCAAAGTGTTATAATGGTGGCATTATTCTCTCTGCCTGGAGATCTAAGTCACAGTTCAGCAGCTAATCATCCACTTGTGCTGTGGCACTCTATATTTACATGGTTGTTATTTTGCCTCCAGTGTGTGCAGTAATATATTTTATTGTATGATTAATTTTTCTTGCTATGCATTGAGTCGATTTACAGCATACATGCATGCATGCATAATATTTAATGTATCATCAAAAGCTATTTTAACTCTTGTTAATGTGACCTATCCACATATTCTTCTCATAAATGTGCATGACGTGTGAGCTACATTTTATCAGAGACACAGCTAGAGGCGACTTTCAGCACAATATTGCTCACTGCAGCTGATGTTTGACAAGGATTTGCTGCATACAAACGCTTTTCTGACTTCCAAACTCAATCTCTTATTTTAAGTTTTGGTGCCAGATATTTCAGTGCAGTTTTAGAGGTCTTATCAATTTTCAGCGGCATGTGAAGGACCTATAGCATAGTTCACTGGCAATATTAATTTTAGCTCACTATGCTATTAATATATGTAACTTTGTTAAGGTGTATATTTATGTATTAGGTATGAATATTACTGTACATATTATGTTTGTGGGAGAATCATTGCTCTTTTACTGACTTGAACCACCTCAGTTTTTCACACCATTTCTAAGCTCTCATCATAGTGATCGTCACTAGTGAGAAATTATGGGGTTTTATTATTTTTAATTAGTTAACTCGGCAGGGATCAGATTTTCAGTTCCAAACTAAGTTTAGAAGATTTATCTTTGTTAAAGTTTCTGTTCTTTAGTCTCATTGTACTCATGCTAATGTTTATTGGTTTAAAGATTTGTGATTGTGTCACGTCATCCTGTAAATTTACATTCTTCATTACTTTAGCTAAAACAGTTACAACAACAGATGCAGGAGCAGCTCAAAGCTCATCAGCAAGTGCAATTACAAACATTGCAATATGAACAGAAGAGACTTTTGGGAATGGTGCAGACCGCCACAGGTAGGTTTTACAAAATCCTTTGCGTGCATTAGATCTATTTTTTATAAAATGTAATTTATCAGCATTCAATCTAGAAGGTTCTTTAATAAATATGTAAATTAGTTCATTGATTAAAAATAGCCAGGCTAATAAATTGATGAGTTTCTCGAAATATATGGAATTGAACATCTAAAAACATTCCTCCAAACTTAAGTAATTTAAATGTTGTTACTTCTTGCCATTGTATCAGCCTAATGTTATGATAATTTACAAGGCTTGTAAAATCTAATCCATCCATCCATCATCTTCACTTCGGCTTAATCCTCTACTAGGGTCGCGTTGGGGGGTTCCCCATGCCCACTAAAATATAATCATTGCTTGTGTATACAGGTTCACTATTGTCAGTAACAATTAAGATTTACCATTTACGATCTTTTAAGATTCTCATTCTCTTTTTGTTTTCACAATATGAGGTTAGCAGACTTCTGTATTTAATTGAATTTCTTGTGCATTTAGCAGAATCCAACAATAAAAATCAAGCATGCCACAACAATACAGGGAGTGTGCAAGTAGGTCCCGAGACAATGCACACAATACAGGTTCAGGTCACAAACCAGCTGCCCATGGAAGAAAATACTACACAGGGTATTGTACATTCATAATTACTTAATGTTGTAGTCGATTGAATGACATAATTTGAATCTTTTTAAACTGATATTTTTTGTACGTAGTTTGATCAGTGTTTGTGTTTTATTTATATATATATATATATATATATATATATATATATATATATATATATATATATATTACATATTATATATTACATATTACATATTACATACACAGTCATGGCCGAAAATGTTGGCACCCCTGATTTTTTTTTTTTTTTTTTTTTTTTTTTTTTTTTTTGCAGAAAATGAAAGTTTCTCCCAGAAAATTGTTGCAATTACACATGTTTATTTCCTATATATATATTATTACAGCAGGTTGTAAAAGCATGAATATGTTGTAAAACTTTGACCTCTTGATTGCTGTTTTTCATTTGTCCTAATTTAATAGATTCTGAATTAGGTCTAAATTAGGAAGGTCTTTTGTTTTAATAATTAAAATTGTTTCATTTTGCATGTGATGGTTTTGTGTGTTCTTATGAATTGATTAGCCCATAACACTTTTTTTTTTTCTTTTGTTAAGGATAAAATGAACTAATAAAAGTATAGAACATGGTGCATTTGCTACCTTTCATATAAATACAGTTGGAAGTTAATAATTTGTTCTCAGCTGTTATGTTGCTTCACTACTGAAGTATCCATGCTATCATTTTCAAACAGCAGTTATGTAAAGACATTAATTATTTATATCTATTAATACTTGCTTTCTGTGAATAGTTTTATGTTTTCATTTACCATTCATGACATTTTTATGCTTTGTCAGCCAATTTTTATTCTATTGCCCTGATCAAAGCATTGTTTCTTTGTGGCCTGTGATGGTTTTCTTTTCATATCTTAAATATGTATTTTTATATAAACAGGGTCAAATGCAGAACAAAACAATTCCGAGTCCTCTTGTGATTATGAGTATGAAGACACACTACCGACCATAATGGAAGACAAACATATGAACAGGAAATATTGTGAAACAGGATCCCCTGACAGGCAGGTGTTCTTGTTATTGAATAAGAATTTTATTGCCTTTTACTGGTACTAGATCCAAAAAAAGAATTTAAAAAAGATTTGGTCTTTGATATTCTGTAATATTTATATTTGTAAATGGCTTTTGTCATATTGATTCCTGTTACAAACAACTATTCCTCTATGTGATTTGGAATTTTCCTAGGCCTATCAGAGCAGGTCTTGGAGGAAAGACATTTGAGGAGATGCTAGATGAGCAGCTCAAACTGGAGAATGAAAAGCTCAACCAGATATCTGTAAGGTTATAATAATGCTGTTAGTCAATGTGTCCTGAAATGCAGAGAAAGTTTATGCAAAATCATAAGAAAGCTGTGATCCTTTGTTTGAATTTGTACACTGTACTATTATTAAATTCACAAGGCTAAGGCCTAAGAAGTGTGACTGCTTCAGTAAAAGCAGCACATTTATGGCTGGCTATGATTTGAAAAAAAAAAACTGGATATGAAAAATGCTTGAATACCAGCAGCAGTAGTTTACAAAATCCATATCTCACAAATGGTGTAAATGTTCATTATGGAACGCACCATGTTTGGCAAAGAATACATGTATAAAACAACACTCCAGATCAACTTTCAATTGGATAAATGTAAATGTTTTGTAAAATGTTTTGTAAAACAATTTACTCCATGTTAAACAAGTACATTAAAATGTGGAGGAAATGTGCAACTAAGCTTTTATCCAACAAAATAAGGTCTGGTCTGGTCCAGACCTTAACCCCGTTGAGATACTGTAGAAGAAAGTATTAGTATAAACAAATAAGCCAAATAAGGATTTAAAGGAGAGGTTATATACCCTACCCCAAGTTTTGTTCTTAATTTGAGAAAGAAAATATTGTAAATTAAATGGAATGCAAACCCTGAACAGCATATGCATTTCAAATATAATTAAGGACTTTCTATTAAGGATGCTTATCTGTTAAAATATTTCATTTGTAGGAGACTCCTGTTAAAGCTGGGAAAGTTAAGAGGCCATTTCTAAAGAGAGGTGATGGCTTAGCCAGATTTACAGGAAGCAAAGCCAATCTACCCGTCAGAGACCAAGAGATTCACATGAAGGTCAAAACTGCACCAAACAATAATAAGTTACCATCGCAGAACCTGATTGTTCAGTCCCACCAAAGAACAGTAATAAGAAAACCACAGAAATCAGCAAGTGTTATAACACAGCGAAAAACTGCCGTGCTTATTAAAGAAAACCCTAACGATAAGAAATCACTTCCATTATCCAAAAAACATGTAGCTTTTGTTTCTGGATGCCGCCAGAATATAAGACAAAAAGTCCAGAACATGACCAGTGGACAACACCACAGCAAGGGACATGTGAATTCAAAACCTTATCCAAAAGTCAGTGGTGAAATTCATGTTGCCATGGAAAATGAAACAGCATCAGTGCCATTTCAGGTCACACACAAACAAAGTGTGCATATCGCAGAAAATTCTTTCGATGTGTGGCTTAAAGAACGTGGTGAGCATTGGGAAAAAGACAGAAGGCTGGAGTGTGTGGAACTTGGTGAGTTTGAGTTACTTGAGAGAGCAGCAGATGAACTCTCATTTTCTAGCAATTCATCCTTTGTTAAAACCCTTCTTCAAAGAGATGGCAGACGTCTGTCCTCCACTCCAGTCAAATCACCTCCAAAGACCTTATTTTCTGACCAATGCACCGATGGTGCCACAGGTTCAGTGCAGTCGTGTGTCAGTAAGGAACTCAATCCACCTCCTGTAGAGAGCAAAATAGTAAATCGAGTGGAAAGTGCAAATCCGAATGAGGTAATCATTGAGGCATCTCCAGATGAAGAAGAAGATGACAGTTCCTCATTGTGTAGCAATACAGTGTTCTATCAGTCCGATGCCATGAAAAATGTGCAAGAGCCATTCAGCCGCTGTTTCCAGGTATCTGCACCGCCATATGATAAGCGCTCTTATGAGGACAGAGAGGGAGCGCACAGCCCAGAACTGGAAAATGAGGTCAGTGAAAACTCGACACTGGTGGAGGACAGGGGTCATATGGTATTTGATGATGAAGACACATGGAATGAGTCTGAGGATTTAAGCTACAGTTCACTAAAGGTTGATGATCAGCCTTTAAAGAGGAAAGTGGCATTCTCAAAACGATCTGAGTGCAATGGACTTTCTGTCAAACCATTAACCAGTGAAGCAAAACCTCCACCCACATGTCCATTGGTTGCTAAGTTGTTCCCTGCTTTAAAGCCAAAGTCATGTGCCCCTGAACCTGTACTGTCAAATCCTAAAGAGCACGATGAACAAGACACAGGTAATTACTAAAACTTTAGGACCTTTGGCTTAATCACTTGTCTTTATACTGCCAATATCAGCTTCATTATACATTAAGTTATATTTTTATACGGTGGTCCAAGTGTACCATGAACATATCAGTAACTTAAAACAATCAAATAACTAATTAAAATTATATACAAGCGTTTCAGAAATAACTAATAAAAATAAGACATTATTCTCTGAATTCATTAACAGTGTTCATGTGAAGAACCAGCATCCTTCTCTTCTGATCACACACACGATATTAGTGCCAATAGTGCCCCCATGTGGACATTTTTATTAACATGCACTGGTGGAGTTCACACCAGGTGCTAAGACATTAAAAGAATATTATAATTATATGGGCCAATAACAATAACCTGACACTTAAGACATTACAATGAAAAGATGTTTGTCTGAAATTATTATCTGAACAGAAACTTACAATACAAACTATAATATTTGAAAAACCCTAATGAGTATATAAATACATATATATAAATAAATAGCATTTATTAAGCAATAGGTAAAAAAAAACATAGACCTTTCAGATTTTGGCAAAGCAAAATTAATTTCAATAGTTAAACACAATGAGTCCATATTTAATGGTGATCCATGTTTAAAGACTATAATACAATATGGCTATACTTTTATTTCCCTATAACATAATCGTTATGTCATCCAGCTTCTTCAAAGTTACTCCGTGAGCGTTTGGTGGAGCTGGAGAATGAGATTGAACGATTCAAGTCTGAAAATGCAGCACTAAGTCGACTTCGACTGGAAAACCAGCAATGTAAAGAGAGTTTAAGGTATGAAATCATTCGTATTTACAGAATACCTCTGATCCTTCTTTGTAATGAAGTATGATGATGAATCTGAAGCAGTCATCAACTTTGTAGTATAACCTGAACTGTTGTACCTATATAATGCAAATTGTCTTTCACTAAAATATCAATATTAGCATTTACATCTAAATTCAATGTTTGCCTTTACCGTAAAAGTGATTTAATTAGCCATGCAAACTGTGAATGTTGCTATGTTGCCTATAGGAAAGAGAGGGTTGCGTTTGAGCAAAAAATGACTGAAGAACTTGCCAAATGGGAAGAGTTTAAGCGTGAGGAAAACAGAAAGCTCCAGCGTGAAAAGAAGTTGTTTGAAAAACATGCAGCAGCTGCAAGAGCAAGGCCTGATAAACAAGAACGAGACGAAATACAGGTTTTCATTACTGTTTTTAACATGCTTGTGTTTATAAATTTCTGTTCTGTAGCAGTTTAACATTGGAATCTATGTTGAAATCATTAGTCTTTGAAGCAGCAGCTGAATACTCTGCAAGAAGATGTCAGGAAGCGAGAATCCCGCTGGAGCAGCACTCACAGTCGCCTCAGGCAGCAGCTGGACACTCTTAGTGCTGAGAACTCAACTCTTAGAGACCAAGTCCGTACACTAGAGAAACTTCGTCTTAGTACCTGGAAAAATGCAGAAGCAGAACAAGAACGAGGCAGGACCACTGCGTCTGGCAGTAACACTAAGAGAACAAAATCTAAGGTACTTGTTAACAGACATTTAAAATTGATTAGAAACCAATTACAGCTGTAAATTTATATATTTTATATCTCTAGAGCCCTTCTGCCAACATAACAAACTGCTCATCTGAAAGTTGTAACAAAAGGATGGAAAGCCCTGAGGGTGTAAATCCTCCTAATGCTCCAGCCAAGCCTTCAAAGATAAATTCAACAGGTTTGAGTATAATTTATACATCAACTCTGCCTACTTTTAAAGAGCCTACAAGTTACCAGCATATAAAAATATAAAGTAATACAGTAGCTCTATGTCCTGTAGATTGTATGAAAAACAACTCGAGTAGCAATTTCCAGCTTCACCATATATTCTGGAATAAACTTTTGTCCTTAAGGTACAAACTGGCAAATGGAGCCCTGTCCAGTACGTCCTCCAATTCAGATTTCAGATACACTGTCTGCTGAAGGAAGGAGCCAAGAGTCCCATCTAATCAGAAACACAGCTCACTCACAAACGGTCTGTATGATTTCAACACAAGCTCTGAAAGTTCAGTGTGCCACCTAAAGCATCCTGATTTACCTTTGAATGCATGATTGTTCTCAGGAAATTGTCATTGCAGAGGTCATCAAACCAACAGAGAGGGGACAGAATGAAATCACACACACCGATGGCAAGGTGTGTTCATGTGGATGTTTTTTTTTTTTTTTTTTATAGACAGTCATTACATACCACTGAAGCTTATGTCTGTATTAGATTGAGAAGCTGCTGCCTGATGGAGGAAGACTCATAATTTTCCCCAATGGCACACAGAAAGAGGTATCTGCAGACGGGCTGTCAGTCAGAGTGACGTTTTTCAACGGAGACATCAAACATGTCATGCCAGATCAAAGAGTGGTGAGACAATTTGTCAAGTGATTGATTAGGTGCCTCATGTACAGTATATGCTAATGTTTAAGTGTTCAATGGAACGAAATTAAAGAGAAGTCGACATATTATTGTACAATACTATAAAATTTTAGGCGTCACGGAGGCTTAGTGGTTAGCACATCCTCCTCCCAGCCCTGGGAATTGAGGTACAAATCCCAATCTGGGTGTTTCCATGTTCTCCCTGTGCTTTTCTCCAGGTTCTTTGGTTTACTCCCACACTCCAAAAACGTGGGTTTTAGATGAGTTGAATGCTCTAAATTGCATATTATATACATAGTTATGAGCCTGTGTGTGAGTGTGACCAGCGATAGCTGCTCTGTCCTGAGTGTATCTGCCTAGGGCTTGAAACATTCGCCTCTTTATGGGCATGACCAACCACCTAGTGGAGGTTTAAGCAGAAGAGTTATATTATAGTAAACTATATTTTTTGTGTTTGTACGCGTGCTAACCATTCTGTCTGAACCTTGTATATAGACCAGTTTAGAGTTATTCTGATCCGTAGTTTCATGGTGGGGGGGGGGGGGGGGAGGCAGATTTGTTTACCCCAACTAGCAATTTAACCTGGGACCTGCTTGCTGTGAAGTGGTAGCACTAACTGCTGCACCACTGTGCGCTGTCTGTTAATTAACAATTTAACAACTTTCAATGGCAATGTCAGCAGAAAATATCGTTTGAATTAAATTACTACAGTAATCTATAGTTAGTGCACATATTTTTGGTCTCATTTGGTTCTCATAGGTATTTATAGAAAAACACCAATTGCATTCACTTTACAACTACCTTGTACAGTGTAAATTTGGAATGACCATAAGGTCTGTCTGTCATAGGAGCACCTTGTTGCATTAATTTTTATGCAAATACTCTTTTTTTTATTATTATTTTTTTTACTTTTAGTTTGTTGTTTCTTTTAAATTACATAATGTAGCTTGTTTCTTGGTGCATGCTGATGAATCCGTGGAAATGATAAAATTAGTGCAAAAAAAAGCTCAATTGGAGCCCTGTGTATGATACTGTAGCCCAAAAATGCCAAATATAATGACTAATATAATGTAATGCACAAACATACACATTGTAATTCATAAAGCACATTATTAATTTTGACCAGTGCATGCGCACCACTTTTGTGCATTTCTGTCTATAGAGATGTCTAACACCTACCATTATTATTGGAAACTGACTTTATAAACACTTGTAATTCATACTTAGTGAAATGGCTTGAATTATTCTGGCTGGTATTACCTTGACTGCATAAATCCTCATATTAGAAAATGTTGTATTATTAAATGTTTAGTATTTCACTAACTGCCATTTGCCAAATGAAAGGATCAATGTATTTTAAACAATGTGTAAAATGCTTTTAGCTTTTACTGAATCAGAATTGAAACTGCTTTAAATTTCTTTTATATAACTATGATTAAAAAAAAAAAAAAAAAAACTTTGCCTAAGGTTTAACAACTACAATTAAAAAAATCAATAAAAAACTGTGGTACTATAAACCTTCAGATTTATTTGTTACATAAGTTTGCAGATACAAATGACCAGTGAAATAAAATGATTCAATTTGCATTATAACCAATAAAAGACATCTGTCTGGGTAAATCTGAATAAAAAGCTGCTTTTGACTGCACTAATAACTTTTACTGCATAATTTTTGGTGAACACTTGTTTGCTTGCTGTTGTGCTGTGAAACAGAGAGGAACCTTGTTGATGTTGGGCTTTAATTGAATTTTTTTTCTTTACTTGGGTCAGTCAGTCAGCTCAATTTTGAACATTGTGTACTTGATATCTTGCAATAGCAAGAGGTTTGTGGACGCTGGTGGCTATGCGGAGTTCCTCTCATTGCTCCATAAAGTTGTTTTAATGACTGTGCGATGCAAACTGCTCCAGAAGAAAAGCTGTTATCTGTGGTCTGTGAAACTTTCTTCTGACCATAACCTTTTGCTTTATTTTCAAGGTCAGAATTGAAAATGTAATTAACTGTATACATTATAACCATGAGACTTTCCATAGTTTTTAAATTTATCTTTTAATTTGGACGAGTATAAATTGGATTTAATGTCTTCACCCTCTTTTCAGATTTACTATTATGCTGAAGCACAAACGACACACACCACTTATCCTGATGGGATGGAAGTGCTTCAGTTTCCTAACAATCAAATGGGTAAGAACTGTTCCTACTAAAAGCAAGTTAAAGAATCACGAACCAGTTTGGTATGTCTGTTTTTCACTTGATATGTTTCAGAAAAACACTTTGTTGATGGTCGCAAGGAAATCACGTTTCCTGATCAAAGCATCAAGAATCTTTATCCTGATGGAAGAGAGGAGTGTGTACTTGCAGATGGCACAATAATCCAGCAGAATCCGTAAGTACACTTTGTTTCAAGTTATGATTAGATTTTAATTTCAGCATGAAATACTTTTTTTTAATTTAAGAAAATTATTTAAAAAAAAAATAAGGCCAAGACAGGCTTAGTGTTAATCGGGAATCAGCTCGCTATTTATATATTTTTCTGTATTTTTATTATATAAAGAAAATCACACCTTAATATGAATGTAAAGTGGTCAGAGGACAAATGGCTCAGTCAATCAGAATCAAGGGCTGGAACTACTTGTTTTATAATTGTTTTTATGTCAGTCCTGTACTTGTGTGCGTGCGTGCGATTTGGTTTCACCAGGCATTCAATGGCTTAAAATTTAGCACAAATGTTAGACTCTTATAGATTTGAGTAGATTATAATGGTGAAAGTCTTTGTTTTATTTATCTTAGAGCTGTAAATGAAATTTCAATTTATATAAGAGGATTATTCAAATTAATTAATATTTGCTTTTAATCACATGCACTACTTATCTATTTGGTCTCTATCAGTTTGTATGGCTTCACACCTGCATGAAACAGGTGCAATGTAATCCCTGCTGGTATCTTTTCTGACTACAAAATATAATCTCACTGCATGAATTACCGACTTATTAAAACATCACTGCAGTGTTTCATTTAATCAGTTGACAGTAACACATCACCCTAATAATTCTTGCTGTGTGGTGATCTGACCAAAAACTTGGAAAAAGGAATGGACATTATGGAGTGAAACTGATGAAATGTAGTCTTTAATTGTAAAACTACAATCATCTATCTTGACCACTAATGGAATAACTATAATAGACTGTGAGTGTGTGGTGAATAAAATGAATTCATCCAGCTGAGGCAGTATGAACATGGAATTAAAATACTTCTCTTATTTAGAGATGGCAGTAAGCAAATCCAATTCTACACTGGTCAGCGAGAACTTCATACAGCAGAGTTTAAGAGAAGAGAATATCCTGACGGAACCGTTAAAACTGTTTACTCAGACGGGAGGCAGGAGACGTGCTACCCCACTGGACGTGTGCGGCTCAAAGACCCTCACGGGCGGATCATCACAGACTCCTAGGCTTCTAGTTTTTTTGTTTTGTTTAAAGAAAAGCACTTGGGTGCTATGTGTTATAAATGAATGAAGTATTTATGTGAAATGTATATTTCTGTGAAATAAATATATTTTTAAGTTATAATAATGACTGAAGCCTTTGAAGTTGCTCTTGAACTGAACTTTACTGGTTCTGTATCTTTCATTCAGATCCATTAACATGAATAAAAGTAATTCAACACTGCAAACTTCAACATAAATAGTCAGTCATTCTTAAAACAAGAACTTAAAACATCAAAGAAAACACAAACTTAAAACTTCTTTCAGCAGCTGTCTCATCTAGACCAACCAGGAGAAACATTTACATAAGATATGGAATCAAATAAGCTGTAATTAAAGTAACACCGTGTATACACCTACATTTTACTGATAAACAGCCAGACCTTTCTCCACCAGGGGGATATGCACCAACATGCCATTTGCTTTGTGCAGGAACACAGTCAGCTTTGGCTTAAAGGCCTGAAAGGAGGGGAAAAGATCAGAGTAAATAACATTAATAAACGGAAATCAGTAAATTTAATGATTAGTGACGTTTATTCAGCATCATTTATGTGGAATCTGTTTAAAGAGCTGCTAAAGACCAAAATCACAAGTTGAAATTATGTTTTTGATCAAGTTATCACTGCTTACTAGGGCTGTATTCAACTACAGATTTTCGTAGTCGAATCTGATTCGTCAGATTTTCCCTATAGTCGACTGATAGTCGAATCAGTTAAAATTTCACCACAAGATGGCGCTATAAGCATAGTTTTTAAAAAAAAAAATTTTATATTTTACTTGTTTTTCTAACAAAAGAAAACCTTTTTTTTTATTTATTTTTTTTCTAGAAATTAGGATGATTTTATTTCACAAAAGGCTATATATATAACGAAAACAAAGACATTTCATGTAAAAACTAATGCTTAGCAGCAGCCATGTGGTCAAAATGGTACATTCGCCTATGAGGTTCATAGTCGACTACGGTTCTCCGAATCGAATCGTCGAATCAGCGAATATTGCAGCTCACCCCTACTGCTTACTCACATAAGTAAAAGAATCCACCGCTTTCACTTAATATTTTTGAAATCCTAACTAAAATGTCAATAGTATTAATTACACACTCAATTCTCCTGCCAGTAATAGACATTTTACTTCATGACTTCATGCAGCTCCTCATTCATTGCAAGAATGCTACAGCGATTACCTTACACGACTTAAATTTAAAAAAGGTAACGGTCATTTATTTTTTTACATTAACTCATTATTGCACTGAGTCACTGGGTCACAAAGATCCTCAGCATTTGCATTAAGCATTTGCACAAAATGCCAGGAAGAGTGAAGTTTGTTCAAGTTCACTTATTTATATAGTGCTTTTTGAAAGAGCTCATGTAGCTCAATGTAGCTTTACAGTATTTTAATTTTGGTGCATTCAATTTACCTTGCTCCATGCTTATTTTGGACTGTCAGAGGAAACCGAAGAACCCGGAGGAAACCCACACGGACACAGGGAGAACATGAAAACTCCACCCAGATTGGGATTCGAACCGGGAATCCCTAGTGCTGAGAGGCAAACGTGCTAACCACTAAGCCACTGTGCCGCCCACAACAATAACAACAAAATATATATATGTATTTTGTTATTGTTTAAATAATCGTCCTGTTGAGGAGAAAAGTAAAAATTTGATTGTACAGGGAAATCTGTTTCCTCACTGTGCATATGAGAAATGCAAAGTGCGTGTAAAAATAACCCGCTATGCTAGTTCAATAGAAATCAGATTCAGTTCATCAGATCAGTGTGTGTGTGTGTGTATGTGTGCGGGCATGTCAAACACACACATACCCACATTCTCCTTAAAAAACATCTCTATATTTACAAGGCAATGAAATCCCAACCAGTGTGAAGTAAGACTTTTTTGTACATGCAGTAAACATGTTTGTTTGGATGTATAAAGATCACAGTTTCCCAGCAGTCAGTTATGGTTTAAATCAAAGGGCAAATAAAATTCTACAGTGTAGCTGGTTTTCTCCATAACTACTGACTTGTGGTGTTCTCATTTGTAAGTCTCTTTGGACATTTCTGCTAAATGACTAAATGTAAAATACTTGTTTTTGGGCATAATTTTTTGTTTTTGTTTTAGTACCTACTTGTGTTCTCGCATTTAAAAAAATAAATAAATAAACCTAATTAAATAAAAAGCATCTACATTACATTTAGTCATTTAGCAATGCAAGTCATAATGGCATTTTACTTTTACTGGATGAGAAATTAATTTATTGAAGTTACTGTGCTTTGTTGGCATGTCTGCCTGTTGTATATGCCCAATGACTACATAACATTTTACAGTAAGGCTTTGATGCCTACCACCACCACAGCACATAGTGGTCCATGTAGCAGGTCAATCATCTCTGTCAAGGCCTTCATGCTCCATTCAGGTTGGTAAGGAATGCGATCTTCCTCCTCTGCCAGAAGAGAAGGCCTAAAACCTGCCAGCTGAACACGCGTCACCTGACATGGGAACTGGAGGAGTGACTGAGGCAATGAACGCAATCTAGCACACACAACAGTAATGTAAGAATGTGGTAAATCTGTCAAATAAATGTTAGTACATTAAAAATAAAAAAAGTGAGCAGCATGTTACTGTTGCAGCTGTTAGAAGTTGCGCTTGTTTATATGATCTCATTATCTACTGCTTAATCTTCATACCCATACAGGGCAGAACATTCCAGGCGCTCAGCAGATACATTTAGGACACGGTGACGATCTATAATCTAAGGCACCAAAGTTTGCTGAGCATTAACACACAGTTTGGAAATTCAGAGATTGCATTAAGCTTGGTAACTGAATTTAGCTGACTTTTCCTCATTTTAATTGTTGACATGTCTCAGAACTAAATTACAAAACAAGGTCTGAATCTATTCTTTTTTAAAACATGCCCTGGGCAGGGACACCTAGGACAGGACGCCAATCCATCAGTGGGCACACAATTATACATGGACAATTTAGAGCAGCCAATGATTCTTGAATCCATGTCTTTGGACTGTAGGTTTTCTCTTGGTTCTTTGCTTTCTTCACAGACATGGAGAGAACGCTCCACCCCGATTGGGATTCAAACCTGGATCCCCAGTGCTGAAAGGCAGACGTGCTAATCACTAAGCCACCATGTTTATATAATATGTATATTTATTTTCAAAAATCTGAGGTGTCAAAATGAAACTAAACTGATTCACACCTGTATGAAATTCTTTTCCATTCTGATTTTTGAGGTGAAATATCAAATCAATTGAACATTTTTTAATAGACTTGTGAACAGTTCCACACTACTGATTTTTATCTCTTTAAACTTTTTCACAATAAGATTTGAAAAAAAAGATCTCAAAAATATTTATTAGACATAATGTAAAATTCTTACTTGCTTGGTGGCACAGTGTCAAATGAGCCAAAATCCACATGTCTCACAAGAAGCACGGTGCTGGGGCTGAGCTGAGTAAAGCCAAGAAGCGATGCCCGGTAAAATTTTCCATCACTGTATTCAGCCAGACATGGACTCTCTGTGCACACAATGAATGACAAAATCTTGTATGTAGAATTTGTAAAAATAAATAAATAATAAAATAAATTCACTTTATTTAAAATCATACATATTAAGTTGAGAATTGCTACCTACTTTTAAACCCCTGGAGTAGTAACACAATTTTAACAATCTGTTCTGTACATACTGCAGCATTGACAATAACACTTAATTTGACTTTTAAAATGTGTTACATGACTTTTTAAATTATTGTTTTAATTATTTAAATTAAAATTATCCTTACAATTTTGTTACACCCAAAATTATTATGTAAATACATTAATGTCAGAAGTCATGGGAAATATAGTACATTCTTTATGGATCTAAATATAAACACCTTAAAAATGTTATAAAATTACATAAGTACACAAAACTTAAATTATATTAAAAAAAAAAAAAAAATTGTAGGACCTGAGCTGTAATGCCATGCTAAGTGAAGCTCAGTTTAGAGGCAGAGCATGAACCACGAGTGACGATAAATACGATGTAAATGATAAACAAAAATTATGATAAAATCTGATAAAAACCCTGCAATCGAATGTTTCATCTCTGCTACTTTTTACACCAATTTTACTAATCTTTAGATTTTTTTTTTCATGAGTAAACGTGTGAGTGCTCCATCCTTCCCTCACAAGATGGGAAATCAGAAAAAATAATAATAAAATAAAATGCTTGACAATAACCCTCTTTATCATATTCGTACCAAACCGCTAATTTTTGTATGTATGCAAATTGTGACCAACAACTCAACAAATTACTAAAAACAAATTTAAAAGGGCTAAAAGCACCACCACATTCAAAATAAAGATAAAGAATCATAAATGGAGATAAGCTACCAATAGGGAAGTCTGTTAGAAGGGGCAAGGCATCAATGTTTTTGTTCATTTGTTCCATGGCTTTCTCCAGAGTCTCACAAACCCTTTCTGCTGGATCCAGCAAGCTCAAAAACACCTGTGGGGGGGGAGAAAACCATGAAGTTTACTCTGAACGTTTTTTTAAAGATGAAACACCATGATGTTGTTTCTGTGTCTTTACCTCATTAGGAGAATGAATGTGTGTGACCCTAACCCAGAACTTCTTCCCTTTGTCTGGCAAGTTCAGCTCACTATACACCCCTAACATGGGCGGTGGATCTTCCAAGCCCTAAAGAATCATTGAACAATTTAAAGCAGTGTTTACCAAAACCGGTTAACATTCCTATAATTTGAGTTTTAACCTCAGTTTAGTTTAACTAATCAACGTCTTTAGATGTCCTTGATTGGCTGAATTAAGCACATTAATGGTTAGTGGATTGGCATAAAAAAGGTATGTAACTGTCAGTTGCTAAATGCAGAATTTTCTATAAATAATGTAATTTAAAAAAGTTATTTTTAAATGAAAATTCGCCAAGCTTATGAGCTAAATTACTTACACGTTCCCTGAATCAGTTAAAAAAAAAAAGAAAAGGTTTTGTTTTGTTTGTTCTTTATAAAATGCAAAAAAGTTAAAAAAAAAAATAAATAAAAAAAAGTCAAGTAATCATTTGGTATTTTTAGGCCTCAATTTTTGGAATTTGGCCTCATCCTGTTGCTCCAAGTCTAATTTAATTTGAACTCTGTGGATGTTTTCCACAAAATCTTTTGACTACATTTAATTTCTTTGTTTTAGTAGCAAAAACAATGATTCTGACAGTTGGAGTGCTCACAAATAGAAGCCATTTTGATTTTGTTATGCCAATTTTATGGTTGTGTTTTAAAATTAAGGTACTGCAGGTCAAAGACTTCTAAAGTACTTAAATGATCAGATTAATAAACCACTGAATTTATCTTATTTTCTTTTAAACATACACAAGTTAGAACTGTATTTAGGTGGAAAATTGCAAAGCAAATAAACAAACACACAATCTTTATAGAGTTACTGAATCACATAACATACAATATATGGATAAGTCACTGAAAAAAATAATAGCGGTTTACCTCAGTATTTAATTCCCAGTCATCCAAATTTGGCACCAGAGGTTTCACCACATATTCCTAAGTGTATTAACATAAATAGAATATAATGCTGAACACTGCACATAACAGTATGTCAGTTATGAACATCAGATGACTTATGAGACCTCAGGAATGTCAGTGGCTGGGTCAAAGTTTGCATACAGGTGGTGAACCATAATTCTGCTAAGTGGCATCCCGTCCAGCGTCACATTCACAGTAACCAAGCCTCTTGGATCATCAGGTAGTTCCTGAGAGAGTGACTGTATTAGCAAAAGCCATAACACAGTTAAGGGGAGTTGACATTAGTAGGTTACTGTACCATGACTTGAACGCTGACTAAGCGGCCAAGAAGCAGCTCTTTCAGGAAAGCCACAGCATCCAACAGCCATGCCCCTCCTACCTACACCCAATTACACACAGAATTTTTTTTTTTCTAGAACATAAAGAACAACAACCAATGGTTTTACCCGATAGTGTACTTACAGGTACAACCCCATTTATACGAAAAGGTACACAGAGCTGAGGAACACTCTCACAGTGCATTACTGGATACACATGGCACACTGGAATATTTTCCACCATTCCCTGGTCCACATATCGTACCTGTGATACATGATTTATATTAGTTGAATAATGTAGTGCTTTAATTCAGCTGTTGCTAACGATTTTTTTGGAATGGATTGGTTGATTCCTAAGTTAAACCAATTGATATTTTTCCCTTTTACTGCATATTATTCTTTATTTATAATGGTCAAAATATCAAATACAATAGGGCAATATCTGCCTTTTTATATTTTTATCCCATGGTTAAATATGTACTATTGCTTAATCTATGCTCATAAATTGTGTGATCATTGTAATGAAACAAAAATGGCTTAAATTGTAGATTTATGGGAAAACTAGGATAGATGTTTTGAAATACTTTATCAGTTAATGTACTGTTGAGATGACCTCAATTTATTATTGACCGATAAAAACTTTTGTTGCATTGTAAGTGTACTGTTTGTATGTGATCTTATGATTTATGTGAGCAAAATCACAAACATAGGAAAACAAACTTAATAGTTTCTTTAACTCAAATTGTTGTATTTTTTTCCCCAATTTGATAGAATTTACTGTGTAATGGTGTACAATATTGGCCCTCACCTGTATAAAAAACAGCCAGATGCTCAGACACCATTGGAATGTTTAGCTTCAAAAATTTTCAAAGGACATTTAATGAGACATGAACTTTTTAACTCACTGTACAGTGTGATTCATACAATTCCATCATTGACTAACTATTCATGCCAAAAAGATTTCCCTCTCTTCAATTTTACGATATAATAGATCCAGTTTCTTTTTCATTGTGGGGTGAAAGTCTTTAAGATTAAAAGAAAAGAAATAGAGAATTTTTTTTAAAAAACTACACCTTCACATAACCACCCATGAATTCTTGAACTTCTCCTCGGTACCACATCATGTCAGAACCCATGACAATACAACCCAAAACTTTTCTCCAGTTGTAGTGTTTCTGCCGGGGCAAGGTTTTAATTTGTTGATGCAAGCGTTGCTGTAGACGCTCAAACTCACGTTCTGGAGAGACACACAGTCACACACACTATTAAAACATTTTTTCATCTTTAAAAGTTGACAAGTAGCAAATATAGGCTCTGTACATTAAAATTACAAAATGTTACCCAGGATAAGCTGGAGCACCTTTGGCAAGCACAGCTTGCAAACATTTTATATCCAGCTTAGTCTTTGTTGTCCTTTTAGTAGGTAAAGCTGTATTTTTAAAATTCAAGGATTTTTTTTTTTTTTTGCATTTTTAGGGTTAGGAGTAATGTAATATTATTCATTCATTATCTCCCGCTTTATCCTCTATTAGGGTCGCGGTGGGGTTCCCCATGCCCATACAGGGGAGAACGTTTCGGGCGCTGGGCAGATACACCCAGGACAGGGCGCCAATCCATCGCTGGGCAGACACACTCACACAGACACACTCTATATGGGGCAATTTGGAGAATGCTATACACTTGATCCATGTTTTTGGACCGTGGGAGGAAACCGGAGAACCCGGAGGAAACCCACGCGGACATGGGGAGAAAATGGAAACTCCACCCAGATTGGGATTCGAACCGGGAATCCCTAGCGCTGAGAGGCGAACCTGCTAACCACTAAGCCACCATGTAATATTATACAATATAAATTTTATCTTAAACTTTACAGTTCCTATAAAAATAAAATAATTTATAGTAGAGGAAATTGCAAGCTAAAAAACACCCTCATCGTAAAGCCTTTAATGCCTTTTTGAAATTGTCTGAAAAGGTCACTTAGAGGCACCCATGTTTGCTGAGCATTAACACACAGTTATACTTGGTTTTGTACTCATGCACACTACATAGGGACATTTTAGAGCAGTCAATTCACCATGAATCTATGTTTTTGAACTGTGGAAGAAAACCAGTGAAAACCAGAGGTAACCCATGCAAACATGGGAAGGACATGGAAGTGTTTTTTGACAAAATTCTATTGCCAAATTCAATGTGTTGATACAATTTCATGGTCTGAATTATTTTATTTTAACTTTTAACAGCTCAGTCTCCACATTTTTTAAACACCTGTATATGTGCACTCAGTATAAGAGTATGGAGTACCTAATGAGGAGGGGATAAACTTACAAAAACCTATTTATATTTTTATTAATATTATATTTTGTCTCTCACCGGCCTGTGAGGTCATGCCATAGATGATTCCATCATCAGAGATGCCGGAAACAATCATACATGTGTGTCCGAAGGGTGGCATCTCAGGTGGGAGGTAGGCCTTGGTTTGCACTTTCTCAGGAGGTGGTGTTGTGCGTGGGGCAGGTTTAGGTGAAATGCTTTCTTTTCTTTTAATTTTTTCAACATGCCCTTCGTCAGAGGATGAAACGAGTACTTCAGAGATCGGTTTGACTTTTGGTGCAGCTCTAAAAGACAAATTAAAGTTAGGATGAGGAAAAGGAATCACAGTTTTTGTTAAAATAAGGAACTAGAGAGCCAGTGTACTTGGCACTTCTCTCTCTCAGGGCAAGTCCCTCACTGACGAGCAAGTCTGTAATGTTGACATCCCAACCCACACGGCTAGAGCACAGCAAAGAGACGGCCACTGGTCTAACAGAGGAGGGCTCCTGTTAGGGGTAATGTATATGAAACACAATGACATTTCATCATGTTAACAAAGATTAGTCCAAAATGCCTCAAAGCACCACTGTATCGTTTTACATACATACATACACACACACACACACACACACACACACAACAATATAATATTTTATTTATTTTTGTAAATAATTTGTCAATCTACATTACAGGAAACATTACAGATCAAATCCTAATTTTTGTGACCCAATTAAAAATTTATAATTTTTGTTGAACACTCATTTTTGTTTGTTATAATACATTAATCCCTGGCACATGACAGGTTAATGTTTGTCATAATATAGTAATAATTTGCATTTTGTGTCAAATACACTTTTTTTTGACTGTGAAACACTCGTTTACCAAAGCTGTAGGTAATTACAGTTTTATGCTGGAAACAAATTTCCTGTAGTAACAGCAGAAATGAATTGATAGGAAACTTCTATCAAAAGCACAAACACTGAATAATGTTTTACAAATTCAAACAGATGAGATATCTAAGGTTAAAATTTATATAGTTTTTTCCTTCTAGGTGAAGAAATTTTTAATCTAAAGGAAACAATAGCAGGTGCTTCCTCACCTTAACAGTCATTAATGCAGAGGCACCAGTGAGATAAGAGGAAATGAAGTCACAAGCTGTAGCTGTCCAGGATGAGGAACCACCAGCTGGCCTGATGGGCAAAAGGACAGTAGAAAAGCCTTTTAAATTTTGTTCTAAAAACAAAAAAACCTGCTTAAGAGTCCATTGAAACATTTTACTTTATGTCACAAAGATAACACTTCAGAAACAGGGATCCATCCAGCTCAGGAGGAAGGGGTCTCAGATTACTTAAGTGCAGCTTGACTGTATTACCAAAGTCACAACGCAGCACCTGCAGAGTCAAACATGGTTAACATAACTGCAGCACTGTGGCATTTTCTTTTATTTGTGATTAGTTAGTCAGTGCTCAATATGCTGTGTCTAAATAGCAAATTACACAGAATAAATGTATTTGTATTCTTACCTCTGCAACATTGCTGAAAGACACATTGCACACCTTTCCTCGCTCCCAAACTCCATTGACATTAGCTACACAGGACATTTCATCTTTCCACTCCACCTCTTGTGGCTCTGTCTTCGAATACTTGGCTTTTAGCAAATCATGGATCCTTGAATAAAGACACTCAAGTTACCTCTAAAAAGCTTCAAGTGCAATAGCAGAGCCAGCCACATGTAATAAAATTACCCCAATTCCTTTTCTAACCTCCCACACCTCTTTATGAAAAGGTGAGCATGATATATTTTGTAATTATGTTAATTTGGGTTAACTCAAAAAAAAAAAAAAACATTAGCACAAGGAAGGTAGAAGTTCCAGTATTGTTATACAGTAAACAATGCAAATCCTTTAAGGCAATGTGACAAATATAAAAACACATGCTAGTACAACACAACAAACAAATAAATAAATAAATGTGCTTTAAATTCTAGGGTCTACAAACAATAAATAGTGTGATTAATGAATTATTGTAGATGATTTTAAAATATAATAAATTTTTTTTAAGTTGTTTAGATTGGGCGGAACGGTGGCTTAGTGGTTAGCACATTCGCCTCTCAGTGCTAGAGATTCCCGGTTCGAATCCCCATCTGAGTGGAGTTTCCATGTTCTCCCTGTGTCCGCATGGGTTTCCTCCGGGTTCTCCGGTTTCGTCCCACAGTCCAAAAACATGGATCAAGTCAATTGAGTTCTCCAAATTGCCCCATGTAGAGTGTGTTTGTGTGCGTGTGTGTGCCCAGCAATAGATTGGCGCCCTGTCCTGGGTGTATCTGCCCAGCGCCCGAAACGTTCTCCCCTGGATGAGCATGGGGAACCCCACCGCGACCCTAATATAGGATAAAGCGGCAGATAATGAATGAATGAAAAAGTTGTTTAGATTTAATATGTAAAAATCAAAGAAGAAGAAAAGTTTTTAGCTTTATTTTTGTTCTCATCATTATACATAATTAAAGAGCACACAAATCTTCACTTACTGATACTTGTACATTCCTGATGCAGTCACCAATAAATAAAATTCTGAGCAACATCTAAAATAAGATTATTCCACTTTGATGTGCACTGCTTACAATAAAAATTACTGACAATGTGGTGTCTCATCAGTATGAGTTAGGACCAAACACCAGCCTAAATATTTAGTTTATTGAGAAAACAAATATGAGATTTAAAACAAGGCGATTAATAAATTTTACTTTGCATCGCATGTATTTAAGTCAGGGCTGAATTGGCAAATATTTTTTTAAATATTTAATGAAAGTACTCACTTATTAAATTAGCCATCTCTACAAATACATTTACAGACTAAAACATTGTTGTCACTTACATTAGAATTACCTACATTTAATGATTAAATAGTTGTCAATTTAAAGGTATTGGAATATAAAAAGAATTTACTATTAAAACTAAATAAAAACATTTGTTCTATAGCATCTATAAGAAGAATAAAAATCAACTTTTAAATTATAACTTAATGCTATAATTAAAAAACACTTAAACACCAGAACTAGTCAGTAGTTCTTACCTTTTTAGCTCAGAGTCAAACTGCAGCAGCTGAACACAGATGTTTTCAGGGGAAGTCACATAAGTAATTCGAACTTTTGCATCCTTCAGAAAGAATGGCAAGGTCAAACTGGACAGATTTTCTGGTTGTTTAGCACAAGGAACCAATGACTCACTTAAAGAAGAGCCAATATCCTCCAAAGGAGGATCCCAGACTGTATGTTTGGCCATAGGAGGTATTTCTGGTGGCAATTTATGTAAGCTGTTTATAAAGAACACAAAAAAAATGTCTCAACATGAGTACTTGTAAATTATTAATAGCAAACAATAAAATGCATTTACAAAAAACAAGCACCAAGTACTTCAATAGAAACACAAAATCAATACAGAGAAGCTGCTTTTAAAACAATACTCCTGCCCCTTAAATTTTAAATAATAAAATCATTTCAGAGACCAACAAAGATCGCAGTGTTGTTTTTTTTAGTGTGGTTGTTTCAGGTGGTGACAACACCTGTCTAGCATCTTGGCCCAGTGCAATTTTAGATTACGTTTGCCATTTGACATGGTAAAAAGAGTTTAAATATGTCCCTAAAAGCATTTTATGCATTAGAACAGGGTATATTTTCCAGTGTCCGTGTACCTTTTCCACCTTAAAATCTAAGATTTCTGTTGACCCTGGATAGTTTTCTGCTGGATAGTTTTCTGCATATAGACTTTAACCCACCTGGTTAAAGTCTATATGTTGGGTACATTTTCAACAAAAATTCTGTTTAAAGAAGTATTAGAGATACATGCTTTTCCTTTAGGGATGCCAAGCCTTTTGTGACCAAGATTTCTCCAATGTTGGTAGAATCAGTAGAATCTTCACAACCTTCAAAGACATATACAGGTATAGGTTTGAAATCCACCTCCAGTTCTGCAAAAAAAAGTATATAAAAAAAGACATTGAATGACAAAGCAAGTACATCACAGAATTTATTCTGCAAATCCAATGCATTTTTGTTAATCAGTGTTTGATGTAGTGTTTAAAAAGTTCCGACCAACTACAAGTCTCCCTCGTACTTTTTGCCAATATTGTGACCATTTTCTGTTCAGTCAGCTCTCGAAAAGCCCGTATACTTTCATCACTCCAGGTTTCTCCCACACATTGAGCATCTGCTAAACAACACCACACTGCCTAAAGAAAGAAAAAAAGTTGACCAATTTTAACTGAGGTCAACAAATCTGTTAATCCACCAGCACTCGAAATTCATATACCATAGCAGGCAGTGCAAAGAACTGCTCCTTTATCTGCCTAAGGTCTTTAACCAACAATTTCTCTCTGTTGCCGAAGTCCACATACTGGACTTCCACCATTCTTTCACCAAGAAATCCTGCAAAGCAAAAGTTCACTTAAGTATGAAAAATGACCCCCCCCCCCTCCCCTATTTAAAAGGATTACAGACAGATATGCATACCTGTGACTTGTGCCCTTCGCCAGTCCTTGTTTTCAAAAAGGGCGACACAGGCTTGAGAGAGAAAGGGAGAGTAAATCTGGAGCATGTTCTCTGCTTCAGGATGTCCATAACAGACTTGTAGGTTTGAGTTCAGCAGTTTAAACTCCATGTTGTCAATCTATACAATAAACATACTTAAATGAGTGTAACTGAATGAAAAAGTAATTTTTCAGTGCATTTTTCTTTTATGTTTAATGCAGTAATAAAGTGTGACAAAGACAATACATATGAAGCATATGGTCTAGGGCTGCAACAACGAATCGATAAAATCGATAAAAATCGATTATCCAAAGTATCGATAATGAATTTCCATTATCGATTCGTTGGGTCGCGCGATTTCCGCGTTACTCGCGATGTCGCAACCGCTTACGTCACATGTAGCGCTTCAATAACGCTGGAAAATAATAGTGGGTTAAACAGAACGAGGCGGAGTCTGCAAAACAAGTTGATAAATCTACAAATGAAACACAGCCAACACTGGAACTAAAGAACGTGGAACATGCAGCTCCGCGAACATGCGCAGCAGCACGGTGATGATCCAGCTCCTGAAATGAACACTGATGAGGATGAAGCTGAACAGCAGATAAATCTCTACAACATCCCGAGATTCTTTAGTTCTGAAGTAAATCGTAACACTGAGACCGGCAGAGCAGCGGCATGCTGTGTTTGGTTGTTAACTGGATAATAACAGCGATAGAGAACGTGTCTTAACGTCCGTTATACGAATACGTCCTTATGTCCCGTCCTGTCCCGGTTTATTTTTTAAAGTGAGGACATGTCCTGGTTTTTAGCGGAGCAATAGCAGCACGCGGGATTGACGCGCACGGCGTAAAAGTACGCGGCTTTAAATGTCCCGGCTCTGAGAGACTGCGCGCGCGGCGCCCCCCCCCCCCGCCCCGCTTTCAGACCGCGTCGAGACAAACAGGGGAAGCCTTGTACACAGTGTGCAAAGCAGTCATATGTCCCGGTGTCCAATTGAAATTTCACACAAGAGGTATTTTTTTTGTTAACTGGCTAATTTGTTAATTTATTTTTTTCCATAGCTGATTAATTCATTTGTTAATTATTTTTTTACCAATAGGCTACAGAACAGACAATATTTAGTTCATTACTGAAGGCAACTGAGTATCATGTGTTATTTGGAGTTGACTTTTGTGAGGGATGGTTAGATGATACATTATTTCTTTCATTGTGCTTTTCATTAATTACAGGAAATGTTAACTTAAAAATTTTGAATAAAATTACTATATATAATACTATACTATAGAAAAATTTTACTGAAAAACATACATCTTTGGATAAAAGTGTCTGCTAAATGATTAAATGTAAAGACATGGAATTTTTATTTTTTTAATTTATCCGATTCATCGATTAATCGAAAAAATAATCGACCGATTAATCGATTATCAAAATAATCGTTAGTTGCAGCCCTAATATGGTCATTAAAATGGTGTCAGACTATATCTTTTTTTTTCTTTTTTAGACATAAACCCATATCTAGGCATTCATTCATTAACTTCCGCTTCATCCTCTACTAGGGTCGTGGTATGGTTCCCCATGGTCATCAAGGGGAGAAGGTTTGGGATGCTGGGCAGATACACCCAGGATAGGGCACCATCACTTGGATCACACCCAATCAGGAGAGAACATGAAAACTCCACCCAGCACTGAGAGGCAAACATGCTAACCATTAAGCCACTGTGCCACCCATGTCTTGGCCTAGGGTCATGGGGGGGGTCCCCATGCTCATCCAGGGGAGAACATTTCGGGGCACTGGGCAGATATACCCAGGACACGGCACCAATCTATCGCTGGGCACACACTCTATATGGGGTAATTTGAAGAACTCAATTGACCTTGATCCATGTTTTTGGACTGTGGGAGGAAACCAGAGAACCCAGAGGGAACCCACGCAGACACGGGGAGAACATGGAAATTCAAAATTATTACAAATTATTGCAATAATGATTACCAATTTTTAAAAAATACTTCTTAAAAAGGTTAAGTGTTACTAAAGGTATAGTAAATTTAGCTTTAAATATATTAATCTTCATATTGAACAAAATATTGTCCACTAAATAAACCTCAAACTATGTGTATACTGAGTAAGTAAACTTATTACTAAATTTAAAAATAGAAACATCAATATGAAAATATTACAACACACTACCCTAATTACTGCCCTACATACTTAGAAAATCTATTTTTAAAAATTAAAATATCATACTGAGTAGCAAATACTATGAATCCAGTATACTTACCAGTTGTATATAGAAATCAGATGGTGAGTTTACACAAGAAACCACAACGTTTAGCTTTGTGTTCAGTTTGGGATGCACAGGTGAATAGAACTGCTGGGACTTGCTGTCTAAAAGGGTCTGTGGGTAATAGAATCTGTGGTTCATGCACCCACCACACACACAAACACGCAAACAAAATACTTTAATACCAAAATGTATATGTAATTGCTTTCCAATGTGTGCTATGTAATGCATGCACATCCTACCTGGCAAGCTCCATAAACACCAGGTGTTCCCTCAGTGAGATCGAGGTCTCATTCGTGGTATTATTCTTGGACATTATTTTTATATCTACTAACAATGAGTCCTTCTCCTCACCAAGTACCTTCATTTCCACAAATTCAGATCCAAGCTCCTTCATCATTTCTTGAGTTGCTTCAATGCTCCACCCTTTCATCTGAACAAATGTGTAAAATTAAACCACAGCAAATTACATTCTTATAACAAAAGCCCTAATACACCTGACTAAAACAAGTCTGTTACAACCACAACATTGTTTAAAGCTGAAATTATCCTAATGAAAATTAGCAAAAAGTAAGAAAATAGCACTAAGACCAGTGCCAACATTGTTAGTCACTGCTACCTTTCGCATGAAGATAGAAAACAGCTCAATATACTTACCATATTTTCCGGACTATAAGGTGCACCTAAAAGCCTAAAATTTTCCCAGAAATTGGACGTGCGCCTTATAATTCGGTGCGCCTTATACGTGTACCGAGTTCCAAAATCTATAAACGTATTGTTGTGCGACAGGGTGGTTTTTTCATTACAGTCACTGCTGATTTGTGGCTCCATGCGCAATCATCTCACAGAAAAGCCGAGTGAAGAAAATTAATTCGGAGCTTGCCGTCATTCCGGGAGGATTAAATAAAGAACTCCAACCACTGGACATTGGCGTAAACAGGGCGTTTAAAGTAAAGTTGTGAGCGGCGTGGGAGCAATGGATGATAGACGGCGAACACACGTTTACTAAAACTCGGGAGGCAGCGGCGGGCGAGTTACGCCACCGTCCGTCTGTAAATGGATTGTGGATGCCTGGGCTGAGGTTTCTGCTGTAACCGTTGTCCGAGCTTTCGCGAAAGCCGGCATCATTGCTGACGGACTCAGACATCGATGAGATGGAACCCGGAGTGCTTGATAGTGAAATTGCGCAGCTTTTTAATTCAGACACAGAAGATGAGGACTTTAATGGATTTGTGGGAGAAGAGTGATTTAAATAATGTGTGTTTTGTCAAGTAGTAGAATAAATTCAATTATAAATCACCGTTTTACGTTTATTGTAGATCGTATGTTTTAGGAAGTGCCTTATAATACGTTGCCGTACAGAATAAGTACCGTACAGAAATAGAGTCCATAATTGAGACTGCGCCTTATAGTACAGTGCGCCTTATACGTTGGTCAAATACAGAAATAGACCCCGTAATTCAGACTGCGCCTTATAATATGGTGCGCCTCATGGTCCGGAAAATACGGTACTACTTTTACACTTGTAGTTTAAATCCACAATCTAACCCAAAAACATTTAGGAAATCAAAGAAAAAGCCATTCTATACCAAGCTAATTCATACTCTATAATATATTATATACATAATATATTTTTTCACTTTTGTATTTATTAATTTAAGTTGTACAATAAATAGACATCAGTTAGTCATTATGTTACACCCGTTTGTCTGTGATTTTAGAGCTATGACAATGCTATGAATCTGGTTCAGAAAGTGGTCTTGATTTTTGTGGAGTCAGGCCATAATAAAGTTTTCTAGAAAACTGAAGCCCATTTTGATTAGCTGTTCAGCTTGGTGAAGCAGTGGATAAATGTACTAGTGTCTTTTCCATTTTTTGTTTCAACCAAACTGACAATGCTCCAGTCAACATAGCAAGACACAATGAGGTCTGGAGATTGGTTGTATTATCAGACAGCATAAAAACATTTAAAGAACAATTACTTAAACATCACACCACATTCCTGTTGCCACTGCAATCTCACGTCCCAATGAAAATCTCTCTATAGCTTATGAAAGGCTGCACACCAAATCATTACCAGAACATGAGGCAGCTGTGTTAATCACCTCCAATAACAACCTTAACTTTCGGTTCTGTTCCACCCCACCTCCAGCATTGACCGTACCTCTACATCCCTGCCAAAACTAGTGACAAGTGCAACTTATCAAAAAGGTAATGAAGTATGCATGGCAAACTGCAAAAAAAGGTAAGTTACAGTCAAATGGTGGGATGGTTAGTCATTGCCTGTAGTTTATGTTGGGGGGGGGGTTAATCTTTTTGTCTCAGTCCACTGTAGCTGTTTAATGTAATCATGAATCATTTTTGCAGCACAAATTAAAATAGTTATATAAAAAAAAGAAAAAGTTCACCGGGTTTGCTGGTATTATGTCTTTCAGGGAACACTTAATGGCCTGTGGACCCCAACGATGCAGGTCTGCCAAGGAAGTGGCATCAGCATGGCGCACATACTTATTTAGTTCACAAAGATCACTAAAAGGAGCAGAGATATAAAGAGATGAAGTTACATTTTTTAAAATAGTAAGATTTAACACTGAAACTTTTAAGACAATAAATTCTAAGTAGATCCTCACTGTGCAACATTTAATCTCCTGTAAACACTTGTCTTTAACTAACCCCACAGCTCCTTAATAATTTGGTTCACTGGACAGAAATAATAGAAGAAAAAGTTTCATTTGTGTTGATCAGGACTCATTTTGGTTCATTGCCCCATTGGCCAATTTTACAGATCTTATACTAATCAGGTGCCCTTGGCATCACAACAGGCCCTCCACCATACTTAACAGTGTGAAGGAAATACAAACAGACCATCAGTCCAAAGTTCAGTAAATGTGACTGCGTGGCGACTGGGGAGGTGGGCGAGGATTGAATGGACGAATGACAGTTAAAGTCAGGTTGTCAGCCTGACCATAAACCAACATACTCCCCTAAAATGTGCTCGTTCAGCACGTCCATTCCAGGAACTGAGACATCAGACCTGGTGAATGAGGCTCATAGACGCCTAATTGTCAACAACCCCCCTAGAAGAAAGGACAGCGTGGTCATCTTTAAGGTGCCCTCGACCTAGCTGAAAACACCAGACATAGGGGTGGGTTTATAGGATAAATAGGGGTAGAAACTGGACTTCTGGACTCTGGCTGGGGAGAGATTTTTTGCTTTGCGGGTGTCAGAGTCGACCGCGGTCTTGGGCTTGTTTTGGAAGAACACACTTTTATCTTGGTTTGTCTTAAATAAACCGCTTGATTCGAGCATCTACTAAAAGTCTGCCTCGTGGTCTATGGTCGCCTCCGGAAAAAGGTTTATCGTACAAATTGAGATTTCCTAACAGTTGGTAGCAGAGGAATGGTCGGAGACGGCGTGGACTGCAATGCAGAGAATTGATCCCATTGAATAAATGGTTGATTCCAACGATAAGGCTTACGCGGTACTCACAGGCCGGCCAATAAAGTAAGGACCTTTTGATCCTATATTTAGATGAATATTATATGTAGATGTGAGTGGTGGGTAAGCCCAAGTTGGAATGTGAATTAAATTAATGCAATTGGAATAGTAAATTAAATTTAAGTTGTTTTGAGTTGAAGTGTTTTCTTCCAAGACTTTGTGGCTTTGTGTATTGTGGTGTATTGCGGTGTATGTCAGTGCATTGCGGTGTATTGCGGTATATTGTAGTGTATTGTGTTGTATTATATTGCATAATATTGGGAAATTGTTGAATGCTGGGTTTAACTTAAAATTAAAGGTCATGACCAGGGGATTCTGAGGATCCCATAGTTGCGTTACTGAGGCGAACGGGGTCGCAACCTGTGTGTGCTCAGTCGCGGACTGGCCCGTCTCAAAAGCCGTTTGGATAATTCCTCCAGGTTATATACCTAAAAAGGGGGAGTACTAATGTACGTATATTGGATAGTTCCTCCAGGTTATATACCTAAAAAGGGGGAATACTAATATACGTGTATTGGATAATTCCTCCAGGTTATATACCTAAAAAGGGGGAATACTAATAATCGGGGGTTGGACGCTAAATGATTCACAGTGTACTGGTAGGTAAATTGGCAAGTTGATTGGGTTCAAGACCCAAAAGCCATACAGTGTCTCGTAGGTAAATTGGTCAAGGTGATTGGGTTCAAGACCCAAAAGAACCGTAAATTAAAGTCTTAATAGGTCAAGGTGATTGGGTTCAAGTCCCAAAATACCTGTAAATTAAATCTCAGTCCTGGTGGAACTGCTCCCAGGGGGTTCAAGTCCCATCTGCAGAGCGTCCCAGGCGGGGCTTATAATTTTAAATAGACGCTTGTATGCGCGAGTGTGTGTCAGGAACCCAGATACAAAAAATTGTTACCGTTTGGACAGTTCTGGTGGGTTGATCCCTAAGAACAAAATTACTGTTTGTTTAAAGTTGTTTAAAGTTTGTTTTAAGTCAAAGCACTGTGCGCGCGGGTGTAACTGAAATAGAGTCTAAGTCAAACTCAGCATACAGCAATAAAGCAGCTGCATTTGTGTGACATTGTTTGGCTCGTGGACGCACGAGAGAGGTTGGATTGAGGTTGTTGGGTGTGTGTGTGTGTGTAAGCTTGTGTGTTCAGTAAGTATGGGGGGTTTGACTGCTGGTAAGGTAAAAAATGAAGTAGTGAGGCGAGTAAAAGAAACGAATCCGGTTGCGAAACGCGAGAAGGTGGCGAAGAAGGTTGAGAACATGTTTAATGAATGGTGTGGTGCGGGGCTGTACCCCATCAATGCTGCCCCGTCGTTGGGCAAGGATGGACGTGATCATTTGTTGTCTGTAATGCAAAAGAAAGTATTTTTGTTGGACATCAGAGCAGGGACATCAGTGCTCGCGAATCAAATGTGGGGAAATTATCTGTGGGACAGGGATTATGCGGGCCACGACACACTGCTGCGCACCAACAGCATCATAATGGGACCAGAAGGGGTGGCGGCTGTAGTAATCCTGAATCCCAGACAAAAGGAAGTGTGGCGAGCAGATAAGTATGCAGACAGCGCACCACACATAACACTATTAATAACTGCTGGTCATGAGGCCAGGCAACTTGGCCCGATGGTGAAACATGCTCTGACACTGGACTTTCAGCCCACAGACACCCCCTACTTACACAAGACAGCGTGTGGTAAGTACTGGCAAATTGAATGCAAGTGCTTGGATGAAGGCAAATTTGAACATGTGGTTTTAAACAGGTATCACGGCAGAGAACTAACAGATCACCCACAGACGTCAGATCTGCTGGGACAGGTGCCAATGACACTTTGGACGGTATCCAAAGTAGATGTGGGACTGACTGAACATCACGTGGCCCCAATAAGTGTCCAGCCAAACACCACACCTGTGAATCGACCACAGTACCCCCTAAAGCGTGAGGCGATAGAAGGGATTGCTGACACGATACACGACCTCCTGGAGGTAGGAGTACTGACACCCACCGTCTCACCCTGGAACACACCCATCCTGCCTGTGCTGAAACCTGGTAAGAATGAATATATGATGGTGCATGATTTAAGGCTCATTAACCAAGTAACAATCACTGAGGGGATTGCAGTACCTGACCCTTACAGAATGCTGCAGAACCTCACCCCAGAACATGCGTGGTTTACCGTAGTAGACCTGACAAATGCATTTTTCAGTATTCCACTATCTGATGAGGTCAAGCAAATTTTTGCTTTCACATTTAGGGGTCAACAATACACCTACAACAGATTGCCCCAGTACAAAGACAGTCCAGGTATTTTTAATCAGTGTCTCCTAAAAAGACCTATCGGCACTGCAGGACGATGCCATCCTGCACGACAACACCTTGCTCTGCAAATACGTTGATGACTTACTCATTGCCTGTGACAGTCATACAGCTTGTTTAAAGGACACATTGGAACTGACCGGTCTTGTTTGAATTGCTGTTATATAATGTTATGTAAATATGCAGTGGTGTAGGGGGGCAGGCGCTTTTTCACACCACTGTATATATTGAAATAATTATATGGTGTACTTATATGGCTCGACATATTGTAATATAGAAGTTTAAAATAAGTAATAATTAGGGTATGAACCATAAATTAAAATAAAAATGCAGTATTTATAAATTAAAGTGCACACTGAAAAAAAAAAAAAAAAAAAGCTAAAATGTGTTGAAATATTGCAGTACGATATAGTTAGATAATTGTGTTGGTTTGGGTGTGGCACCACTGTATATGTTATTCTGTTAAAATTATGAGTGTTGTTTAAGTGGATCAGGTATGAGTGTGTGACATGATGGGTGTAGAAACTAAAACCCTATTCATTTTCTATTCTAAACTCTTTTCTATATTGTGGGGGAGAATAACCAAACTAGGGAATAATAAATTATTAGCATAACTAAAAGCAATGAGTAAACTATTAAATAAATAATAGTTATGGTAGTAGTGAGTGAGGGTAAAATAACATGATACAATAATAAGTTAAGAAACACTGTGAATTAGAATAAAGTAAAGGTAAATGTAAAATTTAAGCTTAACAATAGAGTGTGAAAGACAGAGTGTGTTTACTGCTGTAATAAAGCATTTACTCTAATGTCAATAGTGGTGAACATGTCAGGGCTTGGAATCAAATGATGTGTGCTAAAAGGTGTGTGTGTGTGATGGAGGCTGTGAGAATCTCTAGCGAAAAGAGAGGGCATGCTCGAACAAAGACGGGTGAGGGTCTGTTTGTTCCCAGATCTGCCCAGATCAGGGAGATGCCGACGGTAAGGAATTGTTAATGGTCAGTTTCTTATGATCAAGAGAGCTGTCCATTTCAGTCTGTCTGTCAGTGAGCAACTGTTTAAATAACCAGCCTGACTGAACCTGAACTGCTGCCAGCAGTAAGGTCATATGTTGCCCAGACTAAATAAATGTCATTTAGGTTTAAAATAATTAACATATGGTTGAAGGTTAAATCAATAAATTTGTCCATAAGAAATATGAGTTTTAGTTTGTTTGACTTAAATTAATAGGTCATTTATATTTGAAAAATAGACTTTATTAGTTACAAGCTTTCTTCACACTCTGTTCTTATCTCTGGTTAATACTGTGTGTGTGTATGTTTGTTTTTGATGAGTTCATGAGTAAGTGGGGCAAGTGAGTTAATATTTATTAGCCATGGCAAATAAAATAGTTGAGCTCATTTAAATATAATGTATTAAATGTTAAAAGAAAATAGCACTATCTTCCAATTTAAAGACAAGGTTCCCTGTGAAGATTTGACTGAATAAACTACACTGTTTGACTATGACGGAACTAATATATGACAGAAAATGGGCCATGGGACTGATAAGACTTTGACAGAAATCGATTTTTGAAATGTTTGTGGCAGCACTAACACAGACCACATGTAAAGAAGCAACTTTGGCTCTGTTGAAGCATCTGGCAGAGCAAGGTCACAAGGCCTCCAAAACAAAACTTCAATAATGTTGAAAAGCGATACCACTCGGAAATGCTGAAATTAATCTGTTAGAACTATTGAATGATTAAAATGAATCAAAGGGGGGATTGTGAAGAAAATATAATTTTACTGTGTATTAGTGATTCATCTTAACCACTTGTGTTTGCATATAACTATGAATGACCTCCTACAGTTATTATGTCTTATTATGATATCTTATGCTGATTATATCAAGTCAAGAATGTATACGTCGACAGAACTGAGACCCATGTCTGCACTATTATCAGAGATTATTGTTTAAAAATGGACCAAGCACATTTTTTGTTTAATAAAGGATAAAAATTTAGATAGTT
This sequence comes from Corydoras sp. C115, assembly GCA_019802505.1. Classification (NCBI taxonomy): domain Eukaryota; kingdom Metazoa; phylum Chordata; class Actinopteri; order Siluriformes; family Callichthyidae; genus Corydoras; species Corydoras sp. C115. The sequence goes on from JAFMOC010000001.1 coordinate 8,236,627, forward strand.
AACTACACTAGACCAGACTGGCTGACATTATATAATTATAAAAATTTATAAGGTTATATTTTTTCCAGATTGAAGTTTGAGAAAATGTTTTGCCATGACACATGATTAATGTTATGACTATTTTTTGCAGCATTGTTGTTCATAAATTGTTTGATAAAGGTTTTATTTTTTCCTCCAGGTCATGCACTGAAGGCAGTCTAATTATCAAATTTTACATTTAAACAGGAGAAATACGAGTTTATTAAACCTATGATGTGCGATTTGTATAAAAGAATAGAAAAATTCAAGTTTGTTTGATGTTGTGTTTAACTTTACAAACCACACAAGTCAATTTGCAGGTTCTAGCGGACAGAACTGACGGTGCAGTTTGATCCAGTAAAAAAGTAATAATAATAAGCCCTGCTGGTTTGATTTTTCCATAGACAGTCGTGGTGATAATTTTAATGTTTATGTGTTGTGTGACGATCACATGTTTTGAATATGATCCACAGGCAACGAGGACTGGACCGTAATTACTTCAAGGAAGATCAACAAGATCACTTTAGCTGATAACATACCTCTTACAAATTGCTATACCACCTTCATTAATTTACTTGTGGGATAATAAAACATTTCATTTTGATATTTCTTAAAAAAAAAAAAAAAGGAAGAAAATGTTGTTTTGTTTTAGAAATGGGGGAGGCTGAAGGTATATTTTTTAAGTACTAAAGTTTTTTTGTTTTGATGTACAAGGTATATAGCAACCTTAGCAGTGACTTTAAACAAAACTGCACACCTAGTAATGTGTCACCCATTAGTTGTGAACACTACCCATGGGGTGATTGCCTTTCTTACATCTACAGCATTCATACTGTCAAGAGCTAGAAAGGACAGCTGCTCAAACAGGTGGCCATCATTAAAGGTAAAGGTAACTCCAATAAGGGGGACATGGAGGCGCAGCGGCCGATCAGGCAAGACTAAGTTGGCAAGGACGTGCCATAACACTAGGTTGATCTGGGTAGGAGTGTGGCCACTGGCACTGATGACCATGAGAACATGTCAGGTAAGTGAGAAGACAAAGCAGGACCAAACAGGATGGGTCCAGCCAATGAAAGTGGGTGACTGTGTAAGACTCAAGATGGACAAGAGGAAGTGGAGTGAGCCAAGGTGGACCGGACAGTGGGAAATGACAGAAGTGACAAGCCATGCAGTCAAGGTAAAAGGTAAGAAAGGTAATCCTTGGTACCACATTTCCATTGTGTTGCAGCAAATGCCCTGTGACGGAAGACTGACGGAAGAAAGTTGGCGGGAAAAGCAAGAAGCATGTGGTGAAAGGGGGAGGCAGATACATAGCCCACTGCATCGGTGCAGACCTAGTCCTGGATACAGAGGTGGCCAAACAGATAAGGGAGGAAGTAGGTGTGTGCGGACTGACCACCACTGAGGTAGGTGAATGCCCCATACACAAAGGGGGAGATTAAAAACTCTGTCGCCACTCTGGAAACTCCAATGTGGTCCGGGTAGTTTAAAGTGGGGGGTGGTAAAGGTCAATTGTGAAAATGTGAATTAACCCCTCGATAGACATATACAACCGGGCGCTAAGGCGCCTAGGGTGCCAAACAAGGACGAAAACCCAGCTGGTAATAGGGGCAATCGTTCAAACAATTGTGGGAATGAGAGTAAGGACTCACCCACTTATATAGACTCGATTGGGGTGCCTAGGGGGGTGCCAGACGAGTTCAAATGGGCAAACCAGGTGGCAGCAGGCTTTGAAAACATTCCAGTAATATCGTCCCTTTTTCCAGTGACTCCAAACAAAAATGTGGACAGAATAAATTTCATACATTACAATGTACTTTGGCTTACTAATCTCACTAGAGATGCCATTGAGGGATTAAGTGAACAATTGCATGTGACATCAATCGTGGCCATACAGAACAGGAAAGCTTTAGACATGCTCCTGGCAGAAAAAGGGGGTGTTTGCGTAATGATCGGTGAAGTGTGCTGCGTCTATATGCCTAATAACACAGCACCCGATGGGTCAGTAACCAGGGCCCTCAATGGGTTGCGTAAACTATCACAGGAAATGCATGAGGCCTCAGGCATAGATAATCCCTTAGAATTATGGATAAATAACATGTTTGGCAAATGGAAGGATTTAATCATGTCACTTGTTATGTCTGTTGCTGTGTTTATTGCTATATTGGTAACCTGTGGGTGCTGCTGCATACCATGTCTGAGAGCTCTGTTAACTAGATTGATTGTGACTGCCATTGGGGAACGATCGGAAAAGTCTCCAGACTACAGCATGCCGCTGCGGACGGCTGAATCGGACTCTGGAGATGAGGGATCGGATGAAGAAAGAACTAGCTACACTTAAATAATGCCCAAGATCATCTCTTTTTCCATCTAGGACTTCTGTACTTGATTTTTCTCTTTCTCTCTCTCTCTCTCTCTCTCTCTCTCTCTCTCTCTCTCAATCATTCCCTCTATGGTATTAGACCAGTAGAGAAGCTAATACACTGCACGCACACGCTTTAGTATAGCATTAAATGAACATATAGGGCATTAGGAAGTTATCAGCCGCAACCGGAGACCTGGGGGGACGGAGAGAAGGCTGGCCACCTAGTGATGGACGGAGGCAACAACACTGCAGGCGTGGGGCACCTGAGTGGCGGACGCCCATTACAGTGACAGAAGCGGGACCTCCCACAACCCCAGGACCCTGGTAGCCGCACGTCATTAGAGTTTAAAAAATCTCAGTGTTTTACTTTGAAGAATCATGTACTGATCATAGGGCTCACACGCACGGCATACTGACATAGTAAATCTCTGCTGAATATATGTAAGCGCTGGACTCTGACTATCTCACAGCATCCGGGGAATGGAACAAATTGGTGGGCGCGGGGAGATCGCGCCCAAGGGGGGAATTGAAGGAAATACAAACAGACCATCAGTCCAAAGTTCAGTAAATGTGACTGCGTGGCGACTGGGGAGGTGGGCGAGGATTGAATGGACGAATGACAGTTAAAGTCAGGTTGTCAGCCTGACCATAAACCAACATACTCCCCTAAAATGTGCTCGTTCAGCACGTCCATTCAGGAACTGAGACATCAGACCTGGTGAATGAGGCTCATAGACGCCTAATTGTCAACAACCCCCCTAGAAGAAAGGACAGCGTGGTCATCTTTAAGGTGCCCTCGACCTAGCTGAAAACACCAGACATAGGGGTGGGTTTATAGGATAAATAGGGGTAGAAACTGGACTTCTGGACTCTGGCTGGGGAGAGATTTTTTGCTTTGCGGGTGTCAGAGTCGACCGCGGTCTTGGGCTTGTTTTGGAAGAACACACTTTTATCTTGGTTTGTCTTAAATAAACCGCTTGATTCGAGCATCTACTAAAAGTCTGCCTCGTGGTCTATGGTCGCCTCCGGAAAAAGGTTCATCGTGGAAATTGAGATTTCCTAACAAGTGGAAATGAGTTTTTGCAAACATCTTGTTTGCACCAAACCACACTTTTCAGTCAAAGTTATATTTAATATGTGAATACACACACTAATATATATAAATATATATTTGAAAAGTTAGGGATTTACTATTTTTTAATCACTTTTAATCACAGAAAAATATCAAATAAAAAAAATTCATTTACTGTAATTCCATATTTCAGTGAGTGACAGTAAACTGCATGGGAGTTTTGGAACAGCATCTATTACAAGTTACTCAACAAGGTTTACAAGTAATACAGCCATGGATTGTAATTTAGTATCTCCAGTTTACCTATGAACTTATATCTGAAATGTGGGAAGAAACCAAAGTCCCCAGAGAAAATCCACAGACATACAGAGGACATTAAAACTACACACAAAGAACAACTGTTTGTCTAAATTAGGAATCAAACATGAAACTATGAAGCACAAGTGCCAACTGCTGCATGACGATGCTGGCTCACTACTTCTTCAGCAAGAGATTTAGCTTGTTCACCAATACTCATTTCTTATAATCACTTACTTTACATTTTAATTGTATAATTTCATCATCATTTGTTACACATTTTAAAGGTTTATTCCAAAGCTGTACTACAAACTTATAATGACTAAGAAAAAAAATAGTTTTATAAATGTTATATACTATCTCAAAAAAGTTAACTTCAGAAAAGAAAAGCTTGCTTATGTTGGTCATACTCTTGACCTCTGCTTACCTAGAAATAGTGATTTCCTCAGTTGAGCCATAATCCTGGAAAAATACCAGTAGACAAGCTATATCTCCAGCGGAGCATCGAGTCACACTCTCCAGACAGCCTTTCTGAAACAGCTCATACACCAGTGCTCGACACCAGATATCACCTTTCTGTCTAGCAAACACTAATTCACCTTTATATTCGTGTACATAGACAAACACACATACAATTACACATTACAAATAATAGGACATATACATTAGAAGTATACAGAAAACAAATTGCCCAGATACCTCCTATCCTATATTATTGTTGGTAACAAGTTTAACATTAATAAAAAAAAATGCCTTAGTCATTTGGGATTCTACTAATTTTGACAAAAAAAAAAAACACATTAGGTGATTACATAAAACTCTGGATAATGTTCAGATATTACACATTTAGCATGTACCATTAATTGTATTACACAAAAGCATGTACCATAGGATGTGCTATAATTAATTTTGAAACGAGTTTAGACCATGTTTGTTGCAATCGTGTTTTGTTGTGCCAGTGCAAGAGAGATTTTTTTTTCCATTGAAACCTTCATACAGTCTTTGGACACACCACCACCTACCTGCTTCGTTGTCTATTTCATCCACCATACCATATCTATGGACTTTGCAGTTTTACAATTACAGACTGTAGTACATCTGTTTTCCTTTTTCATGTTAGTCCACTGTTGGTTCTCTGTTCTATATTGGTCAGGACCATTACAGAACAGCTATTTGGGTGGTGTTTTATTGTCAGTTCTGCAGTGACACCGATTCGCCAAGGGGGTTTTAGTGCCACAGTGTTGCTGTAGTAAAATTTCTCCAACTCAGTGATGCAATAAGTGATGCAATACCTGCTGCAATAAGAATAATGAACCAACCATGTAAAACCGGCTGTGTGGCGTTACTATTGGGGTCCTGACCATTAGAGAAACAGGGACTAACGCAGTAGGCCCTGTAGTCCACAAACAGATGCATCACAGTCTGTAACTGAAGAACTGCATCTTTACAGTAAATTACAAGTCTATCTTTACACTAAATTTAACTGATAAGACAATAAGTGGATAGAGGTGTCCAAACATTTGGCTGGTACTGTCATTAACTGTAAAAGAACAATCAAACAAACTGCTGCATTTACTAAAATTCTCACCTTTCTGAACCTGGTCATTGGCAGTAAAGATGTTGGCCTCTCCAGTGCAGATGGAATTAATCTTTTTGACCAGCTGCATTAACATTTTTTGCTCGATCACATACCGTACATAGAAATGTGCAGGGTTGACCACATGGGTTACAACAACCCATTGTTTCAGTGCTTAAAAACAAAAGGGAATTTAAAAAAAAGGATTAAAATATTAAAAGACCATTTTGAAATTAAATAATTTTTGTCAATCCAAACTCCCTGTCAATCACAATGACATCTTTTTATAAAGTAATGAGTTATCCATTTCCTCAACACAGTATCATTGCTTAAATCAGTCAATTACAATTATGTTCCTCTATATTATGTGCTCAAGTTCATTTGAATATATTAAATACAAACACAGGCTAACCTAAACACTGACCTAATGAAAACTCAATCATTTGGAGTAGAGGTTTTCCCTGAAAGTAAAGACGCATGGTTTGAAATAAAATTTTAATCTCAATTTAATTTTTTTTTTATAACCCTTAGAAATTATATATATATATATATATATATATATATATATATATATATATATATATATATATATATATATATATACACACATACATACACACACTTGTCTTAACATTTTCTTTTAAGTTGTTTAAGCTCATAAAGCAGAGCCTTAGAATTTTAACCTTTAATGTTTGGCTGTAAACCTTTCATGGCAGTGAGTGGTTTGATTCTAAACATTTTAATCAGACTGTTGAGGGTTTCAAATCTGGATCCATGGATAAGACACAGTGGACATCTAACTTGTTGTGCCCTAAAAGAGTGCTGCATCATGGTTGGCCCTATTCCTCCAGCAAATGAAAGACAGCAACCCTATTATTTTGATTGACTCAAAAAAATTGTCGAGTTTTAAAACACATTTTGTGTAAACCAGCCTTAGAAGGTAATTTAATTATTGTCAAAACAAAACAAGCCTCAATGCTAACTTACCTTCAGATTGACAAATGGATAATGAACTCGGTGAAAGTCTGCGATTCTTCTTATGAGTCTTTTGTCTCTCAATCTGCCTAGGCCTCTGAGCTAATAAGGCGGAAAAAAAACATTGTTTTTGGGACCTTTGATGGATGTACTAAACATTCAGGTTACAGTGTACACCTACCTATTGGATCTTTTTCTACATCACCGTTTGTTTCTTCAATGATTTCCTCTATAATAACATTAGGGCTGGAAGGGTCAGTGACTTTGGGAGTAGTTGAAGAAGCAAAGAATTGCATTTGAGGGTTTTCTCCGCTTATTTCTCCAGGGCTTCTGTTTCTGAGGGGCTGATATTGGATCTGCTCTGCAGCTAAAAGCACCACTGTTGAATCCTCACTTGCACTAACAAAGTCATGACACAAACCAACATCACATCATGTTACTAAAAAAAAAAAACATAATGCAAGATTAACTTTTGTTATCAATTAAAAAATTAGCGTGGACAAATTTTTACAAACGTGGCTGTATAAAGTGATATAACAGGTGAAGTCTAAAACATTCTTACACATTAGTTTTACTTATTCATTTTATGATAAAAAAAAATCTTACAATATGACCATCAACTCATTTTATGCTTATACAGTCATGGCCAAAAGTTTTGAGAATGATCCAAATATCAATTTTTACAAAGTCTACTGCTTCAGTTTTTATAATGTGAATTTGCATATACTTCAGAATGTTATAAAGAGTGATCAGCTTAACAGCAATTAATTGCAAAGTCAATATTAGCCTAGAAAATGAACTTTATCCCCAAAACACATTTCAACTTCATTGCAGCCCTGCCTTAAAAGGACCAGCTAACATCGTTTCAGTGATTGCTCCATTAACACAGGTGTGGGTGTTGATGAGGACAGGGCTGGAGATCAATCGGTCATGATTAAGTAAGAATGACACCACTGGACACTTTAAAAGGAGGTTGGTGCTTGGCATCATTGTTTCTCTTCTGTTAACCATGGTTATCTCTAAAGAAACACGTGCAGTCATCATTGCACTGCACAAAAATGGCCTAACAGGGAAGAGTATCGCAGCTAGAAAGATTGCACCTCAGTCAACAATCTATCGCATCATCAAGAACTTCTAGGAGAGAGGTTCCATTGTTGCCAAAAAGGCTCCAGGGCGCCCAAGAAAGACCAGCAAGCAAGTCTTGTCTCATGTGAAGCATCCTGAAACCATTCATGAGTGGGGTTGCTTCTCAGCCAAGGGAATCGGCTCTCTCACAGTCTTGCCTAAAAACACAGCTATGAATAAAGAATGGTACCAGAATGTCCTCCGAGAGCAACTTCTCCCAACCATCCAAGAGCAGTTTGGTGATCAACAATGCAAGGTGCTCCATCATGCTGGAAAAGGCAAAGGTGATAACTACATGGCTCAGGGAACAAAACAGAGATGTTGGGTCCATGGCCTGGAAACTCCCCAGATCTTAATCCCATTGAGAACTTGTGGTCAATCATCAAGAGACAGGTGGACAAACAAAAACCTACACATTCTGACAAAATGCAAGCATTGACTGTGCAAGAATGGACTGCTATCAGTCAGCATTTGGTCCAGAAGTTGATTGAGAGCATGCCAGGGAGAACTGCAGAGGTCCTGAAGAAGAAGGGTCAACACTGCAACTATTGACTTGCTGCATTAACTCATTCTAACTGTCAATAAAAGCTTTTGTTACTCATAATATGATTGAGTGTTAATGATTCAGACCAATACCATTTGTTGTAAAAATGCAATTACAAAGCTATTACAAATACACAAAAGAACATTTAGAGGCTTTTCTTAAATTAAGTCTTGTATTAAGGCATATGAATTTATTAGTTGATCAGGTCAGAGCCTCAGCGAGTAGCATTTTTTAGTTATTCATCTGAAAGGCATACCTTTGAATAGGGCACATACCCCTTTTGCTTCAAAAAGGCCATGACTATTAAATCCACCTTCAAAAACTAAATTATTAGCAAAAATGTTATTTAAAACTTGGTTTTTAATGAAAAATATATAAATATTCCCAAATCTACAATCACTTGAATTCAGTTGTAAATCTGAGATGTAGTAAAATTTCAGGACTTACATCTTAACCTTGTTGTCTGTAATAGTCAAGCAGTTTTTCACACTTTTAGTCAGACTGTCCATATTGAGAATGCAACTAAAGCATATACATAAACACACACATTTAGATAAAACTATACAGAAGTATTCAAATAATAATAAGTTTAAAAAAATAAAAAAAAAACACTAGTAAAGGCTACTTACTTTAAACCAGAACTCACAGTCAGGCAGCTCTTACCCAAATCTTCATCTACTCCAGCCAAGAGAGTCTCCAGAACCTGACATCATATGAAATATCTTTTATAGAATAACACACTCCACATAGATTTAATGGCAGGACATAAAGTGGGGCCATAAAATATTTAGTCAGTCAGTACATTTCAATTGACTGAAAGTATGAAAAAAAAACTAAATCAGAAAATCACATTGTAAGATTTTCAAAGAATTAATTTGTAAATTACGGTGGAAAATAATTATTTGGCACACAAAAACAAGCAAGATTTCTGGCTATTTTTCTTTAAGAAGTTGTATTTTATCTGTATTAATGACACCTGTTTGACCTCATTATCTGTATTAAAAATATTTTGCCAAGACCAAAGAACTGTCAAAGTACACCAGGAAGAAAATTCCAGGCTGGAAAGAGTGAATTTACAATAGGCACGCAGGCTGGTGTAAATAACAACTGTGGGAGCAATTGTATGAAAGTGGAAGATATACAAGACAATCTCCCATTGAGCTCATCCCATGGAGTCAAAATTATGAGAACAGTGAGCAAAAAACACCAAAGCTTACCAACACACTAAGCCAAGAGGGACTCAAATTCTACAGTGCCAGGCGTGTCCCTCTGCTTAAGCCAGTACATGTCCAGGCTTATCTGAAATTTGCCAGAGAACATATGGATGATCCAGCAGAGGATTGGGAGAATATCATGTGATCAGATGAAACCAAAATCAACTCGTCATGTTTGGAGGAAGAAGGCTGAGTTTCTACTCAAGAGCACCATACCTACTGTGAAGCATGTGGGTGGAATAATCATGCTTTGGTGCTATTTTTCTGCAAAGCAGAAAGGACGATTGATCCGCGTTATGGGAAGAAGGAATGGGGCCATGTATTGGGAGATTTTAAGCCAAAACCTTCTTCCATCAGTGAGAGCATTGAAGATGGAACAAGGCTGGGCCTTCCAGCATGACATCGATCCCAAACACAATGCTCAGGCAATGAAGCAGTGGCTCCTTAAAAAGCATTACAAGGTCCTGGAGTGGCCTAACCAGTCACCAGAATGTAACCCCATAAAAAAATTGTGGAGGGAGTTGAAAGACTGTGTTGCCTAACGCAGCCCCACTGCTCTAGAGGAGAGCTGCATGGAGAAATAGACCAAAATACCAGCTACAGTGTGTGCAAACCTGGTGAAGAATTACAGGAAACTTACCAACAAAGATTGTTACAAAGTATTTATCTGAACTTGTTATTGACCTAATACTTATTTTCCACCTTAATGGAAAATGTTTGTAGGATTTTTTTTAAGTTTGTATTTGTAAATTAAAGATTTACAGCCAATGTGACTTCCTGGATTTTTTAAAATTAATTTTGCTTTCATAGTTGAAATGTACCCATGATGAAAATTACAGGCCTCTGTCAACTTTCTAAGTAGGAGAACTTGCACAATCAGTGTCTGACTAAATACTTATTTGCCCCACTGTATGAGACTAAATACCTGCTCCAAATGATTGTAACTCTCTAAAGACGGGAGCAGGCGAACATGGCGTGCTGTTTGGATTGCCATAGAGAGCTTCCTTCGCCTTTCCTCCACCTTCTGACACTCCACCCTTCTTGGAGAGAATAGCGGATCCAAACGTTTCAGTTCATCAGTCAGAGTTTGGCATCTGCGAAAAAGTGCATGCGTAATATGATAAAATGTTGAAAAAAATAACAGAAACGCTCTCTGCATGGTTACTTGCACAAACCTTTCATTCAGGATGCCAACTGCCTTTTCAAAACAATCTTTTATTTCTGCCCCAAGGCGAGTCTTCTCTTTCTTCAGCATATCCTGCATGCCTGTGACCAAAATCTTGTACCAAACACAATGGCAATTATTAATCATTGTGCCTCAAATCTTTTAACATTTGATAGCAGAAAAACACTGTGCAACCAGATAGATTTGATAAAGTGATCAATGTTATGCACTCTCCTGACAGTGTACAAATACAATTTGTCCTTCACATTTAGCCAATCTGTGCGATTAAACACATATATACACTGTTGAAGTGAGCACACATGCTTAATGCAGTAAGCAGCCCTGTACAAGGCACCTGAGGAGCAATTGGGATTAGGGTCCTTGCTCAAGGGCACCTCGGCCATATTATTTGGTGGGACCAGGAATCAAATCAGGGACCTTCAGGTCACAAGACTTGTTCCTTAACAACAAGCATAGGACTGCCCTATTTTTCACTTTAAATTTAAATTGTATTTTTTTATCTTTTAGACATTAAAAGTGTTAAGTTCACAGGTATTTAATTAACATCAATTAAGCAAAATCTATATATAAAATAAATATTATATGAATTGAAACATTAGTATGTTTTTTGGAGTTTGTGTAGACTGGATGGGATTTTGCAAGTTTTTACACATTTAATATTTGACTATAAATGGGCTATTTTTGTTACAAACTACAGCACTTTACCTTCTATGTTTTAAATAACTGCTAAAGGGACCTATTCAAAATCCCCCCCCAATACATTTGAACAGCTACCAATAAGTAAGTAAAATATCTTATTAAACATAAGTAAAATATCTTCAGTTTAAATTACATTACATTAGGTTTTACATATAAATACTTACAGGTTTCTAGTGATCGACCGATTGATCGGGCCGATTTTTGGCATATTTAGATAATCGGCCAATATATGAGCGCACAAGGCCGATATTTAAACAATGCCTACAGGCAACGCTGTGGGCAGCTCCGTCATTCTGGCTCAATGACTTTAGAGTGGACCCTAGTGTTCTTCCGGCAGAACATCAGTCAATGCTCAAGAGAATGGATCGGTGTTTTGAAACTGCGCTACGCCTCACGAGAGAAAACGGTTTCTCTTTCAACTCTCAGTATTTGTTACTGGCTGCTCTTTGTAAAGTATATAGTGTTTTCTGTCTGCATAATTAGAGCGATTATGTTATTTAGAGAGAAAATGCCAATAGTTTTATTTGGATCTGTAACCTTAACAACCACTTGAACAGCTAAACTGACCAACTAATACTAATTGGCGCTAGCTAACGCTATAATAATGTTCCGGGATGCTAATTGTAACATATACAATGTTTACTGTTTGTATAATTAGGGCGATTTTGTTAAACTGGCTAGCTAGCGCTATATATCGCTAGCACTAACTGACGCTAGCTTACAGGCAGTGTTGTGCCAGTTTACAGCTTTTCTGAACTAGTTCAAGTTCAGTTCATACATGATCAAAGTGAACATTTCATGTTCAAAGTTCACAATTTAAAAAATAAAAAAATTCAGTTCATTATTTTTTTTTCTTGAGATATTCAAATAAGTACTTTTTTTCACACTACAAAATTTGTTTGTTAATATTTTATATATCTAAATTAACTAAATTGGCTCATTAGTTCAAAAAGTTCATTGAATGTTGTTTTGTGTGCATTGTGCAATGTTCATCAATAATGTTCAATGTTTAGGTACACTGAAACTTTAATTAATAATGTGTAATTTAAAGTCGTATGTTTTTAATATTGCTCTTTGTATTACAAAAGGTATTGTAGACAGTGATAAACTGTGATTACTTTTGTGTCTTGTTTATTATTATTATTGTACTTTATTAGTTGCAATAAAAACTGGTAATTTCGGCCATCGGTCACCTCTGTCCCCTAAATATCGGCATCGGCCATTAAAAAACCCATATCGGTCGATCACTACAGGTATCCTTAATGATTGTGTGTCTACTTAATGATTAATATCAGCCATGATATTTTAAGGTGAACTTGGTTGGAACCTTCAACCTTCAGAACGATAACAACCTAGCCACAGGGCTACCAATACGTATATACATAATTTTTAAACTCTAGTGTCTGTGAGAGAGAGAGAGAAAGCAACTGTAATAAATCAGTTACAAATTATGCTTCAGAGCTTGCTATTGTTAGCTTGTCTTACCTCATGCATGTTATCAAGGGTTTTAAGGTCTTCTGCTGCCTTACACAAAGCATCATCTAGAACTTGCCTCATGTCAAGCCCCTATATAAATTCAAATTTATTTTTAAACTGAGAAAAATTGTTCATTTATATTAGAGCAAGATTAACATTTCACTGTGTACGTTATGTACGTAACCTTTTCTGTAGATCTCTGCAGACAAACTGGGGTAGTTGTGTTAACTTTTGTGCGAATTTTCTTTTTCTCTCCTTTAAGTAAGCTGAAAATACAAAATAAAATTAGCCATAGACAGAACACATCTGCAAATTATATTTATTACTTTTAATACAAGAATGCATCTCTAACTATTAAATCAGAAAATTATACTACTTTCTTTTTGCGTTCATCTTGGATGTGTAGAGGAGTCCTGTTATCCTGCTGTCCACTTGCAATCCATCAACTCCTGCTTCACCAAGTTCAGTTTTAATCTGCAGCAAATTTTTAAATCCAGGTTGATTTATGCTGGTATATGCAACTTGCTTTGAAAATTTATTTTATCAAACACCACATATTATATAAGCAATTATCGTATTGTGGTTAGCCTCAATGGACATGACTAGAACACATTTACAGTTAAATATGAACTAATATAATGTAGATAAATAGTAAGATACTAACTGAGCACTCAGGACAGCTGATAGAGGTGACAAAGCTAACAGAGGCCTGTGGAGTCTCCAAAGAATGGAGACACTCGGCACAGAAAATGTGACTACAGTACAGTACGTAAGGCAGCTTTCCCTCAACCTCATCATCTGAAATACATTAAAATAACAAGTACATT